>CAUJNA010003482.1:412500-427500 GCA_963377175.1 Effrenium voratum
CCGGCCCCCTCCCCCCCTCCCCCCCATCCGAAGCTCCTCGCCTAGGAGGGGCGCCAGCTGTTCTTTCGGCGCTTCTGGCGGATGGGTGCAGCCAATACCGCAACTTGAAGCTGGGTACAGAAAATATGCTAAGACAAACTCAGAGTCTCTCAGAGGCGGCTGTGGGTCAAAAATAGGCTCCAAAAATGGAACCCCGGCAAATGGAAGCATGGGCTAAAACCTGCGGCCCCCGGGTGGCTTCATTTTGACCGATACCCAAGTGTGTCTGTAGTTTTAAAAGAAAAGCCAGTTAAAGACACACTCATATGGCTATGTGTCAACATAACCCAACAAACAGGGTGGGTTCCGTGTGGTTTCCCTTTAAAGCCAAGCTGAAAAGGCGACCCTCACACACACACACACACATGGGTGTTAAGTGGAATTGGGGACCCCTTTGTGGTCATCATGTCGGGGTTTCTTGTCCACCAACCACTTGTGAGATGGTTCCCTCCAGCGTCATATGGGTCAAAACCAAACCACCAGACCGCAGGTGTTAGTCCATCTTCTATAGGGCTCCATTTGGGATACCTATTCTGGACCCACAACGACATGGCTGTTTCCCTTTACACTCCCCCCCCCCAAAAAAAAAGCGGGCTTCCGTTCTTAACGCAAAGTAACACACCCATACGGCTCTGGCTTCTTTTGAGGAAACCCTTTTTCAAAACCGAAGCCAGTTGGAGGTCCCCCCTGTTTTAAGACACCTATCCACCCATGGCCCATATAGCTTCGCTATTTACCTTGCTCAAAAACAGAGAATGAAACGCCCTGCCCCAGATCTGGCGGCAAGTTGCCGCACAGCCGCTGGCGAACATTGGTGGGAAATTGGACATATCATCTTTTTAGTGGCCTTCCAACCAATGGTCGTCCCATTCTTGAGGGACCTTTGAGGACCAACTCCCATATCAGGGTCCCTAACCCCCAAACCACCAATCCAAACCAATCAGGGCGGATACGCCTGACATGGCATGGCAGTATCAGCTTCCCTCCAATTGGTTGTTTGGATATCCTTCCTTTGGTTCTCTGCAGTTCCTTTCGGACCGCCGCACCTGCAGTGGCCACCTGCAGCTGCTGAACCTTGGGACTCGAACTCACGAACTCACGCGAACGAGGTGAGAGGCCCGGAGGTTCAGGTCCTCTGAAAGCACCGGAGGCGCTACCCTCCCACCCTTCTTACGTGGAACTGTTCGACGTTCGGGGGTCCTGGTTTCCCGAACCTCAGGCTCCATGTCAAAGAAGGCGGGAGGGTGTCCGAAGAAAGCCAAGTGAGCGACCTCCCGAGTTGAGCCTTTCAGGCTATGTTTAAGTGAGCGCCTCTAGGCCGGAACTGTTGCCAGAGCGCCTTGCGGGATTGGGGGGCAGGGGGGCAGGGCGGGGCCCAACCATGCGCGCTACGGTTCATTCTCCAATTTGGATCAGTATCAAGACATTCTCTGTCGCAGCCTGCAGCAAGAACATTCCATCCTCACATTTGTGTCGCAGTCTGTCTCAATCGGGAGAGTGGCTGGATTGATTGGGACGCACTCCCTGGCTTCTGACCACGGCTGACTTCAGCCGCGCCAGAGAAGATATGATCTGAGAGTTTGTGTATGCATGCATGTGTCGCCGATGACACCAAGACAACTTGTTTAGCAAGCTGGGCAAGCTGGGCCGTTCCAAATGGTGAAAGTTTCACAGATGAGCGTAGGCGCTTTGGAATTGGAAAACATTGTGATTTGATAGATAAGCCCTTCATGTTGCTTTGCAAAAACGTGACAAGCGCACGGCTTCCTACAGGCGCAGTCACCATGTTTAAGGTGTATTTTGGCGCAGAACCACAATTAAACCAGGCAGAACCATCCACTGAAATGGCCAAAAGGGATGGGCATTGCCCAGATGCGCTTTTGTTGCCTCTGTATCACCTGCTGGTTCGAAGGGAATATGGGAATGAACCTCACCATTCCGTATCCAGTGGTTGGAGGGTGATGCAATTCCCAGGCACTGACTTTGACCTACGGCCAGTGACCGGTTCGCCATCCGGGACCCCCAGCCACCTGTAGGGAATTCACCATGCCGGGCTGCATCTTGAAAGACGGTCCGGGAAAGCGAAACGCCAACGTCAAGGCCTATCGCAACAAGTCAAGGCCAATGGGAATGGGAACTGTGCCCCTAGCTCGTTTGAGTAGGTCAGCCGCCATGTGCCTTCTGAGCTTGTGCAAGTCTATGGCCGGTGAACAATCCGCTCGCTCATGAGCTGTAAGCCAGCGCGATCCGGATCAGCCAGTCAAACCCTGGCTCGAGCAATTGGCAGGCCCCAAAAACCATCAACGTTTGGCTCTACCAACATGAGTGCCCAGGTTTATTCAGAAGCCCTTGCTATAGCCTTCCTAATCATGTAAGCAGTTGTTGCTTCTTCTCATTTTTTCTTTGGGGGGGGGGGTGACCCTCATTTCCCTGGGAGAAACACCCAAAAGGAGTCTTATTCCCAAACTGGACATTTGGGACCCACCCGTGCACCTTTATCGCCCGAGTTCGTACCCCCTGGGAGCCTACGACTTTGTTAGCCGACGCCGACACCGGCTGCTGCAAGCTTTTTTGCCATCGATCGTTACATTGGCAGCGGGAAACCCAGACATATCTACACGGCACGGGCGGGTTTCAAACCTATGCCTCAAGAGTGCGGAGTCGCATGCGGAGTCGCTTCAAAGAGCGAGCTGCAAGTTAATGCCTAGCTAAGCTGAGTCGGCACAAGGGGCAAGTACTGTTCACCTGCAACCAGTGCTTCAGGCAGGTGCGATGGAAGATGTGGTGGCACTCCTTGCAAGGTTGTCCCGTTGCCGAATCGATTTTCTGGGGGGCAAGGCCGGCTTAGCCACATGTTCAGCCATTGCGCCAAAGCTATTTAGTCACAGGAAATCCCAACCACGGGCTATTTGATGCATTGGCACTGGGCAACATTTGTGCATAATCATCCCAAACCAAAGCGGGGTATTGGTGGGCAAAGGGCCCCAGCACCCAGATCTTAGGCTTCAGTCCAGGACAAGGCAACCTTGTTGAAACACTCGCCTTTTGGGATTCCGTGAAAGTGCTTTTGGGGAATTTTTGTCAGGCTACAAATTCTGCCCTGGGTGTTGAAGCCCAGCAAGTAGGTGTTTGCAAAATTTGGTTAAAAGGGACTACCCCCGGTAACCCCACTTACCATAGGTTTAACTTGCTGGAGCTCAGTAGGGAATGAGGGAATGAACCTGGGGATTCCCTTACAGGAAACCACATCGGGGATGGTTTATCTCGGGGTCATTGAGTCATTCCATTTCTCATTCCCTGCCGATTCCGCACCAGCAAGCTAACCTACTGATATCCTTCGAACCGAAGCAAGGCTCCTTGGTCATCACGGCGGTCTCCTCATCCACGTCCTCCAAGCAAATTGGACACTCGTAGTCCTCTTCCAACTGCTCCGCGTCCGGTGAGACAGTGCTACTCTCCAGGCACCCTACCACGCGGCAAGCTGGCAAAAGCGAACACAAAAAACAAAAACGCCGGGAGGAGAAAAAGCTGCGCGCCCCATTTAAAAATTCAGGGGGAAACATGCCACAGCCCCAAACAAATCCGCGATAACCACGGGGATCGATTGGGATCGAAAACCGTGGGGAAGATGTTCGACAACCACTTGTGAGGGTGTGTTCCATCAAGCAATAAGGGTCACATCTCCCACAGACCCATTCCAAGAAGCAGTGGTATGTCAAAGCTAGAGAGCCCTCCAGGCGATTGACCATTCGCGAGAAAGGCATTCAACTATTCAAACACCTTATTTGTTTCCCTGTTTAGGGATGTTTGTTGGGTTTCGCTTTTCTGGGTCCATGCAAGTGACATCCAACCAATTTCCCCTCAAACAATGCGGTTTACAGGGCAACCACCCCAAAGGAAATGTTCAGAACTCAGCCGCTTCAAGGGACTTGGCAAGAGTCTTCTGCAAGTTTTCGACTGCCTTGATGGTTCCCCCTTTGAACGATCCCTTGCGGTTGTCGTTTTTGTTGGTAAAGCGAAACCGCCTCCCAACGGAAATGAGAAGAAACCCCTGCAAAATGCGTGTTTACCCAATTCAAAGGACCCGTTTCAAGAAAGACCCTGTGTAAAAAATAT
The DNA here is from genome assembly GCA_963377175.1 of Effrenium voratum. Taxonomy (NCBI): domain Eukaryota; class Dinophyceae; order Suessiales; family Symbiodiniaceae; genus Effrenium; species Effrenium voratum. The sequence continues at coordinate 416,656 of CAUJNA010003482.1, forward strand.
ACTTCTCCCGTTCAAGTTGATTCAAGTTGAATCCTTTGAGCAGGGATTCCGAAATCTGCCCATGACATTTGACATTTGCCTGTTATTTGAGGGCACCCATTTTGGGACGGGGTTTAAAGGGAACAACACAAACAACAACTTTTGGGGGGTCCCCTCTTGAGACAAGCGCGTTTGTTGGGTTTCCTTCTGGTTTGAATCCAGCATTCCATGTCTTGATTGCGCGGAAGACTTAAACCTGGGGTTCCTCTTCTGTACAGTCTTTTAGGGGAACCTCCATTTATCATAGGATTCTCTAGCGCGAAAAAAAAAAAACACATCCAATTCCAAGGGACATCATTTGTTGGGGTACGGAAGCTTGAAGGGAAACCACCTGGAACGCCGTCCACCAAAGCCCATGAAAATCCGGCCTTTGGGCGCGGCCTCTCTGGAGGTGAGCAGCCCCCGTGCCAGCAAGGCCTCCAACATGCTGCCCACCCCTACGAAGCTGACCATGAGATACCTCACCAAAAACCCTGCGCTGGGGGAGTTGGTGCGAAACGTTTCGGTGTTACGAATGTGCTCCTTTCTTTCTAGTCACCAGGGTTGGCAGAGGCCGGAGGGGATGCGTGGACCTGTTTGTGGTCTTTTCTTGCTTAAGTGTGTATTATGTGCATGTGCACATACAAATAATAGCCCTTGTAATCACAATGAACTGCTAGCATACACCCGTCTTACATCACCAATATGCACATCAAACTTGTGTGCACTAGAGAGTGACTACAGCTTAGGATGCAAACAAGTGCGACAGTACTTGGCCGCACATCACAGGTACCAGGTTCAGAGCATCACAAATGCACCTTGATTTTAACATGGTAGCGGGCAGTAACCACAAACACACCTGATAAAGATCTGGCGACCTTTCTATACAGCACAACAAGAATGGTGGCTCAACGGCAAAAACAGGAGGGAGTTCACACATACAATATCGCACCACCACGGTTCACTGGAGCTTACACCACGATTGAACAATTGAGGTGCAAGATGGCAGCATACCTTGGACTACACGATCCAGCATGCAACAGACTACTAAGGCAGTCAGGACACTCACAATTGCAAGTCGCAAATGACCAGCTGGGACAAGCGGCACCCACACAAACAGTGGAAGAGCAGTGGGTATAACTGGGCAACGACTTACACTACGTTTTGGTGAGCGCAGGCGATGGACCAGCACCAAGTATTTGAAGACAACACATGCAAGGCAACTCGAGACATGGAAACTACTGCACCTCAGATGTTCGATGCCACCTGGTACAAGAAGCATTGGGCACCTTACAGCACAACTCAAAGCTCGGATTGATGAACGCAAAGTTTGAGGAACTTTTTACAACCACAAAGCAGGATGACAACAACCAAGGGCCAACAGCAACAACAACGACAACGACAACGACAACGACAACAACAACAACAACAACAACAACAACAACAACAACAACAACAACAACAACAACAACAACAACAACAACAACAACAACAACAACAACAACAACAACAACAACAACCAAGGGCCAGCAACAGGGCAAGAAAGGCAGAGCCGAAGGTAAACAAAAGTACAACAAGGGCAAAGGCTCCGTCAGCTACGGCAACTACAATTCAAACACAATCACAGCAACAAAGGAGGAAACATATCGCCTGGTTGGAAAAGGCAACCTGTTCAAAGGACAAGGAGACCACAACCACCAACAAGGAGGGCAAAGGATCGAAAGCGATTCGCAACTGCGAATAATTGGCAGCCACAGACTTTGACACAAATGACCAGACAGACAGCAACGCTCGCCGTGATAACAAGTGGATCAACAAGATTCAACCGCTGGAGTTTCCACAGGCACCAGATCCATCAGCACCAGGGCAACGCATGTTTGCCCTCCATGGATTGCAGCGCGATGCCCCCTACAGCAACTTGAGGAACAGGACCCAGAGCTGAGAACAGTAAACGCGCAACACCAGGGTGCAGGTGAGTCCGCGTGATCAACCACAACGGACAACAGGTTGGAATGCCTCTTGGCGGAAGGGTTCCAACTTACCTTGGGCGACAATCCAAAGATGCAACGCGGCCAAGAGTTCCACTGCACACTGGAGAGCAGGGATGGGCGGCTCTTCCCACCCTGTGGGCAGCTTTAGCCCAATGCTTCAAGCTCCTGGCATCACTTGGCACCCTCCAGACTGCTCAGCCCAGCAGGCATTATCTGCTCAAGGCCGCATTGCTCCTATGGTTCTTTTGAGCCTGGCTGAGGTGGGCAGCGCGCAGCGCTTACCTTGTGGTTACAAGATGCTCAACAAGAAGCGCATCACAAGTCAAATCTTGTCATGTCCTGCTCATAGAAGCTCCCCAGAATACAGCCCTGGGCATTTTGTAGTTTGGAATGTGCCTTTCCGACCCCTAGAGGTACAGACAAATAGCTTGTACAGCCTTCTATCACTTCAACACATTCAGGTACAAGCTAATAAATGACCAGTGGTTGGCGTGCACACCAGCCCAGGGGTACACATCGAATGTGCTATTTGGCCAAAGCCTTGAGCGTGTGTACATTAGAGCGACCACAGCCCAGGGTGCTACAGTGCTTGGCCGCACATCACAGGTACCAAGTTCAGAACATCACAGGTACCCGCTTTGATCTTGACATGAACCGCCGGAAACCCCTCAAACTTTCCCTCACAGGTCCACTTTGATTTTTTGACATTTACTCGCCAGAAACCGCCCAAAAAAATCAACCCGGGTAAGCCTGGCAACGCCAAGGGGCAAAGTGTACACGATCAAGCCCACACCATGAGCCATCGTGGCCGTGTAGAGCGCCGGCGCCGCCTCTTGGCACGGGGGAAGCTCCTCGTAGGGGCGGAGGTCTGCCTCGCGTCAGAAAATGGGTCGAGAGTACCCTCTTCAAGTGTTTGATTTGGAGGGAAACCAAAAGGAGAACACCATTCTTGGTTTCTCCTATGTTGATACAAATAATGTTTAATGAGGTTGGGGAAATCATGAGGGGGTTCTCCATCAGGGGTATGGTCCAGTGCGGCGGGTGGCAAAATGTGGTCGTGCTCTGTGTTGGTTCCTTGCTCAGCCCGGGATGGCACTTGTTTCAACCATTGTTCTTTTCAAAACAAATGTTCCTTGGATGTTTTGTGGTCTGGAGAGGCTGGCAGCCTGAGGAGCATTGTTACTCCTCAGTTCCCCCTGTACTGGTCATTCGCGGCGGCATAAACAGCATGGTCCAGCGCCCGGCTTGGTCTCTTTGAGCCCCCAACGAATCCGAGGCAAACATCGAGTCCGCAGGTTGGCAAATTTAGGACGCGCTGATGTTTGCAGCTACCCAGTTGCTGATTGGGGGAGGGGGCTCCTACGAAGAAAGTGGGGTTTTCAACAGAATGCAATGTACGGTTGCAAGGAAAACCATGCACCTGTAAGGGGTACATATGTAGCCTCCATACCTCCAAAACCCATACCTGAGAAGGACCTTGAAAGGCTGTGTCACAGGTTGGATTCCAACTGGGTGCTACCAGCGCGTCGTGAAAGAGGGGACTCCAAAATAACGCCCAAGCATGTTGGCCAGCTGGCCATGGTCAACACCAGTGTGGGTCATGAATCTATTGGAACCGACAGTGGTTGCCTGAATTCCATATTTGTGGGTCGATGACCACTTCCACCAACCTGTTAAAAGTTGCTTCGAGCATGGCACGCGAGGAGTTCCGGGCAAGATTGCTTGCTTCCCACAAAGAACATGGGAAAATTGGTGGTCCTAACTCCAGGTTCCCAGTGACCACCCAATGCTTCAAACAAACTGCAGACTAAACCTTCTATGTTGGGTCTGGAGCCTAAGTCGGAAGGGGACGTTGTGCAAAAGCGGCTACCAACTGGCCAGTGATAATTCTGCCAAGAAAGGGATCCCCAAGCAAAGGCCAGGGATTGGGACCCAAGTAAAGGACCTACATTGGGCTTTCGCTCGTTTTGTCCCCACGGATCGGTGAAATCGCTCGTCCCAAAATAGGCAGAGTGATTGTGTCAGTTGCTCTTTGGATCGTGGCCTTGTCACCGTTCTGCGAGGCTTGGGAGAGCCAAAGGATGATCCAAATGTTCACCACCATCACCTCGGGTGAAGATGGGGGGTGTCCCCCTCTCTTTTTGGAGGCTGGGGTGGGAGGGTGGGGCTGATTCAGGGGATAGAAGGGTCTAAGTGTTTGTTGAAAATGGCTGGATTTCAGTGGAAGAGGTGTTTTCTCAAAGTGAAGCCATTGGAATCTGGGTGTGACTTCAAGTCAGGCAATGGTTTCCCAGTCCCTTGATTGGCAACCGCCCAAAACGAATTGTTCAGACACCGCCATCTCCAATCCACCCAGACCGTTGGAAGGACACCTTCATCCCACCCCTGAAAGGAATCCGAAGGAGACTGTCCCTGATCAACCTTAGATGTCAACATCCACGGCTGCAGTAGCGGAAACCCAGTTGCTTTATAAATCCCTCGTTGAGGTAGGGAGGCGTCACTCGTTTTGGGGGGGGGTTCAGGGGTTCTCCAATTTGGAGACGACCCCTTCTTGGGATTCCCATACTGGATGTGAGCAAAAGGGCTCCGCCCCTGGCTTGTTCAGATTAAGAGGCTCGTCCCCCAAGTCTAGCCTCTGGTCAGGTGCCGTGACCCAGCTCAAACTGAAGAGTTATCTAGGCCTTATGGTTACCCTCATAAAACCAGGCAAGGCAGGAACCGAACCACCTACTAATACTGTGGATGGACAAAATCCAGCACTACCTGAGAAACCCTAGTTTCTGATGATTATCCTGCATACCAAGAAACGTTATGGTTTCAACCATGGAAACAAAGTGGTCAGAATGGACTTTGTCCAACTATCTCTGCGTTTAACTTCCATTTGCTTGAGTCGCGCGGAAATAAATACTTCCAGCAGTAGTTTCTGGCCCGTTCGGATCCGAAGCACCGCCAACAGCAGCAGCACGCAGCAGTCCTTACACTTCCACTGCCGCGGCAGCCGCAAGTCGTCCAGCTCTACGCAGCAGACCCGGGTGCCCATTACCTCCGCGGCCCGTGGAATTTGGAATGCGCGTCTTCGTGCCCAGCTCAACGGGCGGAACCATCAAGGGAACCGCCCCAAGCTTTGGGCCGGTGTCGGTTTTAGGGGAATTTTGTGCTTTTTGGGTGGCTTGAAGGGGAAACAACAAGGACAACAATCACGGTTCTCCTGTTTTTAGCGGGGGGGGGGGGGGGCGCAAGGGGGGTGGGGGGGCTAAAAATAGACACATGCATGATTGCTGTGTTGACACATAACCTCAACTTGGAAAGCAACATGCAAAAGGCAAAACCGACATGACGAACATCGCGTTTCGCAACGTGCTTGATCTGGGTGCCAGAAAGAAAGGGGCTCTGGAAAATGTTGACAATTTTTCTGTTTTTGTTGGGCGGAAATTGAACATTATGGAAAATTCTGAATTTTCCAAGGGGTTCGTATAAGGGACAAGTAAATGTATGGTAGAGTGGCCCGACATCACAAGAAATCGATAGCGGACCATTGAACATCAACCCTCTACTTCAGCAAAACCGACATGACGGTCAGGTTGACCAAGTGGGCTTGTAATCAATCCCAACAGGGTATCTCCAAAAAAGACACCCAAATAGAAAACCGTTTGGAAGGGGTTCCCAAAGTCTGATTCACGTGAGCTAGGGAGATACCATGAGCAAAAAATGTGAGAAAACTCAAACACTCAAAGTGTTGTGCGACCAACAAATCCCCAGGCATAGTCAAACATGTGTTCCAAAGTGGTGCGACAAAATCACTTAACCAAATATCAAGCCACCGTCAAACACACTGACAAAAGTGATCTGCAGAACTCCAAGGCGCCAAGAAATACATGTTGACGTAACGTCCGGAGATTAATTCCAAGGTGCAATGTCGAAGAGGGAGATGGAGATGATAATCCTTAGTGATTCCTTCACCCCTTGCTAAAAGTTAAGTTTTGAGTAGCATGTTTCACACATCCCTTTCACATCAAATCTAAGCTTGGCCCGCATCTGGGGGTACACCGAAGAAAAAACAAAGGAAACTAAACTTCCCACTCTGTTTTATATGCAGTCTGTAGTCTACCCTAAAACCTAGAATGTTTTGGAGATCCCATATCTAGTCCACACAAAAATCCAAAAATGTGTTGGAGACCCCAAAGATCGGCTTGGAAGCGTCTGGCTCTCGGCTCATTCCGAGTCTCTTCGTGAGCAGCTTCAAAGACCCGCGGCAGCGCACGTCGTGGTACTGGATGAACATGGCCACGTGCCAGCTCGCCAGCGCCAGGATCAGCACGCTCAAAAACATGGCGAAGACGCCGAAGCACACAATGTACTTGGAGTAAGTCGCAAAGAGGACCTCTTTGCAAAAAAAGAGCAGGGGTTCAAAGGTGAGTGGAAGGGTGAGTGGGTGCCTTTGGGTGGAAGGGTGGCTTGGGTGGGCTATTTTTGGGAGCCCTTGGACAACAAGGCATGTGCTTGAAATGTGCACAGGGTCTTGCAATTTGCTTAAGGGTCCCCCCATTTGAGCAGTCATTGTTTGATAGTTCAGCGTCTATTTCGGGGGACACGCACCCCGTTTCCTCAAAATAAGACCCGAACAAGGCTGTCATGAAACCAGTGGTTGGGGACGGGGGGGTGAGGCGGAGGCGTTGAATCCACATTTGCAATGTGGAGTCCACGTCAACACCAAGCGCGCGACGCACGCAGCGAGGGACAACCAAGCAGTTCCTACTCCATTAGGCCGAAGCCTACGCCAGGATTGCCGCCTCACGAAATGCAATGCAGTTCACGTTTTGCATGAATCCTGTCATTGGTTTCAACATTCGAAATTCCCAACTGTGTCACCTAGAACTCGCCGGGACCCGGTTTTCCGAGTCGTCATGAAGCTTTCCGTCGAGACTCTCCCTCTTGCGCCATACAAATGAAACTCACTTTAAATTGGCAAACAAAAGGTGACATTCAACAGAGCCAAAAGGGGACATCTGGGAACCCTGTGCAATGCTGCAATAGCCTGTCACAATGGATGTTATTTCTTTGGCTTCCCTTGCAAACAACCCCTAAAGGTGCCAACTCCAGGAAAGAAACACCCCCAAACTATTTTACTCCCATGAGCAAACAACACACCCCCCAAGAACCTCGGGGCCTTTGTTAGACATTTTGTTTGCCAGCCACAAAAACACCGTAAACTATGTCCTTTTGTAGGGGATGTCCCCCCAAAAAAAAAGACGACCGGTGGGCCGTGGGCTTCCCCCTAAACCCGACGGGTAAACCCGACGCCGCCGCGGCGGCTCAATTTTACCGCGGCGCCTCGTTGCGATGCTCCGCCACCACCTGCGCGTTGGCCTCCGCCCGGCTCATGCCCCGCTCCTCCAGCTCCTCGAGGGCTTCGAGGCTCCGATTTTTGTTGCCGTCCCAAGCGAGGCTCGGGGAAGGGACCGAAAAAGGACCCGGAAAAATTCTCAACACCCAGATTTTTTTCAACACCCAGATTTTTGTTCAACACCCGGGGGTAGGTGATTGACCTCTCCCTCAACCGAAAAAACGAGAGACATTCTCAACGCCCAGAAACCGCCTGGACCTTTCAATGGAAGACCCGGCCCCTCGATTCCTTAGACACATTGCAGAAAATTCGGGGTCTCAAAGCCTGGTTGTTTGTAGGCCCTAATCGGGAGCCTCTGGGCGGAAAAATCCTGAAAGCAGACGACTCCTGGATGTTCCACAGAAAGTCCAGCAGAAAAATTGGTGTTTTCCAACAAACAAATCCAGCTGGGAGCAGTGGGATATTCCCACCGAAATGGACACAGATGGGTAGTTTCCAACAAACAGATCTAACCGAAGAAGGAGCATGGATCTACAAATCAATCTTGCAACCAACAAATGGTACTAGAGTGTGGGAAATCGCACTACAAATGGGATCGTCCAACAAAAACATAAATGAGATCGCCCACCCAGCAAAATGGAGAAAAGATGGGAAGTGAATTCAACCAACCAAAACGAGCAATGTTCCAGTCTTCCAACCACAAGCAGGGGAAATGGAAGTAATTCTAGAATATGGGATCTGCCAGCCTAAAGAGGACAGGCCACCCTCCAAACACCTTGTCTCTATTATTTGCCATTAAAAGGCCTTGCTACTGCTTGAACCCCCCCACCAAATCTTGTTGACTTATATGGCTTCATTTCAGCTTTGCTACTCAGCCTAAAGGCTTGAAAGGTGCCCAGGCTCAACTCAGCCTCTGCGGCATCTTTGGTCTACCCCAAAATTTTCCATGATGGAGACCCGGGCTCCCCTCTAAATGAGTCCCAACCCAAGGCTCCACCATTGGATGAGCCAGGCCCCCGTTCCGCGAGTGCTGCGAATTTCGCGCGTGCTCCTGCAGGTTCCGGGTCCGGCTCCCGACCCGAGCCGCGGCGCCCCAGCCCATGACCTGCGCGGAGACCCGGCGCACCAGCGACGGGTTGCCGGGGGCTTCCTCCGAGTCCTGAGGCGCGCGCTTAGCGCTTTGCGCTTTAGCGCTTTAGCGCTTTGGCAGGCGCCAAATCGCCCAGCAAAAAGCAGTCTTCCTCAAGAAGGGTGGTTTGGAGCCCGGTGGTTTAGTGGTTACACTGGTTTAACGGGTTGCTAAACCCATTTACCCTCAAGGTCCAGGGGTTCAAATCCAAACCACCGGGCTCCAAACCGCCTGACTGGTTACCTGCCAAAACGGATGGCAAAAAGCCCAGTCTGCTCTGAGCGAGTGGGGGGCACCTGGAAAGCGAGGCACCGATCCACCCCCCACTATCCCAGGAACCATGAGGCACTATACCAGGTTTGGGCCCCCTGTTCTGAGCTTCCCGAGCTCCCATTTTGAGTCATGGACTGCGCGCGGGACCCTTTGTCCAAGAGGGCATCTACCCGGCATCTACCCGACTTGTGAAGGAATATAATGGTCATGTGCCTCATTTTTGCTTGGGGCTGGGGACTATATTATCTAGTACGAGGTGGTTTGGGAAAAGCTTGTTTGAAAGCCTATTTGACTGCAATATCGTTGGCCTCCTTTTGACTTTAAAACCCCAAACATGCGGAAGAGTGTTCAACTAAGTTTCCGATTTCAACGCCTATGTGTCCAAAAATACTCCCCCAAAGTGAGGACACACCCTGATCTGAATCATGATTGGTCGGATGGCGTGCAAGCAAAGATGCTGGGATGAAAGCGTCGAAAACGCTGGGAGACACAAGCTTGCCGGGTTTTCATCAAAACTGCCCATCTAGCAATATCGCTTCTGGTCACGCAGGGAGTTGTAGATATCAGAGGACAATCCTCCCTCCAGGAGCGAACGAGGAGGGACCTGATCATAGTCGGTTGCTCAAGCTGGGCGTCTTATTCTTAATAAGCTGTACATCTTGGCTCTTGAAACCACCCAAATTAGACCACGCACAGAACACAAAACAGCTTCACAAGCGGTCCTCGCTGTCGGTGGTGTCCTCTTGCCGCTGTGCGCCATCGCCGGCAAAGCCCACCTGCCTTATCGGCAGCGAAGGCGGCGAGCCGCTCGAGACGAGCGGCGCCGGAGCCGGATGCCCGGCATCGGGCGCGACGTACATCACCCGACCTGAAACGGTCCGAAGCGGCCGAAGACGAGGTTTGTTCCATGGCCGATTTTTTTTGGATAAACAAAATCCATCAAACGCACCACCGTTCTGAAACCCGGTTTCTGATGATTAACCTGTAAATAACCAACCAACAATGGTTCAACCATGGTTTCGAAGTGCAGGATTTCGTCCATCCACAGTACCACAATGGCTTCATAACAGCATATTGGCCCCGTGGCCCCTATGTGGTAAATCTTCCATCCGCTTTCGTGGCCCCCTCACCTGGTCGTCCTCCCCAAACTAACAGTAACAGGCATTTGGCAGAATCATGCCTAAGTCCTGCCTCAGGGCGGTGCCCCCCTGTAAACGCAACATTCAAGAAGTCACGCCCAAACCTTTCCTTTGATGGCTCCCCTCTAAACGCGACGCAAACATCATGCCCGCGAGATCAGCGGACGAAAGCGTGTGTCTAGTTTCAACAAGAGGTCTGATCTTCCCCCGGCGACCTCCCCACTCTAAACGCAGCAGCAGCAGCAGCAGCAGCAGCAGCAGCAGCAGCAGCAGCAGCAGCAGCAGCACCAGCACCAGCAGCAGCAGCACAAGCCCAAGCGCAAGCACAAGCAGCAGCACAGGCAGCAGCGCTCAAGTGCCAACGGTATGGCGACGAGCAGCCTGCTCCCACGCGGGATTCGAACTCAACGGAAACCATACATATGTACGCCCCCACCAGGACGCAAGCCGCGCTGACTTCCTCATGCGTGGCACACAAAGTTGGAAGCCGACGCATCGACTTACACAGGAGAGAGAGCATCCTGAATTTCAAGGATCAGTGCCCCCATGCGTGTTCCCCGGAAGCACGCAAGCTAAGCTGATACAAGCACAGGTGAAACACAATGTTGAACTTGCAGTTGAAGTCATGCAAGCAACCTCTGTCTCTGCCAAACACACTGTAAACGCAAGATGAAGATGAAGGTCACTTCCGTGCGCCATCCTGAAGCTGCCAAGCGCAGCCAACCCCCATGTAAACGCAACACGGCACAAAACATGCAGCTTCCTACGTTCTTTCCAGCCTAGGATGTAAAACACACTTGAACTGCAACGAAAGGCACGACTTTCCCGGTTTCGCTTCCGCATGGAATTCTGCACATCTGGGCTTTCAAGGCACGACTTTCCCGAACTCCAGTACCGTCAAATATTGGCAACTGCTCATGTGTGCTATGCTCAAAGCCAACTATGTCTGTC
>CAUJNA010003482.1:432500-460000 GCA_963377175.1 Effrenium voratum
CTCTCGGGCATCCTTGAGGGTTCAGCTTGGCCGAGAAGGCTGGCCACACATCTGGGAAATTTATACAAACCTAAGGCCGCTCCAAACAGATCAGCCGATTTTTGAATTCGTGCTTTGCAGTTTGGATTGGCAGTTTGGCCCCAAACCAAGGCCATGACGAGGCCGCCCCCGAAGGCCGGATTCACTTCATGGGTTGGAGCACTGGAAGGTGGGCGTGTCCTGGTCCAGGTGCACTGACTGCAGATCTTGGTTCAAGGAGTCTCTCCAAAGATGTGGGCCAGCAGGATGAACCTCCACATGTGTCGCGTCAAGGGGCCAAGAACACGGTGGTCTTCCTTTCAAACAACCACACAATCGGTACCGACTCAAACACCGCTCACGAATCCCAGGTCTTGCACCCCCCAAAAACACGCACGAAAAGCGCGCCGCGCCGCACGGGCCTCTTTTGCGGCCACTCTGACGGCAGATTTGCCATTGGCATAGGACTGAAAGGTGTAGCGGTTCAGATTGACCTCCCGGGCGCCCACGGCGCGTTGCCGCGGTCCAAGCCCCGGTCCGAAGCCTTGGCCTTCATGGCGTTGGCCGCAAAAACAAACTGAGCGCCTCAACCCATTCACTCTTGGCTCTGACAAACAGGTTATATAACAGAATTGGAATGTTGGCAATTGCTATAATCCTTATTCAGGCAGGCAGTACCCTCCCTGGAACCTGACGGGGCAGGTACCACTTTCGGCGCTGCCCCACTTCTCGCGCCTTGTCGGTCTGCTCGAAGCAGCTCTCCACCTGATCGATCCGGATCGATCTCGGAAGTGACCCTACGGGGTTCCCGAGATGTTGTCCACTTTCAACATCACCCCGCCAATGTACACGCGCACATCTTTGACCTGGCAACCAAGAAATGATATATGATTTTAAACCCCACCAAGAGGGGAAATCTAGTTGGAGTTTTAGTCGGCGAGCCCTGTGCAAAGGGATTCAAAAACACTTAACCCCTTAAGTGCGAGTGTTCAGTGGACTAACGGCTAAAGGCCCCTAAGAGAAATGCGAATCGCCCCGAATTGTGCGAAAGCTTTGTTGCAGAGTCTAGCCCAGCACGTCACCTCGGGTGAGTTGTAGACAGCCTCGACGTTGGGCAGGTATGCCTGGCAAGCGAGCGCACGAAAAACAATTCAGGCAATTCAACAGCTTTGGTCGGTAAACTTGTGCCCATGCGCCACATGGCTAAAGTACTGTGGCTCAGAATCGGGCCGTTTCAATGAGTCGGTAACAGGAATCGTGAATTGATGCTCCTGGACCGCAAGTCGGGTTCCCGGATTCCTCCAACCACCCGGTGCCAATAGAAAAAAGGGTCCCTTCGTTGGGTTATTTGGTTAGAGGGAAACCCCTCGCAAAAAGAAAAACAGGGCTCCACTGGAGGTCTGGGTATATCAGCCAAACCCCCAATTGGCTTGCGTTCTGCACAACACCATCTGAGATGGACACCATGGGTCAAAACTCAAACACAAAACTCCTGGCGTACGCCTGTCCTTCCAGGCAAGCCAGTATAGCACGTAACCCGGGGAAAACCTCATGTAATTTTAGAGGGAAGCATATCTTACCTACTGTAGTGGTAACTGGAAGCGCCGGGTAGGCCATGGAATTCCTACATCGAACATCCCATGAGATTCCCTAACCCAGCGTTTGGACCACGGCGCGAATCTGCCGCCCCTTTTGTGCTTGAAGCGATAAAGCTCCCCACGCTGGTCGCCTTGCGAGCCCCGGACCTTCATCCGGGGCGATTGGCCACATTAAATCAGCATTCCAACTGGCGGTTTTACCTTGAATGCGAGTCAAGCAGTGGATCCCGGATTCCCATATAGCGGGCTTGCCCGGCAATTTGCTCCTTCTCGTTTTCTGCAAGGGGGTGGTTTCCTGGGCCTGCTATACAGGTGAATGGATCCACTGGGAATGGGACATCCCCCAGTCACAGCTGGGGTGTCAACCCGGGGCAGGCTGTACCTGGCACCCGCTGCGCATAGAGAGAGCGCAAGCAGGCTCTACCTGGTGAGGACGAAGCCAGGCGCTTGGAAGACCAAAAAAACGTCGCAACCACTCCGATGTCCATGGAATATCATGGAATGCCAGGTCCTCCAGCAGAGAGGTTAGGATAAGGGTACCCGATTTTTCCAGTAGTCTATTTTAGTAGGGGAACCCTCCCCAAAAAAAGTTGGTGAGAAAGGGCAGTACTGGGGGACCTAGGCATGAGTACGCAACGGAACGGCGGTATTTTCGTCCTCACCAGCTTCAAGGGCAAAAGCAGAAAAGTGCCCCGCAAGCAGCAAGAGCTAGCGCCGCACAGGGGGTTGCCCACCTCTCCCTGCCATTTTAAGGCTGGAGCGGGCAACGGCTCGCAAAAGGCGATGAATTCGGAAGGGCATCCACATACAAAAGAGGTTGCACCCACATGATGATCGTGCCTAAGTGCGGCAGCACCCAATCCACGAATTTGGATTGGAAAATCAAGGAACCCCAAAAGAAAAGTTGGCTGTCACAGGGAAACACAGTTCTGTCCCCTAAAATCAGAGAAACCAGTTGTGTCGAATGCAGGAAATTCGCGTTTACCTTTTGGAGAATGGTGGGCAATGGGACCCCCCTTTTTGGGTTCCTTCTGTGAATTTGCAGGCACCCGGAGTCAGAATAAAAGCCAATGTGGTCTACCCATCTGTGGCAAAGAGGACAAACGGCGGATATCCGCAGAAAAAATATGGGACCAGCCCAACTCCTCATCTACCCGGGTAACTGGGCTGGTCAAATGAGTCATAATCAAAACCCGGTAATAAAATGGTCTACCCAGAACCATGTAAAGAGTTAAGAAGGCGGATATCCGCAGCTATTTATGGTTGGGATTATCCCTTACTAACCTTCATCTACCCGGGTTTTGATTGTGGCTCAAATGGAGTTTGCCCAATCCTACCTGATCCACAATTCAGCTTCTCTCTAGTTTGGATTGGTGATTTGACCGTGGTTAGGCATGGTTTCCCATTTGTAGAAGAACCAAGGGCTGAAATTTCCAAATCCAAACCGCCAACCTGACGGTTTGCCTGACTATTGGGAAACCACGAGACAGGGGAAAGCCACGAGAACTCGACCCATTGCCATTGAACCCTCGATGTAGCTGAGTCGTAGGGGGACCCAGCCATTTCTGCGGCTTCCCTGTTGGTCTCCGTGTGAACTAAGGTAAAACGGGTACCCTCGACAAACACATGGCTGTGGGTCAAACATCGGTACCCCAAATGGAACCCTGGTAAGTGGAAACAGGGACGAAAACTGGTGGCTTTATTTTGACCCATTCCCACATAGCCAAAGAGGTTTCTTCCACAGCATAAGCTCCATGTCAAGCGGCCCAAACGGCTCGAATCCCGCGGCGACAAAGCGGCCGTCGGCTTCAAACGTCCTGGCGAACTCCCACCTCCGGTGAACAGTGGGTCGTTTTACATGTCCCCCAAACCCCTCAAGGCGGAAAGTCCTGGAAACCACAATGGTTGATCCTTCCAACAAGTGGAATACAAATTCCCCCTGCTGCCCGAGGTGCTTTTCGTTCCGACAGCAGTTTCACCTTATCAGCAAGCATCTTACAGAAGCCAAGTGGACATATTGTCTCAAATTTAGGGGAGACCCAAAATGTTGTGTTTCCTCTTGGTTTCCTTTTGAAACCAAAAGGCGGTTCCACCAACCCGAATTTAACATGCACAGAATTACAAGAGCCGCGATCCATGGCTGGGACTTTCTTTCTAACTTTCATCGGGTTTTGATTCTGGCGCATGCAAATTTCGCCGGAAGGAAGCCACCAAGGGGACCAAGGCTCTTGAAGAGTCCCCTCTTTGGGGTGCTTTCTGAGGTCCGTGTTTTTGTAGGGGAGTAATCATATTTGTTCAAGCACCCTCCCGCGAACAGCAAGTCCACGTGAAGCACGTGCCTGGCCATCATAGCGCGTCGCTATCTCTTGAGAGAAGCCCTTTGAGGAAGAAGAAGAAGGACACCTGCGAAGCTGGAAGGCGAAGCATAACTGCTTTACGAGCTTGAACAATCGGCCTTCCAAAATCAAAAGAACACCTTCTTGCGTCAATGGTCTCAAGAACATCCGTTGCTCCAAGGCGAAAACAACCTCCAAAGCTTCGGCTCAATGCCCAGCTGTCGCATCCATCCCTCGCCTCCGACGCGCTAATGCCATACCTCAGTGTGGAAGTCATCTGCGATTTGCTTAGCATGAGATTCACGGCGCAACTCAAGTGCATGGGTGTGAAATGGCCTTGGGTCAAAAGCCCGCACCCCCAGTGAACATCCCAATCCCCACTAAATAGACTGAAATGGGTGGTGCACCCATCCCAAAATGGTACCATTGGTTTTGACCTATAGTCAATATAACGGCAGTCCCCATGGATGCGACGACAAGCGCATTCCTGCACCTTTCCACCGGGCTTCCAAGTCACATATTGAAGTGCAAGGGAGCCTCTCTTTTGGGGACCCGGTCTTGAAGCTTGGGGGTCTGTTAAAAGGGGCAAAGAATGGTCTGTGAAAAGGGTTTCCCCTTTCGGAAGAAGCCTCATTGAAAGATTCATGCAAAGATGCTTGTAAACGAAGCGGGAGGCCACCCATGCTCCCACAATGGCAGAAATGTAGTTGGACGGGACGTTCTTCAGGATGCCCTGAAGGGAAAGCTGGCAGTCAGGTTGCAACATAAGCGGCAGTCTGGCTCAAGGCAGCAATATCTCTGTACAGTACATGGCCTTCTTCTACAACTTCCATGGACAAAGGTACAACTTCCATGTACAGAAATATCTCTGTACAAGATCTCTGTAGATGGAGGCCTTCCTTCCTCCGACTTCGTGACATCTGTTGCCAATCCCGCGGACTCTGCTCCCCGGTCCCGAGCCTCGACGCCTAGCTTCCTGAGCCAGGTTCGCTTTCGGGCGAGAACTTGGGATGGGCTTTGACCGGGCACTGAAACTTTGGAGCTTCAGTGGTGGCTGGGTTCCATTGCTTGGTGGATTTCACCGTGATTTCAAGGACTTGAAGCATGGCTGATTTCCCCCGAAGGATTTCCCGACCCCGAATTTCTGGAACTTCAGGGGTCCAAGCCTGCACGCAACCGGGATATTACCCGTTTTGGCCAGGTGGTTTGGGGGTAGAGGCAACAGACCCGAGTCTTGCACCTTCGATCAGCTCTCATTTCATAGGTGCCTGAGTGAGTTTCAAATAGCTGCCAGATACATGCTAAACACCAGACCACTAATTCACTCTATGTCGACGTGAGTAAAAAGCCCTGACAGAGGCTACGAACCCAACCGACATGCTACCCCAAAGGCATTCCCAAAGGCATCCCCAAATCCTCTCAAACGTCTCCGCAACTACTGAGTTACTGCAAAGAAGTCCAAGACAATCCACCAGACCCCCGCAGACACCTTCCACCGTCCCAAACAACTGCACAGGCGGGCCTTTCCGAAATCACGGGGTCCTAATCCAATCCGTAATGGGCTTAATCCTTGTTCGGTTGGTACTCTTCCTAATCCGCGCTGCAAATTGTGGGTCACAACAGCATGTTGGAGCATGGAAGATCCATGCAACCCATAATCCATAATCGGCAAATCACATACGCTAATCCGTAAACCGCATAATCCGCGATCAGCTAATCATTGGGGATTGTGTCTTGAGCAAGCTAGCGTCCTTTGAAGACATCCCTACCGAATCCACCACGATTCCCACGCCGGAATGTTAAAAACAGCACATGCCGGAAGTTGCGCCTTACGTGTCCAAGTCTGACGAGAAAGAACCTTTTGCTGCAGGCCCACGACTACAGACTACAGTCCACTCCGCTTTTGCAGTTGTTCCCGTTTGGATACAAATCACCTGCCACGGCTTTTATCGCTCGCACACCCCGGCATTGGGTCTTGATGTGGCTGTCAAGGGAGACGGCTCCAAATGGTTTCCAAACATTGCCTTTGTTTCAAGGGTATCTCCGGAAGTGCTCTAAAAGGGAAACCAACTGGAACGACTCGCCAAGTGGCAAGTTCCCCTACTTGACCAACCTTGTCTCCTCTTCAGCTCCCTTTCCAAATCAATAAGGGGCCCAAACTCATTTTGAGACCTCTTGAGAGCCACGCACCTGCTTTGTGCAAGCTATCCCTTGGCTCGCCTACGTCCTGGCATTGCTGAGAGTACCGCAACAAAACCTGACAGGGGCCAACCCAAAACTGATACCTGTATAACATTGTCTCTACCCAAAGCCATGTAAAGAATCAAGAGAGCTTCTTGCAGCTTCTATTTCGGGTTGAAACCATGACTGATTCAGGTGTCTCTCCTTTCCCTTTGGTTTTCCCTTCAAAATAACAAAAAGAAGGTAACATCCCGGCAAGAAACACGGACAAACGCCCAGGATGCCTTTCCAAGAGGGAAGAGCGGGTGTCTGCCGGGGAGTGCACTTGCAGGTGTGTTGGCGGACCGGTGCCGTTCCTTTACCCCGCAACGCGGCCCTCGAGAAGCAAAACGCACGTAGGGCTGCGTGGCCTTTGATCGGTTGGGGACCCCGTCTTGTCACTTGCAGAGAAAAACACACCAGAGACCCCTCGTGTTCAGAAAAAAACAAACAAGCGGACTTGCCCATATGGCCATGGGTCCAAATCCCGGCTAGCCCCCCAGTGAACATCCCAATCCCCACTAAAATCCCGACGAAACATGGGTGGTGAGTTCCACCTACCAACCAAAATGGGATTCCATCGGGTTTTGACAACCACAGCCATATCGATTCTGATGACTCCGTCCAAGTCGCTGCAGGATCAGCGGCGGAATGGCTCTCGCCAAAACCCCCCGGATCAGCTGATCCCGCTCTAAGGCATCCATGTCCTGCCCGACGAGTGCCATTTACAGGGATCCTTACATTATACACCTGAACATTGCCTTCTAAATGGTGGTGTCCCTTTGTTTTGGTGTTGAAAAAGCCATGTTTCAAATGGGCAAAATGTATCTTTTAAGGAGGTCGCGGGTTCGCTTCGGTCCTAGTTGCTGGCTCGCTTCGGTCCTAGTTTTCATCTCGCTTCGGTCCTAGTTTCCTTACTCGCTTCGGTCCTAGTTTCTTCGCCGTTGACTATGGTGTTTGAGAGGCAACATCCTTGTCGACCCCACCCCACCCGGCATGTCTTGTTGTTAGGTGTTTGAGAGGCAACATCCTTGTCGACCCCACCCCGCCCGGCATGTCTTGTTGTTAGGTGTTTGAGAGGCAACATCCTTGTCGACCCCACCCCGCCCGGCATGTCTTGTTGTTAGGTGTTTGAGAGGCAACATCCTTGTCGACCCCACCCCGCCCGGCATGTCTTGTTGTTAGGTGTTTGAGAGGCAACATCCTTGTCGACCCCACCCCGCCCGGCATGTCTTGCTGTTAGGTGTTTGAGAGGCAACATCCTTGTCGACCCCACCCCACCCGGCAGTTCTTGTTGTTAGGTGTTTGAGAGGCAACATCCTTGTCGACCCCACCCCGCCCGGCATGTCTTGTTGTTAGGTGTTTGAGAGGCAACATCCTTGTTGTTAGGTGTTTGAGAGGCAACATCCTTGTCGACCCCACCCCGCGCGGCATGTCTTGTTGTTAGGTGTTTGAGAGGCAACACCCTTTGCGTGTGTCCTGTTGTTAGTGCTCAAAAAGCTATCTTCCACTGCGCCTGAAGTGATCCAAAAATTGCGACAGAAGTGATCCGCAAATGCTCAAACTACGACCAAAGTGAGTGGATTTCAGCTGCGACCAAAGTGATCCAAAAACTGCGACCAAAGTGATCCCCCCGCCTTTTAAGGAGCCCTGGTTCAGTTTGATTGCAGAAAGTGGCGATTGGATCTCGTCAATACAAATTTGTCCTCGTCCCATGATTAGGATAATTCAATATGATGCTGCTATTCATGCTTCCTTCATTTAAGAAGCGATGGTTGCGTTGTTTAAAGCTGCGTCACCGATTCTGCGGGGTTCGCATCCAATTTTGAGACACCCCCGCCTGTAAAAAACATTGACTCGAAGTCCATGGACCATACAGTAACAAACAAAAACAAGAATGGACGGCGAGCAGAAATCTGCCCACTGCAAACTTCCCACGTGGAGCGTGCGCAACGTCCCCTTTCAGGGCTGATGTAAAGCAACCACTGCCCCATAACCCCCGTGGAAACGACCCAATCCGAGGAAAAGTCCAAGTTCCCCCCCCCCCCCGAAAGCTCCGCCGCGAAGCCCATGAGCCCGGGTTTTGAAACGTCTTGCACTGCTTTCTTTGAGGGGTTGGTCTGCAACACCCGATTTCGTAACCACATTTTGACACAATCGCATGTTACACTGGCTATCATGAGGAGGAACCAGGCAAACACGAAGCGGGGATCTGTGTCTTCCAAAGGCCGGATACTCCAAGAAAGGCTTCCTTGGCATCAAACAGGCTTCCTATGTTCCATTTCAACATCACCACGGGAAACTTAGTTTAACATGGCCCAAGTTATAATATGTCAGTCGCCAACAAAAACAAGCGAAGCTTGCCCCCTGGCAAACGCCAAACGCCGTCCGAATGTCGAAGGTCTTTCGTCTTGAAATACGCTCCATCTTCGATTGTTGAAAAATGAAACGTCCTGGAACTTGTCCATGATGGTGTCCTGCATTCTAGTAATCTTGCCTCAGCTCGTTTCGCATTTGTCATGCTTGTTCTCACATGTGCCCTTTAGAGAGTACCCTTTTCGGGTTGGTTGCATCTGTCCGCGACATGTCAACTGCTGGATTGTCCAATTCCTTTGTGATTTGGAAATGGCTCACTTTAGGGGGATCCTCTTGATTAGTAGGGTGCTCTGGGTTCGTCCGAAATTGTCACTGTTGGCAGTGCTCAAACCCCCTCCGAGGTCTGGCCAAGAATCATTTGCTGTGTAGCTAGAGACTCTTTTGGGACGACTTGAAAGAGGATAACTCCATGAAATCAAACATGTGGATGGGTGCTTGTTTGACGCGCACACACACACACACACAAACACACACACACACACACACACACACACACACACACACACACACACACACACACACACACACACACACACACACACACACACACACACACACACACACACACACACACACACACACACACACACACACACACACACACACACGCACGCACGCACGCACGCACGCACGCACGCACGCACGCACGCACGCACGCACGCACGCACGCACGCACGCACGCACGCACGCACGCACGCACGCACGCACGCACGCACGCACGCACGCACGCACGCACGCACGCACGCACGCACGCACGCACGCACGCACGCACGCACGCACGCACGCACGCACGCACGCACGCACGCACGCACGCACGCACGCACGCACGCACGCACGCACGCACGCACGCACGCACGCACGCACGCACGCACGCACGCACGCACGCACGCACGCACGCACGCACGCACGCACGCACGCACGCACGCACGCACGCACGCACGCACGCACGCACGCACGCACGCACGCACGCACGCACGCACGCACGCACGCACGCACGCACGCACACCCGCACGCACACACACACGCGATGCACGCGCACGCGCACACGCGCGCGCACACGCGCACGCGCACGCGCACGCGCACGCGCACGCGCACGCGCACGCGCACGCGCACGCACACGCACACGCACACGCACACGCACACGCACACGCACACGCACACGCACACGCACACACCCACCAACCCACGCACGCACGCACGCACGCACGCACGCACATGCGCCTACTGTTTGTCCCCCAAAAGGACATGAACATGTTGTATGCCCTTGGTTGTGGTGTAATTTGGGTTGTTCCCTCTTCTCGTCCGAACCTATCACAAACCGCCAATCATATCAGATCATATAGTACTCCTCCCCCACTGCTCGGGAACCCTGGCTTTTCTGACCCAACCCTTTGTTTGGCCCGTAAACCAGTAAAATGGAGGTCAACAAAGAGAGTTGTTGGATCCCCGCCCCCTGTATCCCATTGCGCCAAGCAGCTGGACACCATCCTAGTTGCATCAACCTGATTGGCGGACATCATTTGGGTGGGGATTCATGTCCAACCAGTTGTGATTGTGGAAACCAACCTCATTTTAGGGAAGACCTATTTCCGTGTTTTTTCTGCACTGACACATTTGTTGCCCTGCCTTCTTGATGCCCAGATTGCTACATTCCCAGATGGCTTTGAATTCTTGCTTGGCATTCTCCACAATAATGTCCTTGATCTGCTGTACCTTGGTACAACTTCATGCCAACTTCGGATGACCCCTAAGGACCATACAAATCAACGGTGGCCTCCTCCTTTAGTCGGGTTTGAATTCACTAACGGGTCGCTCTGATATCCGCTGATCAGTATGGTCCTCCAGATTCACCCGAAGTGAATGTTGCATCAAAACTTGCCACAAAAGCTGCCCGCTCAATGCCTGCGTGGCACATATTCCTCGTAGAATGCTGGTGCCTCTCCTGCGCACCGCTCATGCGAGGACTGGATGGAGTGTACTTTGAGCTGCACATGTGCGTGTGCCTGTTGTTTAGCGACCCTCCACTGCAAAATCAATGAAATGCACAAGGGATCAAGCTGAACGAGCAGAAAGACTCAATTTTCCCCCACCGCCCTTTGCCCAACTGCATCCCTTTGTCAGCAAACCAGCTGCATGGCCCGCATGGATCAGTCCTTTGCGAGGATCAAAGCACATCAGCTCGCTATGGTCATCAGGAGGCAAAGCCAGCGCAGCAAAGACTTCCAGAGAGCTGCTATTCACCCCACCCTGCCAGCGGGCATATCTAGTTCGCTCTGAGCCATGGCCATGAGTTTTAATTCGCCGAAAATGGTGGACAGAATTTGGGGATGCAAGCAACCACCAACTACTTCCAACCATGTGGGTGTCGTTTTAGGGGACCCCCCAAAACATTTTACGGTCTTCCTTTTGGTTGTCCTTCAAAACCACCAAAACGGGGGGTCCCCTACAAAAACTTGCTGATGCTCAGTAGGATAAACCATCTCTTGTAGTTCCTTTTAGGGGATCCCTGGTTCATTCTGACATTCCCTACCTACCGCACCAGCAAGAAACACATACAGCCAGTTGAATTCATCGCCAGATTGACCGACGGGCCTTGTTGGTCGAGGCATCCTTGAAGACATGCACCCCCGCATTCTCCAGGGCGATTCTCGCACCGTCGGACAGGAACAAATTGGCCCCCTCCACCTGGGTGTGTCGACTTCGCCAAGTGGTTAGTACCCCTAGCTGTAGCCCATTTACCATGGGAAGTCCCCTATAACCGGAATTGTTAACCATTAACGTCCCAGAACATCTAAGAAAGTAAGACCGCAAAGTGGGTTGTGTTCCATTCGTTTCCCGTTAAAATAAAAAAAGACACCAAGGCTTAAAAACACGCAGCAGTCGGAAAGTGACCAATTTCAAGACACACTCCCTTTCTCCCCCAGCAAACAATTGCATGGCAACGGCTTGCAAGTACATTGACATGATCGTTCTTAGGCTAAGCGGCATGGTTGGAGAATTTGGATGCCCCGCTTGTAAATTCCACCGTTCTTCCCCCTATTGGTCCTTTGTTTGTACTCTTTTGGTAGCAATTCTGTTCATGTCCTCAGAGGTGGCTCCACAAAAGCCACATCTGGCAAATGCAGACTGTCATGCCAAGACACTATCATGCGGAACTTTGGTTTACCACCATCTGCTGTGAACAGCTTCTTCACGTTGTCAGTGGTGATTGAATTGGGACGGCCGCCGCAAGGCACGAACAGGTCAGCGGCGGCATACTGAGACAAATGAAAGCTATCGCGCAACCTGAGTTCGCTGGCGCATCCGCATATCGTTTGAAGCTGACTGCTTTTATCATGACCATTCTAGATGGACAAAGGATCGAACCATGCCTGGAATCTGTGCAAACCCTTGCCCCTTAGACTCGTAAAGGGTTTTCCCCAGCTGTTTGCGGCGAGCCAAATTTCTGACTAAATGAAACATAGTATCTGTTTAGTCTGGGGTTATGGAAATTTGGCCGACGGGTCACACGCAAAGAACTTTTATTTTTGATCACAGACGTTCCTGGGAAGTAGTTGAGGCATTCGGGTCTGAACTTCATTTGCAAACCCGTGTGTTGGCAGAGATCAAATGTTATATGTTTGTCCACCCGTCACCAACCATTTTTGAAGGAGGGTCCATTCAAATTGATACGCACCCGTTCCTTTCGAATGAGCAATGGTACAGAATGGTACAAACTAAGCGTCCAACTGTAAAACAAAGCAGGTGAGAACCAAACCACACTCACGGATAAGGTTGGGCCATCCAGTTGATCAAACAAGTTTCAACCACTATATGCATAGGTGTTCGCCGACTTGGGGTTGAAACAACATGCTTAAACGCCTGTTTGGTTTAAGCGGCCTCCTTTTGGCTTCTCCTTAATGTTGAAGTGTCT
The DNA here is from genome assembly GCA_963377175.1 of Effrenium voratum. NCBI lineage: Eukaryota > Dinophyceae > Suessiales > Symbiodiniaceae > Effrenium > Effrenium voratum. The sequence goes on from CAUJNA010003482.1 coordinate 444,962, forward strand.
TGAAGGCTGAAACATGCCCAAGCCCAATGTTCTCTCCACAACCTCCTTCGTTGCTGTAACCATTTTCGTGGCTGACCCCGAATAATCGGCAAACAAAAACAAGCAAAGTGATATCCCCCACAGCCTCGGACTTTTCCGGAACCCTTGGGAACCCCCAAAGCACCCCTTGTCGCCTATCTGAGCAAAGATCTCTTAGCTTTCATCAGTGGGGTAGGAAAAACAAAAGTGCTCAAGGCATTTCAGATCGAACTCTGCAGAGTCGCTCGGCTCCGGTGAGGTATTTGGAGCCGTCGGGCAAAGTGACGTCCGTCTCATCCACGGTGACCATGAAGCCGCCAGACCTCGGGCTCAAACCCCTTCCCCCCAGAAATGGTGGCGTCCTTTCTTCCATTTGATAAAGGCCCCAGGAAGAAATAAAACATATTTCCAGTATTGATGAATTCATTTTAAGACCAACAGGGGAAAATAGGAAAAATCTATTCTTAAGCAAATGGAGGCTTTGGTTTCAATCCCTTGGGACCCCTGGCTGAAAAGGGTACCCTCTGGTCCACTAACGCCATGGAAGCTGACGTTTCGGAATCGGTCCTGACGTGGAGGATTTTGTCCAAAGGGACTCTCTCTGGTGAGTTCCATGTTAGTGGCCAGGAGGGTGCACTTTTCAGCTGAGTAAAAGAAACCGAAGGACACCAACATTTCTGGGAAGTTTCGCCATGACACAACACAAACACGGTCGGTGCTGCGCAAGAGACATCAGTCAAGGATAAGCAAAGCAAGACAAGGCAAAACAAAAGCAAGGTACAGCCAAGCAGACTGGATGCATTCGGTGAACGGGCATCCGCCAAGTGCTCAAACCCTGCAGTCAATTTCGGACCGGTGTCTACTTGCTCCATGTTAGTCCTCCAAATGGGCGCATCCTTTCTTGGGGTACCTATTTGTTTGTGAGTTCAAAGGAAAACCGAAAGGACAACCGCAATTTTTTTGGGGGTCCCCTGGCACAAGACACACCCAAGGTCAAAATCCCCCCCGACAAAGGTCCCTTTGAGAACGGTCACGTGCTTGGGCACCCCTAGGTGAAAATTCACCCTAGGTGAAATTCACCCCGAAAGAGCGTTGACAGGCTTGCAGGTCCCATCCCAAAGACCAACGTTCGACCTGCAGGGCTGATGGAACAACCAGCCTAACCCAAACCCACCACCTAAAAACTACCCAACCGCTCCCCATTAAATGTCCAACGGATGCCCCAGCAACCGGACACTCCAAAACCAAACAAATCAAAAGAACAAAAATACCCCCAAAAGGCCGACACAGAAACAAATATGAGACAAACACCTGAAAGCCCAGCCCAAAAGCCGCTTTACTATGTTTATTAAAAACCAAAAAAAGCTGAGGGAAAACGGCTTTGCCGTTTTTCTTTGGGCCAAGGCGCTTGACCATGGACCGGTTGAAGTTGGACACTGGCAGCCTCCTCTGCGCCAGCCGCTTCAGCTCGGTCCGGTCGATGCCGCTGGGGTCATAGAGAATCCCCGAGCCGTCCACGATGGCCTCAGCTTGCGATCGGTGCGAAAATCGGTGGGGAGTGTGGTTGAATGAACCTTTAAGGGGAATCGGTAGCGAATGAGGGAATGATTGAACCCTTAAAGGGGATCCCCGACAGCAAAGAACCAGTTGGAATGTTTACATCGGGGTCATTCAATTTCTCATTCCCTACCTCTCGCAGCAGCAAGTCAGATGCCCCGAGTCGCCGAGTCACGAGCCCTTCGAGGCTCGAGGCCCGCTGCGAAGCTCGATCACTCAGACGGACCATTTTTGGTTTGACACGTTGCGACCAAGGGGCAGAGTACTTTCCCTCCATTTGCAAAAAAAGATGCCCTGGAAAACATGGCGCATATTTCCAGTAGTGATAGGACGTCCAACAGGCGAACATTAAAATGTATTCTCAAGCAAATGGAAGCTTAGCAAGTGGTTAGCAACCCTGGTAGCCCACAAATCTAGGACTTACACAATGGTGATTGGGATATAAACATGGCTGCTAACCTACTAAGTATCCCGCCCCTAGCAAGGGGGTATCAGCTTCCCTCTAAATTGGTGGTCTGGGTCGGTGGCTTGGAGGGGCCGGTGTCAACCCCAAGCAAACCAATTGCGGGCAAGCTGAAGGTCTGCCAAGGAAAATCCTTACCTTGGGCGGGAGAAGGCGAGTATCCCAAATTCCCTCCTAAGCGGAAGCAAAGATGAACAACAGAGTCCTAATCAAAACCCGGTATTAAAACCCGGTATTAAAATGGTCTGCCCGGACCCATGTAAAGAATTAAGAAGGCGGCCGCAGCTATTCATAATTGGGATTGTCCCTTACTAACCTTCATCTACCCGAGTTTTGATTGTGGCTCAACTGGAGGTGATACCAATGGAAGGCCTTCCGAACGAATGAATCTCAATCATGAAAGTGGGAGCCAAAGCGGAGCCCCCCCTTCCCACGGCGGAAACGAGCTCCGATTTGGGGGCGCCAGTAAAATTCATTGGGCGCTGTGGCACATGTTTCCAAGGGTGCATCTCCGCACAAATGTATGGTTGGTAGTGTCCCTATACCCTTCCTCCTAGTTTTGTCCCCGGAGAAAAACAAAACAACAACGACAACGTGGTTTCCCCATGGCTTCCCTAGCCAACCAAAAAGGGTACCCAAAAAACCACGTGGTTTGCATGGCTTCCCAACCAACCCCGACCTCGTACCCTCAAGTAAAACGGCACAGCCAGGATTTGATTCGCTGAGCGGAGGCGCCACCGTCTTGTCCTTGGAGACGAGGATTTCATTGGAGCCGAGATCTCCGTCTGGGCCACCGGTCTGGAACTTGGTGATGTTGCACTCGTCCTACAGTTGTTCAGTGACCCTGGAAAAAAAAGGGAACCCTTTTTGGGGAAGACCATTTGGGGCAGCCACCAGAAAAAAAAGGAAGCTCTACACATCCCCCACCCGAACAAAACCTCATGTTTTTAGGCCCAAAAGTTGAGGTCTGAAATACTTAAGGGACATATGGAATGCTGTCCTAAACTGCTGCGGACCCCCTTACCGGCCGGAAAAGCGCGCGAGCCGCCGGCATACTTGTGAACAGATTCATTCCGCCATAAACCATCTGCCGACTGGTCCACTGTCAACCAACTCGGTAAGCAACGTCGAACCAGGGTTGTAAGTCGGGTAACCCTGGCTACAAACTTCTTGCGAAGTTGGCAGCTTTCACCACTTCGACCGCCATTCAGGAGCATCTGCGGCTCTTTGCCACAGGGCTCTTCAGAAGGCCCAGGAGGAAAATGAGGCACAGTCAATAATATATGCCAGTATATATATGCATCGTGTCCCCCTTTGACATCGGGGTTTGATCAGGAACCTAAGGCCTTATGTCCGCCCGTTGCAACGCATGACAAACATTGATCTCTGCGCACGCCACATCTGTCCTCTCCCAACTCACGCAGCAACTCCGTAACGTAGGTGTGGACACTGGTGGTGGTCATGGCATACGTGTCGTGAGGAACCCCACCTGTCATGCTTGAGATTGTGCAATCGTCAGCGTGGTGCGGGTAAAAATTGTGACAAACCTAATGGTGGTGGTGGTGGTGGTGGTGGTGGTGGTGGTGGTGGTGGTGGTGGTGGTGGTGGTGGTGGTGGTGGTGGTGGTGGTGGTGGTGGTGGTGGTGGTGGTGGTGGTGGTGGTGGTGGTGGTGGGTGGTGGGTGGTGGTGGTGGTGGGTGGTGGGTGGTGGTGGTGGCGGCGCTGGGCAGCTTTCAGTTGGACGCATTGTGCATTTGCGAGTTTCTACGTGTTATGGACATCCGGTTGCCCAGCTTCAATGCTTGATCTCAAAACATCTTCTGGTCATCCAAGTTGACAGCACACCGAGAAAGCGATCCTGTTTAGATGCACCTGGAGGCTTGGCAGAATTGGGGCCTCTTTTTGGTATCCCCTTGGATTTCCGGCGGCAAGGCGGCACCAGGGCTCCAAAAATCGGCCCTATTTTGACAACCTCCCACCTTTTCTTCAAGGGACCCAAACCGGGGGCTTCACACTGATGGACCTTTCTCCTGCAACACTTGGTGGGTGGTTTACCCCAGATTCATATGGTTCTCATTTCTGCCTGGTGCAGGACTTTTGGTTTAACGGCAGTTTGCATCCACTGCGATTGTGTGCCGCGCGCCTAACGACACGCTCTTCCCGGTGGTCAGGGACTTCCAGTACGGGTACCCTCGCTCCCTTGCGATGTCGGCACCCAGGTCCATGAACCTCGTGCAGAAAACACGTCGCACTCCAGGGGAGTCCTGGTCAAAGACCTTCCATCGGAGGTTCCCTTTAAACAAGAAGGACACATGGGTCTCAGAGACATGGTTGGTCCCGTAAAAAAACACGGGTTGCTTCCCCGCAAATACTAAAAGGAGATCCACGTGTGCCCAAGTTTGAGGGAGCCCGTTTTGAGGTGGCTGGGAAACCAAATGAAGAACGCCGATTTTGGGGTTCCACTTAGGGACCCAGATTGGAAACACACAAGGTGGGCCAACCATCTGTCGAGACATGGTCAAGCCTATGGCAGAGCAACATCTGCATTTTGATTTCCTTTTACGAAACTCGTTCGGGGGGTCTAGGCGGGGGGGGCCATGGTCTTGTGAATTGCCTCTGGCCTTACAAAGTGCTTATCCCAGGCTTATCCTGGGAATTCCCTGGCATAGCCTCCCCCGCCCTTTACGATGCCAACCCTGCTGGTTGTTTAAACCAAAATCTGTGGCTGGTTCAATGTAAACAAACGTTGCCCAACCCGCGCGTCACTTGGCTGAATTCAGCCTTCGCCGGTGATTTTCACCTCAAATTGCGCCAAGGCACCCTGCGGTGTTCTCATCCGGACCAAAGAACAAGAGCTCCTCGCGCGAGTCGAGCCTCTTTTAAACATGTGAGGCCGACCCTGCTCGCTAAGGGGGATCCCTTAGTGGAAAATCCGTTCTTCCGGAAAGGAAGAGCCCCCCTGATTAATATCTGGGGGGGCTCATTGATTTTGATCAGGGGTCAACATTCCCCCCCCCCCTGTTCAAACAACCTGTTGGCTCCGCTGTTTTGGGGTCGAAATGGGCCGAAACGGGTCCATCCCAAGTTTGCCACCATCTCCTGCTTGTCCTTCATGTGCCCGCTATACAGCTGGTTCTGCTCTGGCTGCATACAGTCCAACAATGCATTGAGGTAGCTGATGAAGCAAGAGCCTCTGCCAATCTTGAGGCGAAAAGCCTGCTTTTGCAACCACGAACCTGTTTGTTGGCCCCCGACTTCTTGCTTTTGCTTTATGGGCCCCCAAAATCTTGAACCGTGCAAATGTACTGTCAGGATTGACTTTCATAGTTCGCTCCCGGTACGATTCATGGCCTACAAAGCGAAACTGGGCAGTATGGTATGGCCCGCTACAAACAAACATTTATTTGACAAATGCGGTTTCCTGTGTTCCATTCGGATTTGTCTCATGCAGAAACCCCCAACTGCATGGTTTGTTACATGCTTCCCTTTAAGACAGCCCGAAAGAAAACGACCCGAGGAAAGAAAAAGGCCTTTCCTTTTTGCTTGGGTGAATCCATTGAAACGGGAAACCCACCAAACGCAAATGGATGGTTTTCCCTCACCCCCCACCACATCCCACCCACCACCCCACCCCCAACCACCCCCAACCACCCCCAACCACCCCCAACCACCCTCAACCACCCCGACCCACACACACACACACACAACCACGCCCCTTTTAGGGGCGGCATTCACATGGCTCATGGACCTGCCGCTCTCATCCAAGGTTCGCATGGCTGCTGGGCCCTGGGAGGACATTCCGATGATGGGATTGCCATCCGCCTCCTTGGCCCCTGACCAGCAGGAGTCCGGAAGGATCACTCCTTTGGCTCCACCTTGCGCTGGGCCGGGATGGAGTGGGGTGAGGGCGGGATGGATGGATGGACGGATGGATGACGTCTCAGAGTGTACCGTTCCGAGTCCCTTTTCGAGGACATCGGGTTGGATCTTGACAGGGTGTCTACACCAAGAGTGGGTTCCTCTACTTCAAGGGGATCGACATGGTTTAACACGGAACCCAAGAAACCATCATTAGAGAAATCTCCTTTTGAGGGGACGTCCTTTTTGGATTCCGAATGTATTTGCTGGGGATCTAAACGGCACTCGGGACGGATCCGAAGCGTTTCTTGCTGCAGGCAAAAACCTCTGGGCAAGGGAAATGCAGGCAACCCTTTTTGGATGTTTGAAACCACTTATCCACCTAAGCAAATATTCCCTTGTTGTGCGAAATGGGAATGGTTTCGTCTCCAATGTTCGGGCATCCACAGAAAGAAGGTGTTGCCTTTGAACTCTGCTTGAGTCCTCAACGAAATGGGTATTTTCGGGAAGAAACACATCCAATCTAGCTGTACCACCATTCTGTCCAGGGATCCTTTTCTGAAAATGGAGAAGCCCCGAAGTGGATATCGGCTTCTCCAAAGTACTCACCCAGTCTTCAGCTGGTCTTCAGCTGTCATCATCTTTTCCCAACCCAACTCCAACCGGCCCCTCGTTCGGTCAACATGTCTGGAGACTTGGAGCCCCGAGCCCCTTCCCTATGCTTTCCTTTGGCTCCACCCACAAAGATCAATTGGATGTATGGTCCAACTTAGTAACTTGTTTGAGCCCCATCTTGTCTTTGTGTTTGGCAGCCCTGGGCGTTTGGCTTTAACATGGATGGCCTCCTTGTGGTTTCCCGAGACCAAGTTGGTACCGCGCCTCCAAGTCGCCGCAATTCAAGCCAGGCACTTGGAGCCCGGTGGATTTTCCCAGATGAATTAATTCACCGGTGCCTTCCAGAACCCTCGCAGCAGGTAGAGCCCCTCAACCGGTCCTATGAGATTTGGAACTTCAGGCAGCCAAAGGAAAGCCAACCATTTCGGGAACCATCCATATCCAAAGGCGCTAACCCAAAACCCGTACCCCGCAAAATATAACACTGGGCAGTTGTCCTGTTGGCGTCCCCGTACAAGGTCAACCTTTGGAAACATAAATGTGGTCAGTGGATCACGGTCCAACTTTGAGCCCTTAGCCCACATTTCAGCCCCAGGATCCCTCCGGGATGTCTTTGTTCTTGTTCTGCTGCGTGAAGGCCAGGTTGTAACACTCATCGAACAAACTCGCGAAGTTCCGCTCGTACACGGTCTGCCGGGAAGCCAAGTTTGGATGAGTTACACCCGCAAAGAAGCAACTGTGGGTGGATGTTGGTTTTGGGGTAATTTTTGGATTTCGTCAACTTTGGTGGAAACAACTCGTCAACATTGTGTTTTTGTTTAAAAATGAGCCCCTGATATGGTGTTCGCCTTAAAAGGGAAGCTCCACCAGGAGCAGCGGGACCCGGAACCTGCCGGAACCTCCCCCAAACCCGCTGGGATCGGAGCTTCAAAAGCAGCACAAATCCAAAAGAGCCACTCTACACAGCCACAAAGGTTTAGGCCTTACCATGCCCTCCTTGAAGATTGGTAGAACCCCTTAGTACGGGGTTTTGGTATCTTTTGGCTGTCGGGCGCGCTGGTTGCATTCTACCATCACAGACACGCCTGTGCCAAAATAACGCGACCCGAAGCATCATGGCTTTCCCCGTTGAAGGACAGGCAAGCGACTCTACGTCACTCCGCGAACGGACGTGGAGCGCGGCAACATCGCCTACTACCCTATTCGACTGGGCCACGCGTCCACCGTGCAGAAGGTGCTTGGAGACGAGGTGGAGCACATCACCATTTGGCTAGACACGCCAAACCTGCCGGCGGTGGCCTACACGGCTTTTTGTCGCGTTGAAAAGTCGAACGCGTACTCCTTGGCGGGCAAGCTCACCCAGCCAGCGGTGGAGAAGTGAAGGACTGGACGGAGTTTGGGCGCCCGGGCTCCAAATCTAGGGACTGGCCTTGCACGCTTAGCTCGCAGCCAAAATTGGCTCAGTAGCACAATAGCAATCCGAAACCAAATTTTGGCTAAAACAGTCGCCCCGCAAAAATATTGTTTCTGCGGTTCCCATGGCGCTGATAATTCCTTTGTGTGGGGCGATATAAAATTGGCCACCCGGGCTCCAAACCTGGTGGGTTGGCTTTTTGGGGAGTAGCTCGTAGCCAAAAATGGTTTGTTCGTAAACAACAACTCAAGAACACACAAAGCAAAACTCAGAGGAAAAGCGTTTTTTGCCAAAAGCTGCATTCGTTTCAAGTTCTTTTATATTTTCCGATGTCCCCTTAGTTGTTGGTTGGTTTATGTGATGTGTTGTTTGGTTCGATTGAGGAAAAACCACAGAAACAAACAAACACCGAGAAGACCTGAAGCACCCAAAACAGATTGTGAGAAACATGTTTGCCAACAGTCTTTCGTGTGTTTTCTCGTTTTGTGGGTTTTGAAGTATATCATCCCTAAAAACCAAATAACCGAAGTTGGGTTTGGTTTCTGCAGTCCAAAACCTAAGAAACGCATCGTTTGCTGGCGCGCTTGCTCAAAAACCCAAACGAACGGAAGAAGACCTAAACAAACTTTGGCCAAACTAACACTTTGCTCAGAGTTGTTTGTGTTCTGGTCTTCTCGAGGTGTTCTTGCATTTTGTTGTGGCTTTCCCTCATTGTTCCTGTGTTGTTTGGAGTGCATCACCAAAAAACAAACCAATAATGACTTGAATTAAAACAGAATTAGACTTCAAATACATTTAACAAGGGCAAACTTGAACTAGACATTCTGTTTGTTAAAGTTAGAATTCGCCACCTGGCCGTGAAGTCTTGAGACAAGCTGTTGTTACAAAGCTTCTTTACAGGCTCCTGACAAAGCTTCTTGTCACGCTCCTTGTAAGGCTCATGGTTAAGCTCCTACAGCTCCTTCTACAGTTCTGTATAAAGCTTTTCATAAGGCTGCTTGTAAAGCTGCTTGTAAGACTCCTTATTGAAAAGGCTCGAAAGAGGCTCCTTGTGCAATCTCTTATAAAGCGGCTTGCAAAGCTCCTTTTGACACTCACTTCTTGTAAAGCTCCTCACAAAGATCCTTAAACGACTCCTAGAAAGCTCGTTATCAAGCTGTGTTTAACGCGCGCCTCATAAGGCTCCTCAAAAAGCTTCCTTGCACAATTACTTGTCAACATGCTTGTAAAGCTTATTTATAAGCTCATTTTAAAGCTCCTTGTAAGTCTCCTTGAAAAGCCTACAAGGCTCCTGATATAGCTCCTGACAAAGTTCCCTTTAAAGCTCCTTATAAAGCTCCTTTCAACGCTCCTAAAAAGGCCCCTTGTACCAAATTGGATGCTAATTGAAGCTTAACTAGAATCTAATAAAGACATACGTCAACTAGAAGTATGAATTGTGTCTTGAATAAGAGCTTAAAGGGGAATTCCTCTCCACATATGATGTTTGATGCACATGCACATTTACCAAACTACACATTGAGTTTCACAAGGAACGAGTTCCACTCGACTTTCTATCTTCAAATAGAATTTACAGACACATGATTTCCATGAGCAGAAGTTAACGCGGGAATAAAGCAAATATGCGTACTATAATTACTATGCTAATTAGAGTCTAAGTGTGAACTCCGACTTGTAAGAACCACATAAACATTGAATTAGAAGTTCGATAGAATTGACGAAGGACATAAGTAAACTTCAATGCCTAGTTTGATTTACAATTCAAGTCGGAATTCCTTTCCTCCAAAGTGGGACTTCAATTGAGGTCAATTGCAATGAAATGGAAACTGATAAGTCCCCAAATAGGCTCTCAGCTTTTGGGCTACGCTTGAGCAAATATATATATATATATACATATCTATATATATATGTATGTATGTATATACATATATATATATATGGTCACCCCCCCCAGGGCCTACCTTTCCTCTCTTCTAGTTGAAGGTGTCAACTCTACTCTGTGTGCCTCGTTCGTGCAAATGCCTGAAAACACTGAAAAAAACAGTGTTTTCGTTGTTGTGTATTGTGTACCTTCCACATGACAGCAAATGTGTGTTTTGTTTAGGCTTGAAAGGCAACAAAGCGAAAACGGATTCCGTTTTCAGATTCGAGTCTGGCTTTGTTTGAAAACACATTGTCAAATTGTCAAGATTGTAAAGACTTCTCACCACACCCCTCCCCCGCGTCAAACCCTGGACATAGTTTATAAACTTTCCTGAAAGTTTATAAACTCTTCGCTGTTGTTACTCACCATGACATGTCACCCACACAACATATGCAACAACAGCACACTTCTTGCGAAGAACAGCTCACACCCCCTGTCTTTAAAATAAGAGGATTTTGTACATGTTGAAGCGGAAATGTGGTAAGCATATATATATATATATACACACATGTATACACAACACGCAGTTCGGACTTTGGGTGGTGAGAGCGCCTTGTCGCGCGACAGGACCAGGCGGATGCCGCCCCGCGCCACGTCGCGAAAGCGCGTGTGAAAGCCCATGAAGTCACGGCCGCAAACCATGTAGATCCTTGGCTGGGGAAATGTGGGTGTGTGGCAACCCCATTTTTTTGAGGGTATGTGGTTGCCCCCCTCAAAATGTGGCGCCTAAGGGATGTGTCGTTTTTTTTCAGGGTACCCCCATTTTTGTGCTTTGCTTAAGGGACGTGGTGCTTGAAGGGAGCAACAAAGAAGAACCACCGTTTGTTTCTTTCTTTTGCTGTGGGGGGGGGGGTTCCTCTCAAAAAGACAGACCCATGTAGATATGAATCTGAATAAGGGACCCGACATGGTGGATATCATTTAGGTGGGGATTCCAACCAACTACTTGTGAGGTGGTTCCCCAGTTAATTTCAGTGCCATGTTACCATCAAAGTCACCCTCTGAGTGGCAAGTTAAAGAGAGACAACCCCCAGTTCCTGACTGTGCCATGATGACCCAACCGCAGTACCCCCGGGTGGATGGACCAAATCCGCTTCACGAAAGTTGGCAGGGGGGCTACCATAGTGTGTCATCCATCCCAACCGGATATTGCCCAACTGGACCTCGCAAAGGGTGTTGGTGCGACATAAGATAGGTGGGCCTGGCACAAGGGTAGAAAATTGGTGGCATAGGTGACCCTTTCGGAAACAATGGATGGCCCTGGTAAATCGAATGAAACCAGTCTAAGCCAGTGGAATCCTTCAATTTCTAGCCATAACCTAGAAAGGACACCTATGAATTGGAGGGAAAAGGGAAACCAATGGAAGCTGAGGCCCAGTGTTCCAGTTCCACGACTTTTTCACGCTCACTTCCGGGCTCCGCGTATGTCCCCCGAAACCAGCACACAAGAACTCATGTTGAGGTGGCTCAACAAATCACACAGCTCGACCAAAAAAGAAGTGGGCGTCTCCTTTTTGAGGGTACCCATTTTTTTGACTGTTTTGCAGGGAATCCAACAGGGAAACACCGCCGTTTTGGGATCCCCCAAAAAAAGGACAGGCTCATAGCAGGAGCCCGGAGCTGCAACAAACCATGGCACCGGTCCCCGCCCAAAGGCCAGCGGCAAGCGCCTCTGGGCGAAACACTCGCCCAGGCGGCCAATGGTCTGGGCTTGTCTCAAAACGGGTCCCGACTCATTTTTGTTGGTTGATTTTTTCTAGCCAACCAAACAGGAGGTCCCCCCCCAAAAAGAAGGAGCCCATCTAGAAACCAACCCCGAGTCAACCCTATATCCAAGCAATCGAAGACAGGTCTGTAAAGGCATCCTCTGGTTCCATGGCACGCGGACAGGAGGGAAGTTGAACCCCCTCCGACAACTAGGCCAGAAACTTGCTGCTGCTCAGTAGGTAATGAGAGAATGAAGCTGGGGATTCCCTTAAAGGGAACCACAAGGTATGGTTTAAAGGCTAGGTCCTCCAGTAGAGAGGTTAGAATAAGGATACCTTTTTTTTGTAGTTTTAGTAGTGGAACCCTCCCCCCAATAAGGGTTAAAGGGCACTACTGGGGGACCTAGTAGGGGTGAGTCCATCTATCATCCCCTGCACCAGCAAGTCGAGTCCATGCCCAAGGCTCCCGTAGGGGATCTCCGGGTACAGCGAGCTGGGGCGGTCCTTGAGCACCACGTGCGGGTCTAGGCGGAAGGCGAAGGCCCCCGGCGTGTCCGGCTTGAAGAAGTTGGTGAGGCGCACGGACTGGTTGAAGGTCAAGAACATCCTGCGGAGAGCAAAAATAAACAAAAAGGGTTTCGGGTTTCCCTTCGCAAAAAAAGGATGGGTTTCCCTGGTCAATGGAAGAAGTGCCAACTATGTCCAACCAAACTCACCCAAAAAGGACAGCTAGGATATTCTTGGTTGCTGTTGACCCCTTTGCACACAAAGTTCGACAAAGTCCAAAGATCCAACCAAATAGCCATGAAGTCCTTTGCATCAAGGCAGCAAACATCGGAGAATCTGAATGAAGGCATAGGGTGAGTTGAAACATCTTGGACAAGGCGTCATATGGATGTGAGCAAAATCATTCCAGGGTGAGAAACCACAAAAGAAAATCCATCCCGGGATCAAGGCATGAGCAAAAGCTTGGGACACGGGCGTCCGGACTGTTTGCCAGGACATACCCCCTAGATTTCGTCCATTTCCTTAAGCCACCCGGAAGAAGAAAAAACAAAACGTCAATAGCTTCCATTTAAACCCAACAAGAGAAAATATAACATAAGGCAAATGGTGTTGAATGGGTCTGCACAGATTGAAGAATGTCCCACTTCCCTTTTGGCTTGGAACATCTTCAGCTCCTTCGCGGAGGTCTCCCCACCCTCTACCCTCAGATGCCCAGTGGATTTGCGTGGGAAAAAAAGAAGCGGCGTCCGATTTTTTGGGCCGGTCGACTTTAAAGAAATTCGAACCCCTCAGCCCAGTGGATGTCCATGGGAAAAAAGACTCGGCTTCCTTTTTTGGTTGGTTGACTTTGAAGGAGTTGGAACCCTTCCCAACCAAAGGCTACAGGGCACTGGGCAACTGGATCCCCGTCCTCAAGATCTGGCGATCCGAGGGGTCGCTGCAGGCCGCATCGATGGAGGCGCCCAGCTCCTGGTTGAAGCTAGGCGGCACCTCGCCTGCACATCGGCGCGCCATTCATCGAGTTGAGCCGTCGAGCCGCGAAGGGCAAAACAGTGATTTTGTTACTTGATAATCCCCAGAATTCAGGTGGCAATTGTTTGGGGAACCCAGGAACTCGAGTGGTGGCAAAACTAGTGGGATGTGTTGTTCCTTGAAGGATCCACTTCAACCACGGAAATCGCCCAAAACTGCTGGTTTAGAGGATCTTGCAAAATGAGTGGTTTCAAAATGGATATAGGCGTTATTTTCAATCCGATCCAACTAGTTAGTGGAACCACATAAATTTACAAATGTTTTTCTTTCATCCTGGGGAGGCGCTTCGGCACTACTTCAATTGGCCAGGAACAGGGGTCCATATTTTTTGGCAACTTGCCCAACACATTTTGGCTATGAAGGGTCCTGCCAGGTTGAACACCCATTTGAGCTCCATAAATTTGGGCGATACTTGCTTGCCGCCAGGGCTACTGCTCTGCTTGCCCCCCCCCACTTCGATGCAACGAGCAACACGCGGGTCGCTCGGGTTCGCGCAAGGCGACAACCACGCGGCGGCGTCCGCACCCCGAAGACCAAAAGCTGAGAGCGGCACCCAGGGCGATCTTCCGGAAGTCCGCATAAAACTGCGTGGCCAGGTTGGGGTACCGGCTGATCAGCTGATAGATGCGCTCGGTGGAAAGCAGGTCTTTCATGCAAAGCCTGTACAAAGTCTCCAGCTTCCTCTGGGCCGCCGGATTCTGCTCCAGCACCTGGGCACTCTCGGGAGTCCAGGCCCCCGTTTCAAGAATCAGTAGCATATGGCTGTGGGTCAAAAATAGGGTAACCCCAACATGGCACCCCGGTAAATGGAAACAATGACTAAAACCTGTGGTCCCCTGGTGGTTTAATTTTTACCCATACCCATATAAAATCCCCGATTGGTAATCTTGTGCTCTTGACTCATATTTTCAAGCGTCCGCCTGCATATCTTCACCACATTTTGCACATCTTGAAACAGCAAAACCGGCAACCCGACCAGTTCTCGCCTTGTGGACTCCAGTGTATTCCCGGGAGTACTGCTCCTTGGGGAAGAAGGCGTAGACAAACTTCACCCCCGCCAGCAAGTACAAGCCACACTCGTGAGAGATCCTGCGGCTTTCTTTCCCGAGGGCCTTGCATTCACAAAGGGCACCGCACCGATTTGAGAACGTTTCGTAAATAGAAGCACCCCAAAAACGCCAAACAAAAAGCTGTTTCATCTTTTGGAACCGGCCCAAGATCGGGGTCTTGAAAACAGGCGTGACATTGAAAACGGGCATGGGCCCTGTGGTGGAGATCAGTTACATTGCCAGTTCCACCATGCTTGAGCCTTAAAAGCGCCATGTGTTGGATTTCTAGGCGCCTTCCCTTGGGTGTGTGCCGCCCGTGTCCATGGCCACATGTTCTTTAAGTTTCTCACATGGCTGTGAGTGTTAAGCCAAAAGTTGCCAAGGACTTCTGAATTTCCACGGAATTCTGACGTCCACCATTTCGGGTCGCTGAAAACTCACACCCGTGCGGCCCATGCGCTGGTTTCAAGTGACGGCGGTGCCCTTTACGATTTTAGGGGGGACCCCTTGTGACAAACCGCGCCTGTCTAGAGGTATCCCCACCCCGAAGTGGAAATCATGAGGGCGCCCTGTTTATGCACTGTGGATGGCTGCGAAATCCATTTCGCACTCAGAAACCCTGGAATGATCCGATTTCCTTGCAAATACCAACAAAAATGGTTTCCCCTGGTTTTAAACTGGTGCAGGATTTTGTCCATCCACGGTATGTCCAAAAGGGATCCCCTTGAAGGATGCGGACCTCGTTTTGTACGCATTATTGAGAAGCTGAGGACGTACCCTTTTGTACGCATATGTACGCATTATTGAGAAGCTGAGGACGTACCCTCCCACCAACTAACATGGAAGTGCAAAAAGGCCCTTTCCAAGAATAAAGTAGTCTTTTACAGGGGTGTGTG
>CAUJNA010003482.1:470000-525755 GCA_963377175.1 Effrenium voratum
AACCGGGGAAGCCCCCATGGCTTCCCTTCAAACGTACCCAAAACGACTGAGTAAGCTGTGGTAGAAACCCAAAAGAAAAAGTAAACCACCCTTGGAAGACTGAAATCAATGGCTGGTGTCCTATCGTGGTGACTGGGATGCACTGGGGCCCTGCAAGTTTCAGCAGATAGCCAGCCCCTCCCCTTTCAAAAGGCCAGGGATGGTTGAAACATTTGTCAAACAGTCAGACATGGCTGTGGGTCAAAACCAATGGAATACCATTTTGGGGTAGGTGCACCACCCATTGTAGAACCTATTTTAGTGGGGATTGGGATGTTCACGGTACGGGATTTTGACCCATGGCCACATGTTACCAGGCCTTTGGAACCCCCCCCCCCAGCTTTGCGCAAAGAACCCATCTCCTGTGGGCTCTGTGCCACTGCCAATGGTGCTCAGGAAAAAGCCGCTGTGGGAGGTCCTCAGTGGTCGAAATGATTTCTTCTCCCAAGAGGACATCGGGACAGTTAGTTTCCTCCCTGGCTTTTCTGGAAGCTTGGTGAGTCCCCCAATGTGCCTCCCGACAAGAAAGCCAAGCAACACCGGGCTGACTGTTATTTTTTACGAATCGGTCAAGGTACCCCAAACATGTCCATGCTGGGTATGTAGGTAGCACCTGAAAACCAGCATGGCTGTGTAAGATTCAGATAAGCCTTACAGCAATCCCGACATGGGATTTTGGTGAGTAACCCCAATTTCCTGATGGGAATCTAGTGACTCAGTGAGTGTGCCCCATGTCATCCCTACATACTAATGTCGAACAGTAAAAGGAAAGGGGGGCGACCAACAGTGCAGTTTTAGGAACCCTTGCCATCGCCAAATTACCCTGTCCAACATGGAACCTGACCCTTCAGGGTGCCAAAGGGAAACCAATCTTCGTTCAGGGATCATTTCTCCGGTTTCCATGCGCGAAAATAGGGCGCCCTGAATGCATGGCGTCCTGTTATTCCCGAAAAACCATCCGGAGCTACCCCAAAAAATCGACGAACCCAAATCAAGGGCCACAGCTGGTACTCATGTTGAGGCACACCAAAGTTTGGCGACCCCACGGCATATGGCCATGGGTCCAAATCCCGTACCCCCAGTGAACATCCTAATCCCCACAAAAAAAAGGTTCTAAAATGGGTGGTGCACCTACCCCAGAATGGTACCATTGGTTTTGACCCGCAGCCAGATGTTGTTCGAGGCGCTTGAAGTCGAACTCGAGGCCCCCGATGTCGTCGGTGGCCCGCGCCACGTGCTTGGCGGCGATGAGGCAGTGCACGTGCTTGGCGATCTGCAAAGGCGTGAAGTGGGTGAAGTAGATCTCGTGGAAGTGAAGCACCTCGCAAAACGAGCACTGATGTGGATGGTTGCGCAATCCATCAAACGCACCACCCGTTCAGAAACCCTGGTTTCTGATGATTCCCGTGTAGGTACCAACAAACAACGGTTTCAACCATGGCTTCAAAGTGGTGCAGGATTTTGTCCATCCACAGAAGGGGGTGGCTCTTGCGATTCTGAAATCTCCGTGTTTCAGGATTCCGCAAACATGTTGAACGATTCTTGGCCAGACTCCCCTGCAAACAACTCACATGCCTTTTCATCGGGGAAAACAAATCGGACACCAAACGACACCGGGCCATGTCAGCGGCCTCTTCTGACCCCTCACCGGGCACACTCTTCCCGGCCCATATGAAACCGGCGCCTGAAAGAAATGCAGCACTTCCGCGTGGACCGTGGTGTAGCTAAAGACGCCCTCCTGAGGCGTGGTGGTGGCAGTTTGTTGTGAGACTCGTTTTGATAGCTGCCAGAAAACGAAAAAAACGAAAGGATGCTGTTTAAACAGGGCGCCTGAAAGGATACATCCAACCACCTCTTGGCTTACAAGGGAGTCTCTGAATCAGCTAGTTGGTACTTAAAGGCGGCTTTTTTTAAAAACTAGCCGCTGGTACCCTTTACAGGACCCTATAGCACGTTGATGCCTCTTACAAATGGATAGCCCTTCCTTCACCACCAGCTCGAAGACCATGCCCATGAGCTCATCCGTTTCGACCTCCCGCGCGTACTCTTTCTGCTCCTCAAGGCTCAACCCACCGATTCCATGTGGGCTCAAAATTAAACGATCGGAGGGGCAAACCGCAGGTGTTGGCAACCATGTCTCCACTTACCAGGGCAACCCAGTTTGGAATTCCGGTGCTTTGGAGCCAAAGCCATGTGCCCGCATGGTACTGCCCCTTCCCCACACCCGGAATGATGGTTCTCCAAGTTGGGCGAGCTCCTTTTACCCCGCGCGAGAGTGCCGTAAGCAACTCACTTGCTGGATGGGCCAAAAGCTCCCATTTTTGTTTGCCAAGATTGGCCCAAACCAGTCCATGAGCTCGGGATGGGAGCTTAAATGGCTGTGGGTCAAAACCAATGGAATCCCATCTTGGTTGGGATTGATGAATTCACCACCCATTTTGGAACGTATTTTAGTGGGGATTGGGATGTTCACTGGGGGTACGGGATTTTGACCCATGGCTAAATGGGCCTCAACTGGGTAGCTTCTTTGGTGTCCCGTTACAACAACACCATGGGTAGCGAGACTCAAGAAATAGACACAGGCAAAGAAACCGCTCAGCCATGGGAAAACAGGGCACCTTCCTTGTTTTTCCTTTGCGAACGCCTCTCCAGAAAAAAAGGAAAAGAAAGAAGGAAAAGCGCACTGGCTGTGTGGGAACAGGACTCACAAACGATCTCCTCTTGCAAAAGATGCTCTTTTGACTCACCGCTTCCAGTGAAACGGCCACGTTGTGTTGTCCCCGCTTTCCGTTTAAGCAAGCCTACCATAGCTTGCCTAAAAGGGGGAAGGGCCTGGAAACCGGTTGAATATGAGTCCAACCCCTGAAATCCGCAGTGGATCCTAGTTACCTCTATAGTACATAACCAGTCATGTTGATCTTGGTTTGTAAAGGGCGGTTACCCTGGTTCCCGACTACACAAGGAAATGGAATGGATTCAAACACCCTCAACTGTGGGTTTGTCTCTCCGGGAGCGCCCAAGTCACTCCCCATAACACCGCCGGGGCTCCGCGGTGGCACTCAACGTCTCCGCGGAGTCGAAGCGGCGCCTCATGGATGCGAAGTCGATAAAACGGTAGCGGAATCAGAAACCCTGGTGAATGATTCGATTCCCCTGCGTGATCCTTCCCCTACGTAAATATCAACCACATCCACAACAGACCGGTGAACCTCACTAAACCCAGGGATTCCCCTGGCTCGCAGAAACTCACAAAGGCCCAAAGGACCTGGAAACATAGCCCGGTTGCTTTCTGCTCCCCTGCTAAAAGTGAATAACTTTTAGTGGTTTTATACGGAAAGCCCACTAGGTGACAAAAGGTTAACGCCCTAACATCCAAGCTAAATGAAAACCAAAGATAAAAGGTGATCAAAGCACCGGAGGACCGGGCCACCGGGCCACCGGAAAAAGCCGAACCCCCGGGCCCTGCGTGTGACTGGGACCAAGCGGAAAACCAAGAAACCCTGTCCTCCGGTTGGTCATCTGCTTGGGCTCCGCGAGCTTCTGGCTCTGCAGGTACCTGGCAGAGCTCCACACTTTTCGAGGCTCCGTGGAGGCAGAAAGCCGCGAATCCATCGAGCGCCACCGTTCAGAACCCCCGGTTTCTGATCCCATTCCCTGGCAGATACCAACAAACATTGCTGCAATTTCATGGTTTTAAAGCGGCGCGAAATGGATTTTGCCCATCCACGGTATCAAGGAGTAGAATGGGTGTCTCCTTTAACACCCTGGGATTGCGCCCTGGGGAGCCCATCCTATTTTAGCCTATTTTCGACATAACAAGCAATCAATTCAGGAAGCGAGCTAAAATAGGGCACCCTGCAAAGGTGGCTGAAAGCAACTCCGGATCAAAGCGCCTGCTTCCGGAGTCCTGTCCTTGGGGCCAATGAACCGCGGGCTTCGCGTTTGGGGGCGAAAGGGAACAAATCAACGTGCCATATACAATTGTTTACAATGCCAAAACCTGAAATGGGACTCGGATCCCCAAGGGACTTTGAGGGGTGTTCGGCGCGATGTTTCTGCTTGACCACGTCGATGCGCGGAATTGCTTCGGGAAGTTGCATCATCGTTTTCTTGCTGGTGCTTAGGGAATGTGGGAATGAAGCTGGGGATTCCCTTAAAAAAGGAAACCACCAGTGGGATGGATTGTCAATCGGGGTCATTCCATTTCACCAGCAAGTTGCTTTTAAGCCAATCACCCTTGGTTTCCAATAGTTCCCTATGAATTCTTCTAGATTCCCAAGGGTTTTACGGGCTGGCACCCCCCAAACAAAAAGAAAAGGAAAAAGAAAAAAAAGAACAACGCGAGCGCACCTCCGCAGGTCCGTGTGGCCGTTCTCCACGGCATCGTGGATGGGAAGCAACCCAAACCTGACTCGAGTGGCTTGTCGACTGATCCGACAAGCCAACCGTTTCACAAGGCGAAAGCGGTAAGAGGCGAACCTTTTGGCTGGTTGAAATGGGACAACCAAACCTTTTGCTGGGTGAGAAGGGAAACAGCGGGCTTTTGGCTGGTTGCAAAGGGAAAACGACAGAACGTTGGGGGAAAAAAGAAGCCGAACAGCTGCTAAGTCTGGCAATGCAGCCTATCCTGCCGCAGCGACGCCCCACATTCCTCCACCAGGAACTTGACCATGCTGAGCCTCGAAATGGCCCAGTGGTTCCGTTTACCTCTAATGTTGACCCTTCATTAATCACAGTAACCCCTATTTTTTCCGATTTGGGGGGTGTTCCCCTCCAAAAGTGGTCGGAATCCCCTCTAAAACCAGGGACACCCCCATATCAATACACTAAAACCAGGGACACCCCCAGATTAAAATAAGCAAGGGTTCATTCATCCAGGGTCAACAGTATACACCACGGGGTCCTGGGGCTGGGGAGCCCCCGGCCCCCCCCCCGTACGCCCTGAGTAGCTTTGGGGGGTATCAAAAGGCCTGATGTTGGGGCCCCAAGTTCGAGCTGAATTCTGTGGTAGCACTGCACGTCTTGCGAAAAAATCCAAAAACCTGAAAGGGATCCCCAATGGCCCAAGTTGAGAGAAGCACCTTCGTGAGCTCGTGCTTCCCTCAGGTGAGTCGCCATAAAATAGTTGCCAATAGCAGGTAACTGAGGTGGGGTTCACTCTAAGTGGGATATGGAACCCAAAGGATGAGTGGTGTCCCTTTGTTTTCCCTTTAAAAAAGCAGCAAACAGGAAATCTTCCAAACAAGACACGCCCAAATGGGAGCAACGGCAACTTGAATCCCCGCACCGGCCAAGCGGGCGCCTGTTCTGGATGCCCCGCCCATGAATTCACCCTGCATCGAACATGTTGTCTAGAAAGATGGCAATACCGTGCCGGCTCCAGGTGCTCGAACCATAGGTCCGTCACATGTTTTGGAATCGCTTTTCATTCCAAAATCGAACACAGAATCCGCTTTTGGTGATTGAGAAACGGTTGATTCGCCAAACATTACAAGCAAGCAGTCTCTTGACACCATGCAAGGGAGGGTCCCATATTTGGGGGAACCTTTGATCATGTACACGGGAATTGTTCAAGTCCTAGCCATCCTAGCCAGTACCACAAGGACCCGGGGATGTGTTTTTTTTCCCAAGGTGTCTCCTTGGGTTTATCAACTTGGCTTGGTGACAGAGCTCCGGGTGTACTCACAACATGAAACCCTGTTGCTTCCATTTACCCTCAGGAACCTGAGGGCTCCATTCTGGGGTTTTGCCTGGTACCTCATGATACCACCAGTGTACTCAAGACATGGGGGTTGATCAATACCCCTGGCCCCAAAAGGGCCATGGGCAGCTTGTCCCATTTCGTGGTGAAAAAAATGTCATCTTTTTGGGTCCCTCAGGCTGGGGCCCCAGACTTCCCGGCTGCGGCGGCCAGATGCAGGGGCGTGCGCTGGTCATAGGGCGTCGCAAAGTTCACCTGCAGGGGCTCGCGGGTATCCCAAACCCAGCCTACAAGCGGATCCATTTAAGGTAGTGACTTTTTAAGTGGCTCACATGTATCCTTCAAGGAATCTTGGGATCTCTAAGGTACTGGTGACTTTTCAAGTGGCTCGCATGTACCCTTCAAGGAATCTTGGGAGAGTCAAGGGGTAACTCCCCCCTTTTGTTCCAGGGCTCTGCAAATCCACAAAAGCACCCAACACCTGAATTCAGAGATCCCCCCCAAAAAAGAACCTTCACATTGTGGGCTCATTTTACCCCTAGAGATAGTGGAAAGCGGCCGGTTTTTCGAACATGGGGAATCAACCCCCCATCTTTTTCGGGTGATACTTTTACAAACGAGGTCTCTGGTTACGCGGTTCATTCAAGAAATCCGCCCTGTCTTCCGTGGTTGAAGGACCGGGGAGCTTTCGCCAAAATGGGAGTCTTGTGTGCAAGGCACAAAAAGAAGGTACCCTCCAAAAAGCCCACGATAGCCCACGGTTTTCCTTGGGGGGGAGCACTTTTTCGCAGGATGTCCATTTGGGGCTGACTTTTGTGTGGGTACCTTTTTGCTGGGTTGGTTTCAACGGGGGGACCAAAGGAAAACCACCGTTTTTGGGGGTACGATTCCAATTTTGAGACAAACCCATTTCGTAAGTGAACAGGACTTTGAGGGTGTCATCACTGCATTTTTATGGCTTGACTACGAGACGTTTCCCTATGGTTCAGAACCAATGCAACCCACCCCGGTCCGCTTTAATGGAAAGTAAGTCAACCTTCTCACCACAAGGCAGTGGTGAAACCGTCAATTTGCAACACAACGAAAAAGCAGGACACCTTCTATTTTGCTTTTCACATTTGGGAAGGCGCAGTTAATTGAAACTACCATGAGACCTCTGCAAATTTGTCAATTCCAACAGAAACAATATTTGGACCACCAAGCAAAGGGCCTTTATTCTCGGTTCGCATCCTCGACATACAAGTCGACAGACCTATGATAGCTTGCCCCACATCTGTGGTACACAGGGAACAACACAAATGTTCAAATTCAGTTTCGCATTAAAACTACCCTTGAATATGGGTAGGTGTCAAAATAGGGACCCCGCAAAAAAATAGCTTTGGTTTCTCACTTGTTTCCCTGTACAACCCCAAATTCAGTAGCCTTTTCCTCAAAAGGGCGCAACTTGGGGACCGTGTCTGAAATGAGTCAGTACCCTTTTCACCTTGGCCCCTTCTTGGGCAACCTTGAAAAGGAAACCGGACCATTCTTGGGAATCAGTTCCAATCTATGTTGGCTCCGCTCCTGGCTGCCATATTAGTGAAACCACCGATGCCAGTGACTCTGACTCTTGATACCCCAAATAAACCACTCGGACGCCCCTGAAAGGATCCTTGGGTTGTGGAGAGTGTTCACCCCCAACCAAAATCACAACGTTGTTTTTTGGTTCTTCTGGATGGGCCCCACGGGGCTTGCAAATCAGGTCTGCCCACCTGTGGGGACGCTTCCCTCTTCTTTCCAGCAATCCTTCTTTCCACAGAAATTCAGGGGAAACCCCAGGGGAAACAGCTGGTTTGTTTTTAAAAGAACGGATGGTTGAAAAGAACGGAATTGGAATCCACCCCTAGACATCAGCGCAACAGCTCCCAGCGCGCGCCTCCGCGCCGCTCTGGATCAGCTCCCGGAGCCCCTCCACATCCCCGGTGGCCGCGTAGTCGCACATCAGCCCCGTGAGGGCGGCCTAGCGGTTTCACCCGGGAAGAGGACATTTTAGACGCCCCAAGAAGCTGCTTCAGGCTTCTTTTTGTTGACTCTACAGTTGCTTTTTGTTTTGGAGGGGTTGAAGGGCGGGGGGAATGGAGACTATGATTAGGATATGCGAGTCGCTAGAGAAAGGCTACGGGGCCCCAGGGGGGTTTGACTGGGATGTACAGCCACTACATAGCCGCTACACAAAGGGCACATACCACTACCTCACATACGAGTTGTTTTTGTTGAGAGTAATCTGATTACAGTAATCTACTCAGGTCGGTTAAAAGGCAAACCACGAACGGAACACCACAACTTTTAGGGGTTCCCCTATTTGGGCACATACCGAGTTGGACTCCCCTTGGATACGACACCAAGAAACCGAGCAGCTGCAAGCTATCCCTAACTATGGACAATTACGGCAGCAAGTCCGCTTGCTTTGTTGATTTGAGTGACTTGCCCGTGCCCCTCCCAAACAGACAATTGGTCACCGTACGCGGCTTGGAAATTTGACCCGGATGTCTCAGGACCTAAATGGGCCCTAGTGCTCAAATGGGTCTAGGATGCTACACACATAATTGCCATTTTAGTGCAAGCCGGAACACATTTGTGATTCGGTGTCCAATCTTCATGTCCAGACCACCAACAAACCCACACCTGCTCAATTAATCCCATGGCGAAACAACCCATGACGTGCCTCTGCAAGATGTGCCCCACATTTAGCCGGAACATGGCCGGGAGTTGAATAGAGCTGATAAAAGTTAACCTGGAGTCTCCATGACCCGTAAAAATGAGGGTCATTAACAAAAAGAATGGGGTCATTGACCCATTTTTAGAGGGTCATGGAGACTCCAGGAAGAGCAAAGGGGGAGATCGGCAAAATGCCAAACCAATTACTGCGCGCCTCGGGCAACGCCTTCATATCCGCTGTCTTGGGCCGCGCCCGAGACTTCTCATCCGGCGTAACCACCATGGCGCCAGACTATTTTCTCGCGCAAGTCAAAAGCTGGCCCCCAAAGTTCCGCTTGAAACAATTCGCTGCGAGCAAAGCAAACATGAGGCAGCAAGCGTGAAACCAAGGATCCAATCAACCAATCAAGCTCCTTAGATGGGGGCCCGATAGTAAGGGGGTGTCTTTTTGGGGAAACCCCTTTTTGAGGGGTTGTTGTTGCGTGTGGGCAGCTGAAGCCCTTAAGAGCCGTTAGCCCCTGCGCGTGCCCCTATGTCCGGTAGTTGTGCTTGTAGATATCCAGCTTGGGTGGTGTTGGCAGAGGATCTTTGATTCGTAATTTTAAAGGGAAACCACAGGGAAGCCACCCAGGTTGAGTTACAACATTTAACGAGACACACCCATATTTTCCAGCCTGCCAATTTCTGTGCATGCGCCCTCACAGACCAAGATGTGTTCGCCGCAGCCCTCACCACCACTGCAACAAACCAGACTGACTCGAGCTCGACGTGCCCAAAGAGCCACCATCCTCACAAAACATGCCATGGCATCTTGACCTATCAACCGCTAAATGGCTTTCCATCTAAATAAGTAAACCCCAAAAAAACTGTGTGGGGTCCTCTTGTTATCTTTTTGAACCAAACTCCAAAGACGGGTACACCCGCCCAAAACTCCGGGGAACCACTCCCAACAACGCTCTGCCGTGTACAATTTGTCCATTCAGCCGAGCCCCAAGGGGCGCCCCGAGCCTGTAGAAAAGCAGAGGGCACTGCTGCCAGCAAGTCCTGGAACCGGACGATGGTCCAGAATTCGGGCACTGCCGCGACATGCATGCCAGGCACCGGTTTTTGTAGGTGATCAAGCTTTATAGGGGTGTACCCCTATGGCAATGGGTTATTTCACCTCACGTCCCTCAGTAACCCCTAGTTTGGTGAGTGACCGGGACCCATTTCCTGGTATTGTTGGGGCCAGTGGCTAGCGTAGATGACCTGCAAAAAATCGAACGCTTTGCTCGTTGCCGAGCAACCAATATGGCTTGGTGCACAGGAACCCCACATTCCCAAGCGGAAGTGCGTCTTAACGGGGCTGTGACCTTCCATGTTCGTTGGAGGGAGGGGATTCGTGGTGCAAAAACCCTCCTCGGAAAGATGCCATCCCTTTGGGAAGGATTTGCTTGGCCTGGTCCATTTTGCTTGTATGGAAACAGCTGTGCTGCTTTTTTTTTCCAAGGGAAGCGTTCTTTCGGTCGAAGTAAAGAACTCAGGCGCTGCGGAGAAGCTTGAGAAGTGCGTCTTTCCCTCAAAACGGTGGCTCAAAATCCGGTGTTGAGCCCAAACTGTGAATTTGATGTTTCTGGCTCGCATTGAATGGGGCCAACAATTTGCCTTTCAGAGGTATTGCGGCAAAGTTAGCAAGGAGGTGATCGGCAAAGTGTTAAACAACGATTTCCAAAAAAACATGGTTCGCCATCACAAAACACTGCAGCACAACATACCCAAAAAACAGCCGAAACGAGGGGCGTGAGACCCGTGCCGCTTCAGTCAAAGCAGGGCGCTCCCCGATGGTTCGATGCTGCGGAGTGTACAGCAACTCGTCGTCATCAATGTGAATGAGCCTCACTCATCAAGAAAAGCGAGCAAGCAAGCAAGCAAGCAAGCGAGCAAGCGAGCAAGCGAGCAAGCAAGCAAGTAAGCAAGCAACCAAAGCACAAACAAACAATAAAACAGCAAAACATGTAAACAACGAAACAAAGAAACAAACTAGCACACCTTACATGAACTTCGGTGCCCAAGAGCAGTGGAAAAGCCTGCTTGGAATATAGATCCGCAATCATTTGATTCGATGGGGCTGAAAGCGGCACGCCGGCAGCGTCCGGTCAGTTGGTGCTGCGTCAGTGAAGTTAATTAGTCTCTTGCAGGACGCATTGGTGCCGTAGTTCTACACTTCCCATGGCGCATGCGCATCATACAATCGCGCCGAGCCAACGTACCGCTGTGCCGTGCCGTGCGCTTTGCACACAGCAAACCCCCCAAATTGCCGCCAAACAAGTGGCCAATGTGCAAACAGAGCCGCTTGGAGTGCTGACAAAATGTCCCCCCCAGTCCATTCAGGCA
Organism: Effrenium voratum; assembly: GCA_963377175.1. Lineage (NCBI taxonomy): Eukaryota > Dinophyceae > Suessiales > Symbiodiniaceae > Effrenium > Effrenium voratum. The sequence continues at coordinate 480,811 of CAUJNA010003482.1, forward strand.
TGCTTCTTCGACAGTACTTCAAAGGCTAAATGTTAAATATGGCTTTGACTCGTAATAAGGATCCACCTCAAAAGCGGCTGAGTGGACATGAATCCCCACTTAAATGATGTCCACCAAAAAAAGATCCGTACTGAATGGCCTAGGTTGCTTGCCAACTAAATTTATGCCCAGTTAGGTGGCTTTCACCAGAATTACCGACAAACCAAAAGACACAAAGCGCCAATGGACATCGGTGCGGCGCTTCTTTGCATTGCAACACGGTGGTTGGAAGGCGCTGCTCACAGCTCCAAGCAAGCAAACACACAGGAATACAACCGCTTCTTCTTTTTTTTGTCACCTGGCACTTAGGTTTTTGGACATGCACAAAAGCAGCCGTTAGAAGATGCTGGAAACAAAACGAAAACACACCAAGATGAACTAATCAGCCCAACAAAAACAAGCAACCCACCAGTTCATCTGGTATGTGCACAATAAGTTCAATAGCTTAACTAGGGGATTCCCTCGTAAAGGACCTTATCATGCCTTTCACTCGCTTTCCCCCCGAATCGTTGAGCTCGCAACCAAACAACAAAAGCAGAGTTCGCGCACCTCTCCCCGCTGGGAGCCTGGCCAGTCAATGCCCTTCTCTTCGCAGGCGGACTTGGCTCTGGCCATGACCGCAGTTTGCCGCGCCTGGCGAAGCCGACGGACGGAAGCGGCGAGGCACCAGCAACCGGGTCCCAGGAACTGCCGGCAGTTTCAACCATGTGGCGGTCAAAATTGGCTGGAAACCCCAAAATGGGTGGCCCTGGTAAATGGAACCAAGGACGATTCAACCTGCGGGCCAATTCCTGGTGGCCTAATTTTGACGAGCCATGTCCAAAATCCCCTTGGTACTGCCCCAAAAAGCAGTGGTTGGGAGGTGGAAGGCATGGTTTTGGAAACTCATCCTTTCTGTGGTAACCTGCCTGCCTGCAGGGTGGTGTAGTCATCTGGGGGCCGCGAGTCGACTCCAACTCAGCCGGGCTCGAAACTCGACACCACCCGGACCAGCGAATAGCAACCAGAACCGGGTTCCGACTTCAAGGGGATGTGCCCAAGGTGTGTGCCCAAACTCGTTTCGGATTCGATTCCCCAATTTAAGTACCAACAAGCAATGGCTTCAACCATGCTTTCATCTTGTGGCGCGACCAGAATTTGTCCATCCATTTGATTCAGCTGAAGGCTCTTTGTTGGTCGATAGGCTCAGGCTGATACCATCTGGGCGTATTTTTGTTGGAGACAAATGAGACGGACAAATGCTGAACCAGCAAAAACTGCGCCTATCTCCTTTTTGAGGCGAAAACAAATGCAAACCAAAGGATCAGGTGAAGGCTGCTTTGGGGTCCAACAGTCCAACACTGACACTTTGAGATTGTTACGACACAAGTGCCCAGATTGCTACAATTTGAGTTGTTTCTTTCATGGGGGAAGCCTCAACATGGGCTGGGCGTCCCAGCTTGTTCTTACATGTATCCCCACAAAGGTGCATGAAGAAGGAAACTCATCTTCGCTGAGGCCTCTAAGGCAAACACGAAGGCTTGCAGCCGAAGATTCCCACACAGAAACCTGCAGCCGAATCAGTCCGTTAGAGCAATGAGTGTGTCCTGCTTCATTGAATCCCGATGAAGGGAGCACCTTTGTTTCCAAGACCATCCACAAAGAGGCTCCCGATTTTGAGAAATGCTCATTTCATGCAAATGCGGCGCTCCCCTCAACATGGTACATAAGTGAGTTGGATGGGCATCAGGTCAAAAAGACCTAATCGATCGTAGACATTTCTGGCAAAGGATTTTGAATGCAAGTCTATCTGGAAAACCAGAAGCAGTTTCAAGGCAAACACGGAACTGACAAACTGTTCCTTCCACCAAGCCGAACATGAAACTGGAGAACTGGTCTTCACGCTTTTCATGTTTTGTCATCCTTTTTCTGCTGCAGGTTTTGTTCCGGAGACAACCCTTCGCCTTCTCCTGATCCGCCGCAGGCAGCTGCCGGACCAGCTCCGCCACCTGCGGCGAATCCTCCGCCTTGATGAAGATGTGCTCCACCTGCAGCGAGATTCGGAGGAACCCGATTCAACTGGCCATGAATTTTAATAGGGAACCACCTCAAAAGTGATTGGTGGACATGAATCCCCAGCTAAATGATGTCCACCAAAGGGTCTCTTATTAAAATTCACAGCCAACTGAGTGGAACAAATGCTGATGTCGTGTAGCTTGAGTTGGTGCTTGACAGTCATGAGTGGAAAACCTATACTGGCTGGAGATGCACGGGCCGTTATGGTCCTTGGCCCCAAATAGAAATGAGCTGCAGGGAATTCTATTGGCCAACCACCCACCACTGCAAGCACATGTCGGAGAAGCTTTCGTCTTAGAAACTGAGTGGGAATACCCAACTCAACTGGAAAGCATGGATACATATTGGATTCACCAGTTTGTACTCCAGTTCTAAGCCCGTTAAAAGCCGCTTCGACGGTGGGTCACGGTCAAACTGAGATCCGAGCCCCGGCATGATGCAAGTGATACCTGAGGTATTGCAAGCACGGAACAAGGTTGCACTGCCACAGTGGTTGGCTTGTCCTTCTTCTTTCCCCTTTTTTTTTGGGGGGGTACCTTTTTTTGGTGGTTTTGAAGGGGAACCAAAAGAAAAGCACATTTTGGGGGGTCCCCTTAAAAAGACACACCCATGCCATGTGGCCGTGGCTTAAAAAGCTGGGCCCAAAATGCCACCTTGGCAAAGGGAACCTCAAGGACTACAACCTGCGCAACCCTAGCTCTGAAAGTTTTGAGCCATACCTGGTTGGTTGGTCATGTTTTGGAGGATATATACATTTTTTTGGTTTCAAAGGGAGCCAAAGAAAAAAATCACACGCGAATCCCCGAGGCTCGCGTTCAGACACGCGCTCGAATCCCAGTCGCGCAGTCGAATCGCTTTCCGCCTGATCCAGGTTTTCAGGTCTGGAGGATGCCGGCTCAGCATGACCTGGCATGGACCAGAAACGCCGGAAAGCTCTGGCATGGATTCCACGGGCTCCTTCAACGGCAAAACAGGGGGCGCTCTGGTAAAAACCAGAAGCTTTTTCGTCCGTGATCATGTGAGGGACCAAGAAAGAACTTTTAATATGCTGCCTAAACCATTACCAACATGCTGCCATGCTGTAAGTTGGCTTTCAGTTCCCCGCAGCCTCATTGTGATAAATTTAAGCCATGATACGAACTTGGTGCCCCGAGGCTTGGAGCATAAAGCTCACTGTCTGCTTGAAGTTTAGAAAATCAAAGGCAAACCCCGCATTTTTTTTCCTTGGGGGGGGGGGTCACATCCTTAAAAAACGACCATATTCTCCATCGTTTTCAGGCATGTCAACGCTACGGCCCAGTCGTCCACTTGCGCAATCTGGCGTGATTCTTTTCACCTTGTTGCTTCATCGAAATGGTCGGCCTTTGCTTTGTGAGGTTCAAATTCAGCGAGCCGCACTCAAATTCGCCAAAGACTCTTGGCTACTCTCCCAACAAAGTGCACAAACCTGCTAAGGCCACACCCGTGCTCTTGGAAAGGGAGGGTTCTGGTGTGCAGCCTATGGCCTTCCCAAACCAACTCTGGACTCAGTCATTTTGCGTGTTGCTCGCCTGACCAAACCAGCTTTTTTTTTCCTACCAAACATTGGCAGGTCAGAGGGTGCACAGGTCTCTGCGGACAAAATCGGCCCAATTTTCCTCACAAATGGGAGATCTTCTCAGCACACCCCACTCCCATGAGGATTCCTTTCACAGGGCGTCCAGGTCTCGGTCTGTCTCGTTTTAGGGGAACCTCCAAAATGTTGGTTTTCGTTTTGACTTCCCTTTAAGCCAACCCAAAAACGGGGTACCCCGAGAAAGAAACGAAGAACAAAAAACATCTCCCTGGACTTCCTAGCACTCTACTCAATTTCGACTTTTTAAGACGCGCCGGGTCCGGCAATCGCCGTGCGCGCCGGCTGCGCGGGCCGCTCGCCCACCTCCGCCAAAATGAGGCTTGGGTGGTGAAGAGTAGGGGCCTCGTTTGGACCCCTGCGTTTTTGTGTTCAACCTGCTTCGTTGAGTAAATTACCAGGCTCAAAAGGGGACTAACCCCTGAAATTCGCCCGACTAACCAAGAACAACCAAGTGCTGAGCCATTTTGCGACGCCATTTGCGCAGGTCCCAACAGGGGTGCTCGATTCTCATCACTCAGGTCCCCCAGGTCACAACTAGAAACACACCAAGTGGAGCACCAAGTTTCCTCGACCGAGTCGTACCCAAAGCTCCAACTGGAAACCAGCGAGCTTCGGAGTTGGTATCTTGTTAGGAGTGGAAAAGGGCAAAGAAACGATTCCAACAAGCCATAGTCTGGGATACTCCCGTATCTTGCCTGATTGAAAGTGAAGAACAACTGAGTCATACTCGGCTTTACAAATCTATGCAACGAATCGAAACATGAACGGCTACTGTTTCTAGTTGGGACCGTCCCCTAAGCGGCAATGGCCCAGATGTTGCTTGCAGCTCTGGCCCCACTACTTTATCAAATGGTAGGTTGAAGGGAAACAACTCAAATGTCGACTATAACCCCCAGCAGCAGTCAACATGCTCCCAGCTCAACTGATGGCTCAGGTGCAGATCTTGAGGCTATGGCGGCACACCAGCACTCCTATGGGAGACAGGCCAGCTGAGAACCCAGCATTGCCGTGCTGGCTCCCTTGCAAAGGCTCCCCCAAAAGGGTTCAATGCGGTTTGATCTATAGATTCACACGTGTCCCGAAAAAAAAATGTGTCCCATGCATATCTGAGCCCACATGCGTTCCTATATCACTATATCAACATAGTTTACACTAGTACCAGGTCGTGAACATATGTGATTTACATCTCCATCTCTCTCTCTCTCTCTCCCTCTGTCTTTGTTCATTCATCCTGACAGGGATCTGTCTATTGCTCACTCACACAAAAACCTCCCAAGCTCCTTCATGCGGTTGAAGGCCGGATCCTGTCTGCAGGGCATGCACACATGTGCGGGTAAAGTACCCCGTTCTGCGATACCAAAGCGGGCCATGCCCAAGACTAAACCCTGTAAAAAAGATCTCCTTGGTTTCAAACCCAGTGCTTCCAGTTGCCACCATAGTAGGTAACCAGGTATTTAATTTAACTCTAGGTTTCGCCTGGTTGCCTATAGTGGCGAAACGCCTGGAAGCACTGGGAAAGAAAGGGCCCCCCGCCAAAGAAAAAACAAAGGAAAAAAAAAACAAGAAAAAACAAAACGTTCAACCCAGCCACCACGTGCGCTTGCGCCCGAAGTTCGGCTTTGAAGCCGCCGGCCTCCCCGAAGGTCGAAACATTGCAGGTCCTTGGCACGGAGTCCAAGAAGGGGCACCAACTCTCATGTGCAACATGGGTGGCTCGTCTTTAGGGAACTTTTATGCCATAAAACCCCAACCCCCCCCCCCTCAAAAAAAGAGAGAGACACACCATGGTGGTCCTCTTGGTGTCCCTTACCGGCGAACATGGTGGGACCCTCGAAAAAAAAAAAAAAAAAAAAAAAAAAAAAAAAAAAAAAAAAAAAAAAAAAAACACCCATCTCTTGGAGGGGTTGCCTTTCTCAGAGACCCAAAACATGATCCCTTTGCTCTTGGGGATTGAAAGGGACACCATCTAAAACGCGAGTTTTATTTTCACTGTCCCCCATTCCAACCATTGAGCGCATAGGTCAGGAACCACGGGCGAAGTGCTCCCAGCTCAGGCCGCAACAGCGCCCCTGCGCGGTTCGCCGCGACCTCTGCCGAAAGTCAGCAGGGTCCACGCAGCTGGGTCGCTGGCATCCCCTTGACTGACATGGAACCCTGAAAGGCGCGAAGACCGTCCTCTGCAAGGGCTGCATGTGTCGCGATTGTCGCTGGCAGACCGGTCGGGCTTTTCGGTTGGCATCAAGAAAGAAGCTACCCAGAAGCGGGCGTTCATTCAAGGAGCCCACCGATCCAATAGCTCTCCGGCGCTCGGCTCCGGACCCAGCGGTCGCCCTCGCCAAAGCGCACCAGGCCGCTACTGCATGGGCATTCCGCTCCTGGAGATGGATCCGGCGAGGTTGGTTGCTCACGGGGTAAAGGGAACCCAGTTGATGAACCAACTCCTGATTGATTCGTTGGGGAGTGTCCCATTTTAGATGGAATATGGATCACTTTCGCGGGGGAGCACCCCATTCATCTGACTTCAAGACGACCCAAGGCACACCTTCCAACCTGAGGCCATAGTTTCAAGGTTCGGAGCAACCCTGGGTGAAGTTCCAAGCACCAAAGCCGAGGTCAAGCAACGTTGACGGAAAGAAAGGGGGGAAACAAACGTCGGAGATGTTGACTAAGTTCAGCCAAATTTAAACATGTCGTGTGGTGTGTGTTCAGCTTGGATCCCTAGAAATGTCTGCACCAATTACCATGATTCAGGAACCTTCATCATGCTGCCTTCATCATGGGGCCCAAGCTCGTGTTACCCATGCTCGCTAGAGTTGGTGCAAATATTGTGTGTGTGTACCCTTCTTGGGCTCGTTTGAAGAAGGGAAGCCAAAGGCACATCTGCACAGGTCTTCCTTTGATGCTACCCCTTTGGGCTTGACTTAAAGGGGCATGCAAAAGAGCCCGGGGAAAAAATATTTGCTTCTCAAGAATCCAAGAAGGCATGGGGAAATAGGGTATGGGTGGTCCTCCCCAAACCGACACTAGACTACCGATCATATTGGACATGTCGTCCTTCGATGGAACATTTTTTTGGTTGGATTTGAAGGGGAAGCAACTAGAGACGACACAATGCGCAAGTTGGGTGCAAAACAAGGAAGTCGACAATCTGCGACAAACAACAACAAAACACATCAATCCCCTTCTTGCCTCTAGGGGAAAATGCCGATCTGCATGTTCTTGTCCAACACCTGAAATCAGAATTTCCGCTCCTCCCGGCAAACATAGCACCCATGAGGGTACCTGGACGATCAGTTTAGCCCCTGTGAGGTGCCATCCCCCAGTGAAGGACCGATGGATTTTCGCTCGTCCCGGATCCGTGGACGACTCCGAGTCACCGGAAGACCCCGAGGACCCTTCCGCGCCTTCCACGGCGCAGCGCTGCCAAAGCACCCCGAGCTCCTCCCTGGCCTGGCACTTAGCGAAGTTTGACCAAGATACCCTTGCCAACAACGTACTGTGCTCAGAAGCCCAGTGGGATTCTATGGGAAAAAAGGGCATCCTTTTTTGTTGGTTGACTTTAAAGGGGAACCCTTCCCAAAAAAAAGAAGGGGAAAAGGGCACCACTGGGCAACTGGGTGTGGGTGGTTGCGACATCCATAAATCGCACCACCGGAATCAGAAACTTTGGAAAGATGATGTTCGATTCCCCTACGTAAATATGGGTTCCAAGTGGTGCGAAATGGTTTTTGTGCATCCACAGCAGCACCTCAAGCACCCAACTGGGCATTTCAGAGGAAGCTGATCTTCCAGGTACACTCTCAGCTCTATGCCCTGGGGTTCGGGGGCCTTAAAAAGAAAGGCCTTTAGGAAGCGGCCGTGAAATGTGGGGAACGTCCTTTGTTTGCAAGCTGGACGCTTTTAATTGGGTTGACAGTCTTGTGTTGGCCGCATTAGTAGCCACATGCCTAAGCAGTGCTTGTGGCTGAAAAGTACGCTTTCCCAAAGCCTCTCGAAAACCATGTAGACATGTTGAAGCTGGTCAATGCTCAAAGTCTTCAACTTTGTGGGATTTCTAGAGACATTGATCATGGGCTTAGCAATGGGAAATCGACAAGGGAAAAACGTGAAAATACCGTGAAATTGGCGTGAACGCCCTTTTTTTGCAGTGAAAGACCGTGAAACGCCGTGAAATTTGGCAGGCGAAAAACCACTCGCATTCGTCCTGGCTGGCGTTGTTTTCTGCTGGGTTTGAAAAGGTCTTGCTGAATGGATGTTTCGGGAAGAGCATGATTGTTCCATTGATGATGCAGAAATGTGCTGCTTTAACGTTGAGGCCTTCGCAAGTCTAGCTTGGTGTGGAAAAGGCTTGTTGCTGACGATGTAAAGTTGGAATTCCACCCAGGCCCCCATCCCCCAGCTAGTCAAACAAAGGATGTTCATGTAACGGCCTTTGTTTTAAAAGCCTTTTACCCCCCAGGGTATGTCTGTGGGAGGAAGTTCTAAGAAACCATCTCGAGGAAATTCTACAGGAAGTTACCCCAAACCCCGGGTTTTTCTTGGAAAATCACAGCCTTTCTGCGATGGCCAAGGTGGGATTCCCATCCGCACGACCGTGTTTTTGCTTTACAGGGGATTCACTCCGTGGAGTGGCCCTGAAACCACAACTATGCAACACGCCATGTTAGGGCCTGAAGCGAAACCCACCCTGAATAGCTGGGCATCCCCTTTCACGGCAGGATGCAAAAGGGGTCCCTATTTCTGGCAAGCCTCCCCCCAAAACATATTTTAGAAGAGAGCATCACAACTAGTCCATTGCCTCAATGCGCCATCAGAGGTTTATACGACTGCCTCTCTGATGTGTCCGCCAGGGACCGAAATCTGCTGCCGACTCGCATCGTGCAGCGTGCGATGTGCGAACTGGCTGACACTAAGCGAGGCGGCGGGGCCGAAAAGCTCCTGGTGAGTGGCGGCCAAAGCCACCGTCGTGGAAAATCACCCTTTCTGTGATGCCAAGCGTGATTGATTGCACTGGCTACTTTATGACCTCTAATCAGGGGAGCTGCTTGATATCACAGACACTGGCAACCCAAAACCCAGTTTCCGACCAAGAATTGTAACCAAAAAAGCAAAGGTGGCAGAAGCATTGCACGTTTTTGCTGCTTTTGATCCAGTCAGGCTAAACAGTGCGATTTTAGCAGCGTGCGCAAATAAAAGTTGTGATCCTTACTGAGTTACAATTCGGCGTCAATCCTCTTCTTCGGCTTCGGGTCTCCTCAGCTTGTTGGCGCTTGCGGAGTAAAGGGTTGCCAGTACCTGGTCGCTGCATCTGGAGGCTGGAGCGTGTTGCCAAGGGACGGAAAAATGAGTGTCCTGGAAAAGGGGGGGGGTCCCCCCCTTCCTTTTGGTCTTTTGATGGGAAGCCAAAACCGGCCAAAATCCTGGGGTTCAAACCACCATTAAAACAAGGGGAAGGGGGGGTTCAACAAACATCATTGTTTGCCTAAGGATTCTGATCGTTCAAATTGGGTCGTCCTTGCCTTGCTGTTGATCGTGGTTGAACCCTAGCGAAAAGGACAAAGCATTGGGAGGAGTCCAAGTCACACATGCACAACTCGGACTCTCAACGGCACATAGCAACCCAGCAGCAGGGGCAACATCAAGGCCTGGGCGGGTGCACCCCACCAGAAGTGAAAACACATTACCAAGTAAGAGTGCCAATTTCACCACCCCGCGCTGTTTTTAATGTGGATTTCAAGAAGGGCCTCCCCGTAATTTTCACAACCAGCCCCCTCCCATCTTCAACGTCTCTGTTCTTGGACATCCCGGTTGTCTTGAGACAAAGAGTTGCGCTTCACGTGTAGTGTCCTGCCCAAATAAACGAATGGAACAAGGAGCCAAAATTCCTGGCGCCCCCGAAATATCAATTTGCGCAGTGAGCATACAACCAGATTTGTCACTGCCCGAGTCGGGTCCTTGCCATAGGTGTTCTGTTTGGAAAATGGACAACCCTGGGGGTTCAATAAATCTGCCAGGAATCGCCTGCAATTGTTCAACCAAACCAACCAAAAAGGACACCTATGGTCCTTTAGAGCTTTGTCCACCGAACATTCCGATGGCCTCCAGCTGCGGCTACATTCCAGCTCCCGTCCCTTGAGCCGAAACGTGGTCGGCCAGATCAGGAGGCGAGCTAAGTGGCAAGCGACCCTGGTCAAGTATACTAACACTTGGGTGACTTGCAACCCTGGCTTTGCTGGGGCAAAGACATGGTTGCTATATGGGTGTGTCTTTTGTCGGAGTGTAACCTCTTGTCGGCTGCTTCAAAAGGAAGCCACAAGAGAGAAAACACGATGGTGGAATTCCCCCATGTTGAGACAAACCCGTAAATATAACAACCACTAGGCATCCTGCTCCATTAAGTGTGGCAGGCTTGGCTGGCCCGAGTCAGAAAGGATGGCGTTGGCAGTAATTCGAGCCACACCAGAAGCATCAGAAACCGTCTATCTTCCACCAAACACACCCAAACACACACCCACCCCTGCAATGTGCTTTAGGCTATCATGTTAAGCCCTGCCAGGAAAAACGCGGTATTCACCATGAGGCTTCTCAAAATACACCTTTGTTGCCGGTATTTGGAGGTTCCCAAAATAGGGGCCCACCCTAAGACTGGTTGTCCTTGAGTTTCCCTTTAACCCCACAACTCAGCACTTTCCCCACGGCCAGCACATCTGCCGGCTCAGCCGAAGGGGTAGTGGCGTGAGCGGTGCTTCCTGCGAAGCCGCGCCCTTCCGAGATGGGTTCCGCAAATTCCAGAACCACACAGGTAAAAATTGGGTATAGTTCTATGTCGTCTATGTAGTGGTTGTATATCTCATTGCATCCGGGGGTCCTAGTGGAAATAATCTTAGGCAGTTGCAACCTGAACCCGCCCACGAGCTGAAAGAACAGCAAACATGTTGGTGTTTTTTTCTGAGTTGGTACCATCTTGGGCGGAGTTGGGTGGCTTTCAGGACATCTAAAAGTCAGCACCGATTTTGTGAGACCCCATCTAGGCATTGCTCCGGCTCCTGTCGTAAGCAAGCTGGAACTTGTCGAGAAGGTCGGAGGTATGTGCACAAACCTGCCATGTTGAACTGCCAATATGCTGCGAAACGAAGGCAGGACCACAGGTGTCCTTTTAGGGGAAATAGATGGCCCTGGTAGATGATTAAACCACCAGGTAAACCATGGCCATCTATTTTTCTAGCAAAACAACCAAAAAGGACACCTATGGGCATCACAATGGGCGCCTTGGTCAGAGTGGCCAGCAGAACCACCAGAGTGGCATCGTTGAACTCGCCGCAGAACTCCTATGCCAGAATTTGGGCTCACTGCAGCATGGGACCATTGTGGGGCAAGATGCTGAAACGTCACCTGAACAGGTCATTCGGACTTGCTCTCAGTTAGGGCTGCCCTTTCCTCGTTTGCTTTCTTGGAGGGGGACCAGTTTGGCATACCTCCAAAAGAAAGCTACATTTCTAGGCAGGCCATTTTTCTTCTACGGTAGCCTTGGGAACTTGGTACCAGGGCTGTGGGAAATGACTACCTCTGCGACACAACAGAAAGGAAGGGGGAGGAAGTGGATAAGGATGGACGAAATCCTGCACCACCCCAAAAAACACTGGTTTCTGGGGATTTCCCCGTCAACACCAACAATCCACCGTTTCCCCTGGTTTCAAGGTGGTGCGACATAGATTTTGTAACCATCCACGGAAACAGCACAAGAAAAAGAAACCACGGGCTGAGTGGCTCTGGCGGGTCCCGGGCCTGCTTCAAGGAGCTGGGGTGCACGGACTGGAGCGCCTCCCAAGCAAACGTCTTTCGTTTTGAGGCGCTCGGTGGCGACTTTGGGTCGGGGTAAAGGGAAACCCAAACTCAGATGCCCAGTGGCAATTGGCACAACAAGGGCATTGGTGGAGTTTCAAAAAGAACCTTTCCCCAAAAAGAGAGAAAAGAGAGCGCCACTGGGCAAACGGGCAAAGGAAACCAGCCATCTTGGGGTTCAATTGCCTTTGACCATGTGGGTGATGCTTGTTCGTTCTTTTTGTGGGACATGTCGCATTGAATCGGTAACACCCGGTATTGAAACAAATCGATGCCCATCCCTACCAACCCCAAATTCATTGTCCCCCCCAATGACATTTAAATTTGGCGTTGCCCCCCCCCCTCCCCCCCACTCCCTCATTGCAATTTAACTATATAAAAATGGTTGTCCCCTTTCCAATCCACGGCATGTTTGTCGGGACCGCAAACCAAAAATTGCTTCTCCTTCGCTTTCCATTGGAAGACCCCCCCAAAAGGGCGGCCAGCCCAAACCACCCAAGGCCCAAGGAGTGACCCATCCGGCCCAACCCAATCCCGCTCGCTCGCTCGCTGCGCTCGAGAGGAACCAGCGAAACGAGAAAGACGCCTGGCAGATGGACAGCGTCTGCCGCAAAACCTCCTGGTTCTTGGGCGCTCGGCCTTCCTGACGGAATCCGCTGCCAGAAGTTATCGAAGCAAACCTCATGGATCCCTTGGGTTTCGGGTTTTTGGTTTGGTTTGCTTGGCGGTCTGGGTTGTTTGGCTTGTGGTTTGCTTGTTGGATTTTGTTTGTTGGTGCGTGAAAAACGCAAATCATCGATTCCTGCTCATGTGCGATCTGACCAACCAAAAACCGACCTCTGCAGATTCTATGATTCCCAATTCAGCCGCAAATAAGAACCGGATCCCCAAATCAAAGACCTCCATCCTGGGAAAGCTCCTCCCCCCCCCCCCACGAATTGGAGAGCTCGCTATTTGCGTCGCCCAGCGCAGGACCCCACTCGCAACCAGCGGCTCCCCTGAGCTCGTTTTCGGCCGGTTTCGAAGGTCTGAGCTCGTTTTCGGCCGGTTTCGAAGGTCTGATGGTTTTGAGCACATCAGAGGATGAACACGGGCAGTACTGACCAGAAGCTTCCAGCAGAAAAGACGAAACCGCCCAAACCGCCAAAACCACGATGCACTCTCAGAGTAAAAACATAGCGCAAGGCAACGGAATACCGGGGAAATCATCTTCCCGGGGTAGTGGAAGGGGGATAATGAACATCCTCTGGGCCAGAATGTGGCTAGGTCTTACCATCGGGGACCTCAAACATGTTTGCTTTTCCCTTTGGTCTCCAGGTAGCCTCAAAACCAACAGACCCATCTGGATCTGGCGCTGTGGTCTTTTCTTGTCTGCCGCAAGACGAAGCCGTCGGTTTTTTCTTCGGTCCTTCACGTCCTTGATGTGCTCCAAGAGCTCCTTGATCCGGTTGCTGAGCATCACCTGGCCCAAAAAAGACGCCAATCCGTGACCGGGGGTTGGGAGAGCTGGATGGGTTCTGGTCAATGGCTTGCTCAAAGCGAAACCAGTGGGGTTCCATCCATCAAGGCTACAGAAATCCAACAAGGCGAGGACCTTGTGAACACCATCTCTCTGTTGCTTTTGCTTTATGGACGCAGGTTGTCGCTCAGGTCGCAAAGAAGCGACACCCGAAAGACATGCCAGAAGCCGCCACGGAGTTTGACAGACCGCTGGTATGCTGAGTGAAGTCGGACGAATAGCCTGGCAGCTGCTCCAGCTCGGCATACTCTATGGCTTCCACCAGGACTCAAACCGAAGCTACTGTGGATGGACGAAATCCTGAACCACCAAAGAAGCCCTGGGATGATGATTCCCCTGAAAATACCAACAAACAATGGTTTCCCATGGTTTTAAAGCCGTGCAGGATTTTGTCCATCCACAGTATCACACCGAGGGCTGAACGGCGTGTATGCCTTTGAAACAAAGTGGCTATAGCGGCTGTTCCTATCAAACTGCGGGTAGTGGAACCATCTTAGAGGCAACTGTCGGGCACTGACTGAGGCACGGCTCTCAAGGCTTCCTACTTGCCGCCTGCTGCAGCAGTTGTTGCAGACTTGGCCACGTGATTGACCTGAGAAGGCTGCACCACATAGTTATGCAAGCAGAACAGCTGTGTCTGATGCCTGCAACGGATGTTTTGGCATCCTGCTTGTCGCATGATGGCAAACCATAATATATATATATATATATGTATATATAGATATACCCATGCAAGCCGACTGGGACAGTGCACAAACAAACAAAACGCTCAACTGGGCAGCTGGCTGCTATTCGCTCTGCTTCCAGCGTGTCAATGATGTAGGGTACCTTGACACATCTCCACTCGCGCATGGCACTCAGTAAAAAAACAAAAAACGCTGGGAGTCGGGAGGGCAGCGGCACAAGCACGGGTGTGATGTGTTTGAGGGCAACCCTTTTTTGCAAAGGAACAGCCAAACATCCTGAACAAAACTCCCGCGTTTTGAAGGCAACCACCCTTTTGGGGTGCCCAAAGCCTAAGAAAGGACGGCAGTGAGTCGTTTCGCGGCGCCTCATTCCAGGTGACCTTCGCCACACCGTGCTCGATGTGGGTCGTGGCATCATAGACCTGCCAGCGGAAAAAAAAAAGACCATAGACCAACAATTGACAACAATTGTCTCAAAAAAACACACACCATCAAGACCATTGCAAATCGTGCTTGAAACTTACGTTCACAACTTTAATTCAGGAGCCTTGGTTAGCATTGAGGGGAAATGAATGCATGTCCGCCAAACCACTTTGGAGGTTGCATATTCACTTATGTTCACCTGGATGCTAATTTTCTACTCCAGGAGCCTTTGCTGGACATTGAGGGGAACACCAAACCACTTTCGATAACATGCATAGCCACGTTTCCCCACGAGGACATGGGAAGTTTAGTGCTCCTCCGTGTGTGTTTTTTTTGTGAAGAACATTTAGTGCTTGTCCCCCATATCCGGAAGCCACGAAGGAGCATGGACCTCATATGACTTGATATCACGCAACTCCATGCGTGGCCTTCACAGGGAGCTCCTCGGATTGCGATGCCTGGCAGAGGATGTCAGGATCTCAACTTGGAACGCGCCAATTGACAAAGGCCTACTGATCACATCAACTGCCTTCATGCGTGCGTTGCGCTGAGTAGCATGCTATGGTAGCAATATGCCCGCATCAAGATCTACGTATGTCCGTGACACGCCGACACCGCCACGGCCAGGCGCATGAACGAATCCCACCTTCTGTTGAGACATCTTCTCCGCATCCACAAGGAGGGCGAAGGGGTTCTCATTGGCCCCGACCTGGACATCACACATCTAAATGGACACCTCCAAAGCATGACGACCCCTCCAAGCCACAATCAAAGTGAAGTGGGATGCTCTCACCTATGGTACTGTCCTCTGCAAATCTGAGGTGCCAAACCGATGTCCTCTGCGGCTTCCTCTTGGTTTCCCTTCCAAACCCCTCCAAAGGGTCAAACCTGTTTCGGGTTTAAAGCCAATCCAACAGGGGGCCAACCTGAAACTGAACAAATCCATTGGCTCCTGGGCTTTTCCTTTGAAACCCTACAACAGGGCCCAAACGTTCCGCTCAAAAACTTAGCCAAGGTGTTTGTTTCGCAGTTAGAAACCTACCGCTTCAGGTGACCAATTCCTATTTGGATCAACTTGGGTGTGTGTGTGTCCAAATTGGGATCTGGACCCCAGTGGTGTTTTTTTTGGTTCCCTTCGAACCAATCGAAGATAAATACGTACCCTGAGCCTCAAAAAAAAAAGCAAATGTGGGAATGTCTATTGGTTTCTAGTGCCACAGTCAAATCACTCCTTGAGCTTGGTAGGCGGACCCCTTTACTTGGATGTTCGACCAACTTAAGTAGGAAATCCAAGGGCTATAACGGGCCTAAGCCCAGTTGCCTCACTCATAACAATGATTATCACCTACTTGCTGGTTATAACTATAAGCTACCCGGACCCTCAAACTACACTGTACAAAGGGACACCACCCCATTGTTTTGAGTGTTCTTCCATTTTATGGGTAGTTGCAGGGTCCAGCTTTCCTAACGTTGGCACTGAACATCCAAGTAGGGACTACCTGACCTTGGTTTTTCACATCCAAGGGGTTTCTCACATCTAAGTGGCTGTGGGTCAAAAGAAGGGACCCCCAAATGGGTTGCTCTGGCAAATGGACGCATGGACCCAATCCTGCGGTCCAATACTTGGTGGTGACTAATTTTACACAGCCAAGTGGAGGTTGAACATCCAAGTGGGCACTACGTTTTCTTTTTTTCACATACCCTCCCACCAATCGGGACCCGGTCCTTTTAAAAGGAAAATGGTCTTAGACCCTGTCAGGTGCCACAATTGTTTTGCTCGGGTGGTGAAGACCCCGGGATTTTCCAAAAAGGCACCGCCCATCGACAGCTCTTGAGGGCCTCCTGGATCTTCTTGTGCAGAGCACGATCCGCCTCCTCCGGCTGCGACCCAGTGGAATACCAGCCTCACGTTCCACGGCCATAGAGGTTGACCGGCGAGGGTGGTTTTAGGGCCAAGCTGTCCGGTTGCTTTTTTGGCCTCATTGAAGCAAATGGCTTCAAAAAGCACAGGAAATATGTTTTTTTAGGCAAAGGAAGAAAGAAATGCAAGAACAGTAACATGATGCCACCATCATCTGTGTGATGGGGGCGTTGCTCACAATAGGAATTGGTCCCCACAATGGCAAAGGCTTCCTTTTGGGGTATTCCAGCCACAGTCGGGGACGCCCTTTTTTGGCAGGTGCACGTTAGGCTTTGTCATCCCCTTTACGGACATAAAGGTATTGGTGCCATCTAATGCTTCAGAAAAGAACAAATCTCAGCCGGGGGTTGGGCTTTTCCCATCATGCCGCTGCCACCTAATCCAAAGGTGGTTGGGTTCCAAGATCTCCGAAGGCGGGTTGGGGTTGGGACTCTTCGACCCCCGGAAAACAGCGTCGAAACTCAAGTCGTGGGCCCTGGCTTTTTGTTGGGCCTAAACGACCCAACAATGAAAGGTTTGGCCACTGGCGCAAAGCGAAAACGGCCCGGCAACTGAGGCGCCCCACCGAGGAACTCGTATCTTGGGAAGACCTGAGGCTCTGCGGTGGCATTGACTCAAGGGCCAACCACGAAAACACACAACAAAATGATACGTAGAGGCTCGACCTCATGCAGAACATGACTCATGAGACAGTTGGTGGTTCGTTGATCCCTGTCTTGAAGGGATCAAGTCTCGGTGGGATATGTGGTAAATCCCTCAAGTCCAAGGGTTGGCCGGGAACCGTCAGCACATGGAGGCCTCCATGTACTGCGCCAGGCGCTGCTGAAAGAACTCGAGGTCAATCGTCCTCAAGGTCTCAAGTTTGGCAGAAAGGGAAGTCAAAAGGAAATCCCCTCAACGATTTTGGGAGTCCCCTCTGTCAAAAGGGAGCTCTGTCAAAAGTCCGAAGTCAATTTCGGGAGTCCCCCCTGTTTTGACGATCCAGTATTACATCCGCAGACAACCAACGGCAAACCCAATGTTGACTCCGGATTGACAAACATGACGTCTCGTCCCACAATGGATCCCTTCTAAACTGGGACACTCCCCATTCAACCAGGAGCATACTCATCCTGAGTACCCATTGTGGGAGAGCATGGTGACTGAAAAACACCGTTGGGTCCTTGCTCCCCTACCATAGCATCTGTGGGAGGGTATTTGAAAGAACGAATTCTGAGCAAATTCCTATTGAAAGGGCCCCTGTCAGGTGTCATGTTAGTGGGAAGAAGGGTACATTGTAACATCGCCTGTCAATGTTCTGTCCTCTCACCCTCCGACTCCACCGAAACCAGCTCAAAGGAGTTGTGGACGTCCACTCGCCTGAAGAGAAGTCCCGGTCAACCCCTGCCACACACACACACACATACATACATATATAGATATATATATATATATCATATATATCATATATATCATATATATATATGGTGAATCCGCTCTTGTTGGCGGAGTTTTGTGAGGAACCCCTTTTAAGGGTTGGTTTGTAACGACAACACCAGCGCCAGTCTTCCACCCCAGCGTAGCTCCGCGCGGCCGCGCGCCTGCCCTCCTGAGCCCCGAGAAGAGCTCCTAGCACTCGCTCCGGCCTCACGTGAGCGAGCGAATCCAATCGCTGGGCTGGACCCTGGGCTCCAACTCTTCATGTGCCCCGAATGCACCAAATCGACGGAACCCAGACCACCCTCGGCCAAAGTGATGCGACACAAAGTTTGGACAGGAAGATTGACCGAAAGAGTCAGTCTACGGACAGGGGCCAGAAATGTTCACCTCTTGCCATTGACTTGCTGGTGCAACAGGCAGGGAATGAGGGATTGACCCTTACACCATTCAACTGGTGGTTTCCTAGGGAACCAAAGCCTGGGTTCATTCACGTTCCCTACCTATCGCACCAACAAGTTGAGCACAACGGCAGTGGACCCCAAGGAGCCACGTGACTCGGCAATCGGGGCTCCCGACCGCCCGGCGCTCCGGAAACGCACCACGTGATCCGAGACATTGATGAGCACCTGAGATGTTGGGCGAAGCGAAGCTCCCAAAAGCCTGGCCTTGGGGGTCATTGCTGCCTTCGGAATCCTTGTCATGTGTTGTTTTCTGATTTGTTTAAAAAAAAACAGCTCCCTTTTAAGCTTGACAATGGTCCATGAACGTCTCTGCCAAATGGGTGCTCTGCCGATGCTTCTGGCTGGTCAATTTGAGAAAACCCAAAGTTGGTGTACAAGGCTTTGAGCGGTGGTACTCATTCGCACGAGCATCTGAGCAGGGTGTTGCCCTTGAATCCGCACATGGCCATGTTTAATTTGGCGGGGACCCTTGGACATCATTCAGGTGGAGATTTGTGTCCACCCACCACTTGTGCAGGGGTTCCCTGTTAAATTTGAACTCAACACCGCTTGGACATGAGTCCTTTGTCCAAAAAACAATGTTCAGTGGAATCCCCAACAATTTTACGAGGGTTAGTTCCAACCACCAACGTTGAATTCCCACGTTACTTCGCGCAAACGCGATTTGCTCGCAGTCTAGGTGCCAGCGGGTGAAGGTGTACATCGAGACCCGCAGCAGCAGCCGCCATGGCACGCGACCGCCAGCTTTTCTTTTTGTCGGAGAATGAGCTGCTCACTGACACTCTCAGACCTTGCTCAACCAAAGTCCAGTTCCGGGAACTTGCCGCCATGTGCCATGTGCCACCAAGCTCCGGTTTTCTCTTTCGGCTGGACTCCGTGCCCATGCCGAACTTTCATGGTGTACATGTGGTGCTTCGCACAAAGAGCCAAAGAGCTGAGCCGGGCCTGATCGATCGTGGGCCCATTCCAAGTGGCGGAAGGTGATCAAAGCGGGGGAGGGGGGGGGGAGGGGAGGGGGGGAGGAGGGAGGAGGGAGGGAGGGGAGGGAGGGAGGGAGGGAGGGGAGGGAGGGGAGGGGAGGGGAGGGAGGGAGGGAGAGGGGAGGGGAGGGGAGGGGAGAGGGGAGGGAGGGGAGGGGAGGGGGGGGAGGAGGGGAGGGGAGGGAGGGGAGGGGAGGGGAGGGGAGGGGGAGAGGGGGAGGGGAGGGGAGGGGAGGGGAGGGGAGGGAGGGAGAACTTCTCAAAAGGTTCACTTCAAGTGACCCAGTCGCAAGGTTTCAGATTCCACCATAAGGAGGGCAGGGCGAGGTTTGTCCAGCACCCTGACACACTCCGACTCACGGCACGACATGGCAATACTCCGCACCCATTCCACTCGTGCCATGTTTTCCCCCGCGCTCACAACTCTGTTCTGCTCTCGCCACCTTCCGAGGCCAGGCGACACCCGCATCTCTTGGGTCTGAAGGCTCCTACAAGTGTTTTGTACCTTGCAGACTTATGCTCCATAGTAGCTATCGAGTCACAGTCCCTCCATAGTGCTAAGCCCGCAAATTGTGAACAGCGCAAATCAATTCACAACACATCGAATGCCTGCCTTATCTTTGCCTGCGATGACCTCTGTTCCATAAGGCACAGTCTGCGGGAGGGAAAATTATCGAGCTGTGTCCGGCTACCACATCGTTCACCATGTGAAGCCTCATTGACGAAAATTGCCTTTCTAATTCGGCCCTATTGAAGAATGGATCGATCAACTCTCCGGTAATGAACATTTGAAAAGGAAAAGGCTTGTCAGCAAAGGAACATCTGGAAAGCTCACACAGATTACCCACACAGATTACCCTCGAGTGACTTCAGTGGATACAGCCGCTTGAAAAGCATCCCATCAACTGAGGAACACTATTGCGTGTGTGTGTGTGTGTGCGCGCGCGTGTGAACGCGGAATTGGATCGAAGCAATACACAAGGCTGAAAGATGGCATGATTCCCCTTGCGTGGGCACGGGGATGACTCAACCAACATGCTTTGGAGTTGTGCCATCTGCCTGGAGTCTCTCTAACAAACACAACACTTCAAGGCAAACAAAAACACAGTATATACCTCAAAGCCAGCCAAAAGCGGACCGGATGAGGCGGGCGGCGCGAAGCGTTTACACTTATGTATGTATGTATGTATGCATGCATGTATGTATATATATATATATATATATTTGTACACATATACATATATATATATATATATATTGTATGCATGTATAGTATGACACTCAATGCAGCGGAAACTGCGCCGGCCCCTGCCTTCGGCCAGTCGCAGCGTGAACTCTGGCCCCGCCGTGCCGGTGACCTCGATCTCCAGTCAATCAGAGACCCTTTGGAGACCCCCATGGCCCACAGAAAAAAGGAAACACCTACAACAGCACGTTCTTACAAAGGCTACATGACATGTGTGTGTGTGTGTGTGTCCGTGTGACCAGAAGGTGGAGATGTGATACTTTTACCTGGCTTTTTACTGGCCCTCAGCACAAGGCCTCCCCTCATGTTGGCTGACAACCCCTACTCTACAAAGAAAGGGGTACACGGCAAAGAACATCTTCTGACTTTGCTGCACGTTTGGTCGACCCTATGGTTTTTTGCCTAAAGGAAGAGCCCGAGGAGACCCCAAAGCAGACACAATCAAAACCCGCCCGTGGCTGGGACTGCACCCTCCGCCGCGCTTCAAATAAGACCCATGCGGACTGAAGGCGGGGAAGCCTTGGATCCTTTGAAGCCGCTCAAGTGGGCAAGCTGCAAAAATCCGATTCGCCCAGTGACACATGGCCTTGTCTCTTAACTAGGGGAACCCTCCGCTCCTTTGGTTTGCCTTTCCACCAACCCCCCAAAAAAAGGTACCCTCAACAACAAACACACGCCCAAACGCGACGCATGCAGAAAATTTCGACCTCAAAGGCGGGGAGCTTCCAACGGTGGAATCTACAATTGTTGAACAAAGGGGCGTCCGGCCGGGCTGTGGCGTGGCATTCGCATTTGGCTGCCAAATTGACCAACTCTGCTGTTGCCGATGAAGTGGTTCAAGCAATCAAAGGGACACGTGGGGATCACATCCCAAACCAATGCTCGATTGAGCAGCGCCCCAAAGTAGCTGTGCACATGATTTACCAACACCGCACCTAAAGGTGCTCTGACAGGGGGTCCTGAAGACCATTTTCCTTTTAAGGGACCCCCTGTCAGGTTCCATGTTGATTGGTGTGAGGGCAAATGGCAGTCATCTTGTTCACAGATACGTGCCCAAGGTACCTCTTCGTGTCTTGTGTAGTACTATGTTCGTGTCAGGACGCCTGGACCTTGTCTCTCTGCAAGTGTGTGTAGTTCGGTGAGACGAAAATGGGAAGCCACGCGTGTAGGGTTTTGCTTAAAATTGATTGAGCCCCACGTCCCCCACGTCCCCCCCACGTCCATCCCACACACCCCCCACGTCCATCCCACACCCCAAAACCCCGCCGAAGCCGCACCTTGGCCGCCCCCTGGCGCACGGAGACCCGCAGAGCCGCAACTCCGCCCTTGCGCAGAGGCAGCGGCTCCAGGAGCCCTGCGCGCGCGGTTTGCTCGGGCGCCGCAGGCGCCGCGGATGGCGTTGGAAGTGGAGGGTTCAAGCAAAAAGCCCGCTCAAAAAAGGCAGGTGAGAAGTCGACCACTCAAAATGGCCACGCAAAAAAGGGCGTGTGGAAGTGCCCCTGGGGGTGGATTAGAGGATAGTAAGCGTGGTACCCACTTGGGGGACTGAAGTGGGTTGCACCAACTATGCTTGCTTCTCCAACACTGATTCCAGAGAAATGGTCATTTTCCTTTGCAGGATCATGATCTTAGGGCGCAACACATGGCCCAAGTCCAACACAGGGCCCGGTGTTCAGTCCATGTCATGCCTGGTTGGGTGTTCGGCTTCGCTACCGCCTGCACCTCACAAGCGGATGGGCGGATTGGGGCCATTGGGGGAGTAATTAGCTCTCACGTCAAGCCACGGTTTGGATGTTCATAGCAAAAACAATCTCAATCATTGGGGATTGAATCCGAATTGGGGCCCTTTTGTGGACAATCATCTAGGGGATTGATGTCCAACCACCTTTGAGGTGCTTCCCCACTAAAATCATTGCCATTGCTCCAAGGAGGAACCCCCGAAATTCGGAGAGAAAAACACCTGGGGTTGAAGGGCACCGGCTGTCTCACGTCATTTGGGCTCAATCAAAATCCAAATTTGGGCAAACATAGCCAGTGCTTCCAGGCAAGCCACTATAGCAAGGTATTCTTACCTCTAGGTTTTACATCATGGGGAAACTCCTGGTTACCTGCAACAGTGGCTGGCCTGGAAGAACTGGATAGCTTGATTTACCAAAGGCAGATAACAGCCCCTTTTGGAAAGCACCTGCATGTGGCCGCATGACGACGCATTATGACATGGCGACTTCTCGTCGCCTGCTGATGTGCGTGTGGGGGGTCATTCGGGCAATGTGAAGTGACCAGTGTGGGAGTTGGGAATTGCAACTACTTCTGTGATGTGCCTGGGAAGCCTTCCTGATGACGAATCCAGCGCTTTCAAGGGGGTTCCGTGGTATCGAATCATAGAAGCGGGAAACATACGCTGGTTCCTACAACTCTGGAAGTGATTTATGAGTGGCTGAAGATCGGAACCGGGTGCAATGTTCCATGACAAAAGCACAAAAAACAAGTTGGTCTGGAACGTATTGATAATATCTCACCTCACCAGGATTCCATGCTGATCCAAATATGCCGGTCCACTGAATCTTGTCAAATGTTGCTTCAGCTCCCTGAAAGATTTCAGTAGCGACGTCAGGATACAAAGCGCTTCTCTTTGAGAATGAGATTTGATTGGGTGCCTCATGGTGGACATCATGTACGGGGTGTTCTTTTGTCCACAAATTTCATAGCCATGCCATCTTTCCGCTAAACCAGTTCTCGACGCAACTGGGCGCTCTGCGTAATGAGGCCAGGTCAGGTCGCGCCCCAGATAGGAACCTTGCATCCCAAAGCAGTATCCCGCACCCGGAACCCTCCAGGAACCCTCCAAGAAAACTGCCCCAATCCTTGGGTTGGCGGTCTGTGTTTGGGAAGCAGGGGAGAAGCTCGGTTTGGGGCAATTCAGGAACCAAAGTACAGGTCATGCGCCGGATGCACACGGAGAATCGTTTGTACACTTTCTAGTGGGGCGACTCTTGGGAATCTCCAGGGCGCTTTTGTCCCTCCTCAAGGATTCAACCATGTTGAACGGGGGCGCCCAGTTCTGTCACTGCCCGCTTGGATTGAATCGAGCAACTGTCCGCGCCAAGTCGTTG
Organism: Effrenium voratum; assembly: GCA_963377175.1. Classification (NCBI taxonomy): domain Eukaryota; class Dinophyceae; order Suessiales; family Symbiodiniaceae; genus Effrenium; species Effrenium voratum. The sequence continues at coordinate 504,130 of CAUJNA010003482.1, forward strand.
TGAAGACGAAAACACCTCAGCGGGCGTCACTACTCAAACATCAGCGCCACGGGGGTCCGACACTTCTTTTTCTTGCTGGTGCTCAGTAGGGAATGAGGGAATGAACCCAGGGGTCTCCTTTGAAAGAAACCACAACGGATGGTTTGTAAGGGTCATTCCTCATTCCCTGCTGAGGACCAGCAAGTTTTTGGCCTCACGCCTCCCCCAATTTATAGGAAGCTGCACCCGCCAAACTCTCCCAACAATTTGCCAGCGTCCGGAGCTCATGCGGGTTCATCCCCAAAAATAGGATCGTCTCTTGAAAGACTCAAAACGGGTGGCTTCCTCTTGGCTCCCTGTTGCGGGTTCAAAAAAGGCAATGCCACGACTCTGAGCTTCCACTTCCTCCGAGCCGCGGCCCAGCGTGCTACGATGGCGTGCACCTGCCCATCCTCCACCACACGGAGCTCCCGCACAAAGGTCTCCTGCACTTGAATTTCACCCAACTCGGGTTGTCTGGGGAAGTGTCAGCAGCACCCAGCCAAGCCACAATCACCCGCATTTAACCCCCTGCCGCATTTTTTTTCCGGTTTAGCCACCCCAAAGGGCCATCCAACAGGTTCCGGCGTTCCGGCACTCGAAGCATCGATCGCTTCGGTCCTCTTTGGTCATCGGCCCTGTACCGTAGGCATTGAGGTCCTAGGAGCCCGCTCGATGGCGCTCTGCAAGTCAAGAGAGTGTCCAGCGGCCCCAAACCGAAGCGAAGCTAGACAAGATAAACCTGGATTTGGTTTGCCCTCTATTTGTTCGTTCGTTTTGCTGTTGTTTTATACAAGCTCCCCAACCAAGCCCCGAACCACCAATGGGATACACAGCCACCGGCCACTTGGTAAAGGGCAATCTGGGGGTAGCTTCGGTTCAGGGACGTTGAACATCCTAGAGTTTTGGCACCCGGCCACGTGGTAGATGCACTCGGGCGGAGACAGCCACCTGTGACACAAAAACCGGAGGAAGGGTCCCAAGCCCAAATGCGGGTGCTGTCCTTTGTCAGGCGACCCCCGCAAAAAAAATGCGGTTTTCTTGTTGGTCTCCCTTTTATGGTAGCAGTAGCAGCAGCAGCAGTAGTAGCACTAGTACTGGTAGTACTAGTATATAGTAGCACCAGTAGTACTAGTAGTACCTCCAGTACGTAGTAGTACTAGCAGGACGAGCGCATCTATTTTTGAGGTTCCCCTGGCGACCACCGCAGCTCACAAAGTGCTGCTCCGGCCACAAAATCTGCTCCGCTTTTGCGCTGCTATGTCTTTGAGTTGCTATGCCTTTGCTTGGACATGTCTTTGCTTTGCCGTGTCTTTGCTTTGCTATGTGCTATCTCTCTACTTAGTTTTGTCCTTGCTTGGCTATCTCTTTAGTTGGCAATGTCGTTGCTTGGTTGTTTCTTCACTTGTTCATTTCTTGGCTTGTCTAGTGTGAGTCGTCCGTAACTCAGAAGTTTCTCGTCTAAGTTTTGACCACGTCATCGTATTTCAGCTGATTTTGACACGTGAACCTTTTCAGCAAATACTGTTGTTTCAATGTTCGTGCGAAATATGATGCTCCTATTTTGTGTATGTGTATGCTCACTCAAGATGCGTCCACAACATGATATTGTATAAGGCATGCGCTGGGAAGCACGGGACCGTGTTTGGACTTTTCAAGCGGCAAAAGGCGATTGTGCTCTCAGTCTCCCTGCCTGTAGCGCAGCGACGAGTGTGAACCCAGCCATTTGGTATAAGGAACCTCGAATTTCATCCATGGAACCTGACTGGGGACCCTCCGTGGCTTCCAGTTTCTGGGGGGCCTTCATGTTGGGGGCAAATGTCACAGCGATGCATCTCAACTCAGCTGGATTCAACCTGCGACCAAACCCATCTGAGCAGTGCCCGAATCCCATTGACGTGTGATTCTAGATGGCTACAAAGGTTGAATCTCACTTCGCCCTTAACCTCCATGAAACCAGGTGCTAGAACTACCTAGCTCGGAGAATGCAAACTAGGTGTTGGGCTCTGCTGTGAGCATGAGCTACAAATCGAAAAACTCCTCTGCTCTGAGTCTCTTGCGAGTTGAGTTAGGACTCCTTGTCGTCGAGCCTGCAGGCTTGGCCAACGCTTGCCTACAGACTCGATGGACCTGGCTTCACATGTGGGCATCGAATTTTAAGCAAAGGAACCCGAAATGGTGGACCTTTTCTTAGGTGCGGATTCAGGTCCAACCACTTTTGAGGTGGTTCCGAATTAAACCGCATAGCCATGTAACGGACTGCAGCCCCTTTATCCCTTTCTAGCTAGGACATCCTCTCGAAACTGCCTGCTGCTGGCTGTGAGTCAAAACTGAACCCGAAAGGTCCAAACATTGAAGAGGAACGTGAGTGACACTCTGAGCGCTCAGCTTCCTCATTCCAAACTGTGAGATCCACCTCAAGGCAAACTTCGATCAATCGAAAGGTGTCAGCTGATTGGAGTCAAACTTTCGGAGCCTCTAATGGATGCTCAAAGGTCCTTTTCCGCAGATCAATCAGCTCAACTTGCCTCACTTCCAATAGGAGCCCTGGGACTTCTACACCCTTGGTTTGGGCTCGACATTCGGCCCCAAATTTGCGCAGAATATGTCCGCAGGTCTCCAAACCTCCTGCCAGTGCCCGCGTGGTATGGAGAACATGTACGACAGCTCCTCACCTCGGCAAGCTCTCCGAGTGGATCTCGGCAAAACACACACACACACACACACACACCACACATCACACATCACACATCACACATCACACATCACACATCACACATCACACATCACACATCACACATCACACATCACACATCACACACACACACAAGTCAACACTTCTGTCAGTACATACAAAAGAGACATGACCCTGTACAAGGTGAAATCGCTGAAACAAGCTGGCCGCTAACCAATTGGAAAACGAGCAGTCCAGGAGCACCCACAAACACTCACAAACACTCCTAACGGGGATTCTCCTTCACATCGAACCTCCAAAGTGGCGTGTTATCCCTTGAGTCACCCTTTAAATCCATCCCAAAACAGGACGATTCAAACCAACAAAATACGTCCCCAAATGCCCCAAATCATCTGACATCTACCTCCCGCATCCCGCAGCATCCATGCTTAAACCTCCTCGGGTGCCCCCTTGAAAGGGAAAACAAACTTAACCGCAGTCTCTCTCTCAAACCACCACCCGCTAAAGTGTCGCCCAGGTTTGTCGCCACTAAAGGGTAGCCCGTCTTGCATGGGTAGTGGAAACTATCTCAGAACCTTGACACATCACTCCGTTTGGAGGAAACTCCCTTTAAGATTGCCCGAAAGGTGACGATACGTTATTTACTACCAGCAGCAGTGGAAATATGGGGCAGGGCTTTCAATTTCTCCAAAACTGCGTGACCGTGATAGACCTTTAAAACACATTTCAACCCCGCACCATTTCAAATGAAGGAAGTTCCCTAGATTGAGATTCGTAGCCATGTGGGTGTATGTGTCTGTTTTTTAGGTGATCCCCCCCTAACATTGTGAAACTTTGGCTTTCTGCTTGGTTTCCCTTTAAACCCACAAAGAAAACACGGTACCCTCCAAAAGCGCCCGACCCCTTGAAGGGCACCCCTCGAATTTCTCCGCCAGAGCACTCTCCACCAGGCCCAGCTCCAGGCAAGCACTGCCCGGCACCACCAGTCCATCCGCCTGGGAAATGTCCCGTCGCTTCGATCCATTTCAAAAAACAAACTGCGGGAGGAAAAAAGAAAAAAAATAAACGACCCTCGGCGGCAAACTCGTGATGACCTTTTCACCCCAAAGAACCTCGCTGGGAAATCGCGGTGAGAGGCACTCAAACCTTGGCTGCGGCCAACAAAACACCTAATCAAGGACGGAATCCCTCAAAACTATCCCAAACTTGGTTGCAGGAAGAACATATCCAATGTTCCGCGCTCGGAATTGCATCCCAATCCACCAAAAAAGCCACCTAAGGGAATCTTCCGGAATCTTGGAATCCCGGTTCGTGAATGTCATCCCAATCCACAAGCCGCCAGTTCCCGGGAGTTCCCGATTTTTGTCCGAGGGAATCCACACGGAATCCACCTGGCGCGTGAAGTTGTCCCAGCCCGGTCAGGCCTTCAGCAGCTCCTTACGGATCTGCGGCAGCAGGGCGAAGGGGCTGAGCCCGTGCAGCGGCGTGCCTGGCGCTCTGGCGCTCTGGCGCTCTGGCGCTCGGCCGCGGAGGGATGGGGAGGAGGGTACGGGGGGGACGGGGGTGGTGTTTCTTTTTGTTTTCTTTCTCGGCTCGGGGGTGGGGGTATGGGGGGGGTGGGGTAAGGTGTGGACCGACAGACATCGAAGTTGGGAATCGCCTGTCTGCCATCTGAGGGCTTCAACCCTCTTGAAGCAGAAGATAAACCTGGCAAAGCACAAAAACGGTGCAGGAAGTTGGACCAACATTGTGTTGTTGTTTTTTTGGCATCCCGCCTGGCGGCTCCAGCACCACAATGTCGGCCTTCTCGCCCTCTGGCATGAGGATGTCAAACCTAGCCGCATCCGTAAACTCACGAGGCGAGCGTAAAAAGACATCAACGTGACGCAGAACGAAAACATGGATCGTGGAAGACCCTAATTCTCTGGAGGAATTTCCTTGACCCCTTGCTAATTAGCAGGGGAGTAGTCCATCTTAGCTCCCACTTGCAGCCAAATTGGGTCTTACCAAACCCACATTCAGGGAGTTGTGCCATCCACTTTCACCCCAGCGTAGTTGGTACGTACGCCTTGCTACCCTGGCTGTACGCTGACTGGAAAAACAGGGAGGTGGTCCCCCTGTAACAAAGCTTGTAGACTACTACTGAAGGGGATACGCCCCACTTGCAAAGTGGGATAGGAAAACCGGGGCTGGCCTCGAGGTGCCCACGATTATAACTCTACATTCTACTGGCCTCCATACTTCACCATCAAATTCAAGGCAAAGGGAACCCCCCCCGGTTGCTGACTTTACTTTGACAGCCCAGGAACGCTAGGCACGTGGGTGTGTTGCTTTTTTGGGGATCCACCCAACGAATGGCGGCTTTCCTTCTAGTTGTCCTTTTTAAACCCACCTGAAAAAAAGGTTCCTTGATAAAAAACACACCGATAATCCACCTCAAACCGAGTATGGCCAACCGTTCGTTGGGCTGGGGCGCAGGCATCTCCCTGGGATCGGCAGTAAGTACCTTCAGTCAGTCACGAGTGTCACCAAACTGGGTGCATGTTGTTCTTTTGGAGCTCAGATCATCGTTGAAATCCATCAGTCCTCTTTTGGTCTGCTCAAGGACAACCAACCACGCGCTCAGCTTCCCTCAAATTGGGGTTTGGATTGGTGGTAGGTGGTAGGTAGGTGGTAGGTAGGTGGTTTTCCCAGCCCCAAAAGCACGCATAGGCACCTCGGTGCCGTTGATGCCCTGCGCCTGCGCCGAATCCACAACAAGGCCGCCGAATCGGTCTTGTGGTTGCAACTTGTGGGCCTCCCAGGTTTGTGTCAAATGTGCTCTCCACCGGAAATGGAAGTGGCTCAAATTCGAAAGCTAGAATTACGCAAGTGTGTCTTTGATTTCATTTTGCAGGACGGCGGTTTGGTACATTTGTTTGAGTCACAGCCAAATAGCAACACGAAAAAAACACCTGCAATAATGTCGTCGAACTTTGTGCCTCGTGGAATGAGTTGGACAGCACTTGGTGCATGGCGAAATGTTGGGCTTGGCGACTGCGCCACGGATCACAAAGGCAGACAGTGTTTGGAACTGGACAAGTGCCGCCAAACACCGAGGAAGGTTCTGGGCAAATGAATCACCACAAGACAACCACGAGGAGCTCAAACCATGACTCCTCTATACTCCTCTTAATCTATGATACCCAAACCCGGGGAAAACACCAAAAAAGACATCTCTGACGGGACCTGTCACTTCGCCGCACCGGGAGAAGAAGAATCTTGGCCCCAGTTCGCATCGACGAACACTCCGCCTCCAGCATCTCCTTCAAGACAGCTGCCAGGTGATCCCAACCTGAATTCAGCGGTGGTTCATGTCCACCACTGTCCGTTTTCAGGTCTGCAAAAAAGTGCCTAACTTTTGGTGGGTGAATGGGGAAGCCGGGCCCCACAAAACCAACTCAAAGCCCAAAAACAACAGGGGAGGCTGGAAACCGCCAAATACATAGGTCTCAAATTAAAAATGAGGTGCCACGTTTAAGGATCCCGTACCACACATATGTCACATACGCACTGTGTTTAGGGTACTACGTCACCGCCTCGCTAAAACAGGAGGTGTGAGATGGGCTGGAAAGCGGGGTACATAGGGACTGGTCGAAACCAAGGCATTGCACAGGAAATTCGCCGGATCTTGGACTTGTAAGGGTAAGCCTTAGAAAGCCCTCTTTCCAAGCCACCAGGACTGACTAACTCACATCAAAATCTCCCCGTTTGCTCAAGCCCTATTTTTCTAAACTCAACAGCCGCTGCTTAGATGGTCTGGGACTTACAACCATGGTGGGTTGCGACTCGGGCACAGCTAACCACTCAAGTCGTAGGCCAAGTGGAACATCTCTTGGGCCCCTCTTCTTGATGACTTTGCTCAAGAAGCCCAAAACCTCTGCCATCCTCCCACCCACACACCCACCCACCCACCCCGCCCTGAAAAAAAACAACAACAAACAAACAAATTGCCCTGCTCATGTGCCATCCGCCCTCCCCCCCCCCAAAAAAAAAACACCCCCCCACCCGCCAGAGGTTTTTTTCCTCGGCCGCCTCGCGCGGCATCAGCACGGCTCTAAGGCCATCCCGTGCCGCCGCCAGCCCCGGCCTCAGATCGCGGGAGTCTCGTGTGGCGTCGGTCTAAGGATACCTTCCCCATTCTTTCCAGGGATCCTTCTTTCCGGAAAACCTCCGGAAACCCAGGGGAAACAACTGTGAACCGCCCCCGAACATGGCTTCGGTTCGCCCCCGACATTTGGCGGGTTCAACAACTATCCCCAAAAAGATGGCGGGGTCAACTAACGTTATATATATATATATATATCTAGATATAGATCCTCTTGGTTCTACTTGAAACCCAGCCAAAGAAAGGAAGTAGCCTCGAAAACAGGCATATGACACATATGAGGCCCATGTTTATATGCCGCCTTGGACAGGGGTCTTGAAATTTGCTGAAAATGGACATCACCCGACCATGTTGATGTCCAGTCATCGTCTATAGGTGATGTTTATAATCCCCAAAATGCGGCATCGAATGCCCCCTGGTTAAACCAAAGTAATCAGAACCTGTTGAACCAAAACCCACCAACCCATTGCGTGAAACTCTTCATCTGGTCACTAGAACATTCTCAACCAGAGAAGTGTTCCGCAAACACCCAGTTCTGCTGAAAACTCATGAAGGAGATGAAACACATGGTGGGCTGCGAATTCTAAGCCCCGAGCATCCGATGGCCAGACATCAAACAAAGCTGAACGGAAGGGCAAAGGCAGCTGCCCTGATAGTCACCCCCCTGTAGATAGTTGACTATGCTTCAAAACTGCATCAAGCATGAATTCAGGTGATGTACCTTTTAGGTTGATGACTTTTAACACAAGCTATAACCGGGGGGAGCAACTCCTTGTAGACATGGTATGAAAAAGCGTGATTTATCTTTGAGGCGAGTCCCAAAATGTTTCATAGGCTTACATGACAGAACCCGAAACCGCCAAACTTGTTCACATGAGAAGCATGTAAAACAAACGGCTCTGTAATCCTCTGTGAGACTGCTCACATGGCTAGCTAGACAATGAAAAGCATGTGAGGAGTGTTACACATTCCTTGCTGATGGACTATGATAATGGGTGATACGGGCGAAAATGAAACCGCTGTGGATGGACAAAACTGACAAATACTGGATTACAGCCAGTTTATCATCTAGTCGTTTGATAGACCTAGGGGTCCAAAAACTATTCCTGACTAATCAAGGTGGGTCCCTCTGGATAGTTAGGTTGCACATAACTAAGTCCTACAATTTCTGATGGGTATCACCATAGCTAGACGGCTTTCATTCAGCCATAATTGGGTGTGTCTCAAAATGAAAGAGCTAGGGTTACGCGGTTTTCTCGTCTTTGCTTCTTAACCCAGGGTTCCATTTTGGGGTTACCCCATGTTTGACCAGTCAATGGTTTTCTGGGGGAGCCAACCCCTTGAAGTGAGAGATCGTATTGTTGTGAGTCCTCCGCTTGACTTCCGTCAACACACGCGGTGCGAAGGCTCCTCTTTGGCAAAGTTGTTGGCTGATGCGGTAAGATAGGCTTGGGGAATTAGAGCGTGCAATGCTGTCTAATGGAGATCAAGTTGGGCTTGTACTTCAGAAGAAGCGTCACAACAAGCTGGTTCACCCCATGTCACTACCGATCCGTCCAAGAGAAGAGCAGCGAAACATCCGTTCCAGCCTCCAATCTGCTGCACATTCCGCAACTGATGTCGGACTCTGGAGCTGTCACCACCTCGATTGGAATCGCCCCATGTCACAACAGATCCATCTCCCAGGATGGCATCAAAGGCTGATTCTACCGATTCAATCTGCTGCACATTCTCCAGCCGCTCTTGGACTTCAGAGCTGTCACCGCCACAATTGGGATCACCATGTAATCACGGATCCGTCGGCTCGGATGGCAGCGAATGCAAAATCGGTTGCCTGAATCTGCTTCACATTCTGCAACTGATCTTGGACTGCAGAACTGTCGCCACCGACTTTGGGGCTGCCCCATGTGACAACAGATCCACCTGCTAGAATTGCAGCGAATGCAGAATGCGCGCCTTGAATGTGCTGAACATCTCTCAGTTGATCTTGGACAGCGGAGCTGTCACCACCGTCATTGCCCGAATCAAAAGTATTGCCGCATGTGACAACTGCCCCATCCGCCCGGATTGCCGCAAATGCCAGATGTGTAGCGTACAGCTGCTGCACGTGTCTGAGCTGACCCCGCACCGCGGAGATATCACTACCGCAATCTGGTAGGCCCCATGCCACAACCGATCCATCCGCACCAGATGTGGCCTTGATGTCCTTGACACTCTTCAGCCGATCTTGGACTGCAGAACTGTCACCACCAAACTCCGAACTGCCCCATGTGATGACCCTGTCATTTCCAGAGCACCACAAAGCAACCGCCTCACCAGTTGCTACAAGTCGCGGTTGTTGCGCGACTGCAAAGAGGTCGTCTCCCTCCTCAATCACTGCAGAATTGCTATCTTCTTTCTTTTTCCACTGGGCAAAGACACTGTTACGCGCAGCATCTGACACCACGCACAATTTGGTTGCTAACAAATGTGATTTTGAGTCTCGAGCCAAACCCACTCAGAAATTACCCCATGAATCACGTAAGTTGGGTCATTCTCAAAAAGTCGACGATGGCATCATTTCTGGGATGTTCACTAATTCAGGGTATCCGGGTGAACTGACCCATACCCACATAGTGATACCAGATCCAATGTAACAAGTAACCAAGGTGCGTGACACTGCTCAACTAGGATTGCATTTTAACATGTACCCCTCGATCATCAAACGTAGCATAGGTCTGTTCAGCTAGCTTTTTGGTTGGAACCCTCACACATCAAAAGAAGCTGGGTCAGCCCATGCTCGATGAGCTTGGAGGTGGCAATCAGAAAACCGCCAAGGTATCTTTGCCATGGCTGCGGGTCAAAAATGGGTACCCAAAATTCAACCCTGGAAAATGGAAATATGAACTAAAATCTGCGGTCCATATCCTGGTTGTTTAATTTGACCAGCCACATCTTGTTGCAAGGTGCTGAACCGCATCCCACTCGGACTCCACTCGGTGGTTATGAAAGACGTAAATTAAAGGCCAACACGTAGTCAACACACATGTTACTCACTTCGAAGGCGGGCCCCTTCCGGATAGTTGAGTTGCTGAACACTACACAAGTCTTATCCAAGTCTTATGGCTTATGATTCAACTATTGCTCAGATGGGTTTAGTTCAGTTTCAATAATTGGGGGGGGCCCTCCTTGTGGAAGAAAACCTTCTTGACGGCCAGCTCTCACCCCGGGGGTCCGGGCAGCCCCAGGGCGCTGCAGTCCAGCAGCCGAGCCGTCCCTTGGCTCGAAAGCGACTCCTTGGCCTCCTCCAAAGCCTTCGCCTGGCGGAGGTGGAGGTGGTCGTCTCGCCAACGGCTGTGGCGCTCGAATCAAAGCAGACCATGGGGGACAATGTTCCAGCGAACAGGAGCGGTCGTTTTAACAGCCAAAGGCTGTGACGCTCGAACAGAGTCTACATCTTGGCCATGTCGGAGGCCAAAAGTAGACCGCCATGTCGGAGGCCAACATGTCTCGAGCGAACAGACTCGACCACCAGGCTGGAGGCAGACCATTTTCGAGCTGCGAGAAGACTCGAAATGCTTGTACATGGCAAAACTGTTTTTAGGTTGAGCTCTCCATGTTGGAGCTTGCAAAAGCGCGACTCGAACAAGTGGCAGCAAATGACCCCACAGGCCAGACCAGGTTGGAAGCGGATGCATTTAATGCATTTGGTGAAAACTCAGATGGGCCACACTCATGAAAAGCTAAACCCACCCCCTCATGCTTTCAAGCAAAAACTGCCAAGCGAGGCAGTGGCACGTAGAAGTCATGTCGTTCATGATCTCCCGCAACTGGTAGCAAGAACCTGACAGCTGATGACCTCATTCTCTAAGACGGTTTCCATTCCCGACAAACCACCCAAGCAAGGAAAACCGGACGTATATATATATATATATATTACATACTATTATATACCATGGTGGCGAGTGGCTGCATATCCCATAACCCCCCCCCCCCCGCGTCCCGGCAAACCCTAGAAATTCTCTGACTCCAGTCTAAGACGCCAGTTCCACAACTCTACGGGGGAAATTCGCAACATCCACGGCTGCGCCCTTTTTCTTTGTAGGGGAACCCCCCAAAATGGTGATGGTCCTCTTGAGTTTCCTTCAGAACCACCCAAAACGGGGGGCACCCTCAAAACAAGACACACCAAAAATAATGAAAAACCTTGCAAAATTCGTGTAGAACTTCCAGAAGCTGGTTTCTTAGTCAGGAGTCACTGGATCTCTTCAACAGTTGCAACTGACTGGTGGTTTCCATTGAGACCGCCACTTCTGGAGCTTCCAAAAGGGGACATGGCTGGGACACCCTATGCCTTTTTTTTTTGGGGGGGGGGTAACCCCCAAAATGGTGGTCCTCCTTTAAAACCACGGCACCCTCAAAGAAAGACGCACCCAAATGGCTGTGGGTCAAAACCAATGGTACCATTCTGGGGTAGGTACACCACCCATTTTAGTCTATTTTAGTGGGGATTGGGATGTTCACTGGGGGTACGATTTGGATTTTGACCCATGGCCATCTGGAAACCATACCGCTGGTTCCCATGGGTTGCGATTTTTGGGACCAATATGGGTGCCCCCGCATTTGTCGAAGAGTTCCCAAAGCGGTTTGCTAGGTGCGGCACAAGGTAACCTGGATCCGAAAGCTGAGCCGCCCCGCTCGTTGGCCTCCTTCGCCGCCGCACGCCCGATTCCGTGCATCCTAGGCGTCGAGCGAGCTCAGCAGCTCCCGTCGTTGGACATGCCTCCATGTGCTTTTTCACGCCTGGAAAACAACACCAACAAAAACAAATATCGCTCCAATAAAACCAGCAAGCGAAAATAAAGAAAAAACGGCTTCAGCAAATGGAAGCATGGTCAGACTGCGTCCCTGCGGATCGCTGTGGGAAATAGAATTCACTTCTGTGATGCAACAAGAAAGGCTTCCCAAAGACCAACCCCCCAGAAGGGGATAAACCGCGAGTGATCCCACAACCCTGCAGATCAACATGGAATCCAGAAGGGGGCCTCTCAAAGGGAGCAAGGGGCCAGAGGGGTTCCATCAGCAGGGGTGTCGTGATTTTTGTTGGGTTCTGTGGTTGAAATTTCGTGAGTTCGACCGAACCTCACACGCCAAGCTCTCAAATTTGGGTCCGGTTGAGGGTCCTTGCGCTTCTGCTCGCGTACCACTAGAATGATTTCCATGATTTCAGACGTTCCAGAGGGAAGTGTCTAAGAAACCAGCTACAGCTCCTGCCGGTGTCTTAGAAAGTAGGCAACATAATCTCACACATTGCAATCTCTCCGACTCCGCAAGACGGCATGTGATACCAGTAATTGTGTCCTACAGTGAGGATTCCCCCCCATTTGTGGCTGTGAAGGGCTTTCCACTGGTAGACACATTCGCTGTCTGATTCTACTTCTCGGAAACCTGCATCGCTGGCAACGCGCGCCTCTCGGGTGAACCCGGCGCTGAATCATCCGCGCTTGTTTTGCCTTGCGGATCCAATAGCTGGAACTCCATGAAGGGATAGGACTTCGAAAGGAAAGTTAGAAACGATTGGAGCAGGCCTCAGTCCACTCACCATCTGCTTCCAAGATGTCTATCCACATCACCCTTATGAGAAACAACCGTATACGTAGAGCCCCTCGCTTGACTGGCCTACTAAGGAAGATACCAAGATGCCCTTTCCGCTCGGTCTCTCTCGCTTTCTTCTCGACCATCTCCAAACAAATCGACCCTCCAAACAAATACCTGCGACCTGCCCAATGGCCTGCAAGCTCTGGCCGCACCCGCACGTGGGCGCTGATGCCGTGCCTCGAGCAACACAATCTGGAGCAAAGCTTTTTTGTTGTGGGTTAAGCCCAAGGGTTCCCCAGCTGGGAAAATCAGCTAGCCCTGGGTTAAGCCTACCCCTGGAATCCGAGGTCTGATGCATTCAAGCCCCGCGAGCGCGAGCCCAAGCGATTGAGGCTCCAACGCAATGAACTCGACCAACACCTCAAGCCACTGCCCTGCCTGCGCAGATGAAGCATTTGTGGCTGGGATTTGTTTTTGCTGGTGAGTGGTTTAGCCACCTCGCTTTTCATATTGCTGGCAATGTTGGCCATGCCCGTGCCAGCCATGATACCCAAATTCAAGCATGGGGCCCTGGATTCGCAGGAATTGAAAGTCGCGCCAGGTCTTTCAATTGATCCCGCTCCAAAAACTCACGATCCCAAACCCCGGGGCGCTGGGCGCTGGGCGCTGGGCTTGCAAAAATGGCGTCCAATGGGATGCAACCATGGCTCGCATCAACCAACCCCTGCTGTCCCACCTGACCATGGCTTTTTCTACCAGCCAAGTAGGATGAACCTCCCAGAATTCGATGCCACATCCTGCCCCCCCACCCCCCCACCCCCCCCCACCCCCCCCCCACCCCCCCCCCCACCCCCCCCCCTCCGCCTCCACTCGTAAGGGCGCCGGCCGCTCTGCCCCCAGGCGCCAATCTTCGGCGGCAGCTTCCTGCAACCGGCGCCAGCAGAGGCGCTCAAGGAGCCCCGCCCCACGCCTGCAGCTGCAGTAGCCAACCCCAGGCAACCTCGGCAGGCCCAAAATTGACCATTACCAGGGGCAAACCACAGATCCCATCTATGCCCCACTCGAAAAGAGCGTCCTGGTGGGCTCAGCGGAGAAAAAGGTGGCATTGCAGCATTGCATCGCATTCCATGTTGTTCGGCCCATTTCTCTGATTTCCGACCCCCGCGACTCCGTTTTAGTGTGCACGCCGGGGAACTTGGCATCAAAGCCTTGCCAAGGTGCGTGGGCCAACCATCCGAGTGCCGAAATCGGGATCAATCCTCTGCAAATCGATGGCCCTGTGCAACATCCCTTGCAAAGTCCACCAAAGTGAGGTAGGCTCCCGTTTTTAGCGACATCCACGTAATGCTGACCCCCAAATAAACAACCCAACTAAGAATAAGCCGAGAGCTCCCAGCAGCCAAAGCACGTCAACCACGGTCAAATTATGGCTGTCACCCATAGTGGGTCGGTTGCGGGTTGGGCCAAGCCCCCATTTAAATGTGCGGTGCTTCTTTTGGGTACCCACTTGTGTTTTCGAGGGGGGTTCCAAAGAAAGCCCATCCCAGTGCTTCCAGTTACCACTATAGTAGGTAACCTGAGGAATCATGCAAAACCTAGAGGTAAGAAGCCCTGGTTATCTACTATAGTGGGAACTGGAAGCACTGGGCATTTCAACTTTCCCCCGTTCTGCCGCAACATGGTTTCAGCACCCAGTGTTCTAGCAACCGGCAGGGCATCCAACGAGGGCCGCGAGAACGAGTCCGAGCTCGGCGCATCCCCCGCGAAGTTCCGGGAGCCAGGGGAGGTGCTTAGCACCTGCCAGCGAATTCGGGGGTTGGAGAACGTGGATCCCAGGTAGCCACTACCTAGATGGGATACCTAGACAGTATCAGCTGCCTTCCAATTGGTTTGGAGCCCGGTGGTTTAGCGGTTAAGGAGGGGGTTCCCATCTACCCTCTACAAGAACCAGGGGGGCAAATCCAAATCCGAATACCAATCCAAACCACCACATAAGGGTCACCAAACAGTAGACCACAAACAATTTTCCCTTTTGGCTCTTGAAGGTGATTCCATTGATGACCAACGGGTAAATGGAATCACTGGGGAAAGGGTGGTCTGCTTTTGGTGAAAAAAAATGGAGGGATGAACAAAATGGCAGGGATCTCGAAAATAATCTCGAGGGATGGCCAGAACAAACGAGGTTCGGTTGGAACCTTGTTTCTGGGGGGCCTCATCCGGAGACAACCCCCTTTTATGGGATTCCCTTTCCAGGTAGTCAGGGTGCCGTCTATACTGAGTTTGCATTACAATTTCTTGTATCCGGATTAATATCACTAGGGGCAATGATTGGGGCTATTGTGTTGACTTTAGCAAAAAGTAATAAACAAAAAATCATAATCACGGAAAACAATATGTTTAAAATAATTCACAGCCAAACCAAAATAACAACAGCAAAAATAACAATAATTTAAAGGTAAATTAATTACTACAGTTGTTAAACATGCTATATGTATTAAAAATGGATAGTGCATAACGCATATGTTTCCGAAACTCTGGGGAACAAAATAGTGTGGCTTCTCTTTTGCAGGACAAACTTACTTGTTTCCCCAAGAACTCCCCCAAGAGGACATGTGAAAATCGGGATGTCCTGGACTCCCCATGTCCTCAATCCAACAGACTCATACTTTTGGTTGGCTCGTCTGAACGCCACCTAAACAAGGGATAACTAAAGACTTTGCTTCCCGGATTTGGGATCCTCGGTTTTTTTGTTCCCTTCATTCGTGCAGTTCGCCCCCCTGGAGCATTCGTGGGGGGCTTGTTTGTCCCGGCCCTTCTCTACAAGACTTACCCCCTATTGACTTCTGGATCTACCAACATGGTTGTAAAGGTTTATGTAACGCTTCTATGACCCACATGCAACCAAGTAGCAACACCACCAACTAAAATGACCAACAGGGGTTTTGGTCACGCTCACTTGGAGCTAGAACTGGAGGGAGAAAAGCCTGAGTGGCACTCGCCTGCGTCCTCTGCGGATCCGCCCAAATGTCCCAATCGAAGAGCGCCTGAAGAACAGGAAGGCCGGGCTGGTCCACTGGTCGGCAGGTTCATTGACCCTCCACAAGAACCAGGGTTCAAACCCCCAAACCATTCAAACCACCAATGAAGGGGAACCCGCTAAGAGACAAACCCATCTGACACCAAAGGTGGCAAATGCAAGCTGCTGGCTGGCCCCTCTAGGCTGCCTGCCGCATGGATGATGCCAGCCTTCTGCGCCTTGATCCTGCAACTAGAGAGCAGCAAGTGTCTTGCTGCTCCCCTCAACGTCATGTTGCACCCCGCATCCCAGAAGGCAGTTGCGCTTGCACAAAAAGCTGATCGCTACTGAGGATCTGTCCGCAGGATCTTGCTCTTTGGAACATCTTCGGCGGTCATTGTGTACAAGTCCACTTCCTTGGTGGCAAAAAGGATCCCCCGCGCAAAGAGCTCAACTTTTGTTGGATACTACGAAAATACAACAAACAAACACAACTGAACTGTAAAGTGCTCCCAAACAATCTAAATATTATTCTTCCCACTATCAAAAAGCCAACAGCCTCGCCAAGCTTCCAGTAGGCAAATCCGCTCACTCAGCGCGCGGGGCTTCTCGCGGCTGGCTCCAGACATGGCCTGCCGAATGCGCCATGCGCCATGCTGTGTGCCGCCAAAAACCCCTTGCCAAGGAAGCGGGGGGCCTGCAAATTCCAAATGGGCGCGTCTTGTTTTAGGATTTGACCCCCAAACAAGGGGATTTCCTGTTGGTTTCCCTTTTCTGCCGCAAAAAAGGAGGGGGGGTACTAGCTCCAAAAAAGACACTCCTAAATGGGCCATCAACATGCGTGTTTTCCATCCAATGCTCCTTTGAAACCATACGAACGGGATCCTCGACAACATGTAAACTAAGTTTTGCCCGACCCATAGCTCTGCATTAAGACCGATAGGATTCCTGCAACTGCATTTCACATGACCAGCCACTGTGCTGAATGCAGGATTGCTATCAATGTGAATCTGTTCTCTACCCTTTCAACCCCCCCCCCGCCACCCCCCACCCCACCCCCCTTAGCATTCTTTACGGAATTTCACCACATAATCTCCGCCACCTCAAGGTGGCAGACAAAAAATGCTGTGCATCCCACCCATCCCATCCTGCCTTCCAGTAGAGAGTATCCTGCACACGGTCATAAGACATAAGCCTTTCTGTGATATCAAAATGAGATTCCCATCCCGTGACTACTGTGTGTGCTACTCACAGAAAGTGGGATAATGAGATAATCAACACTTCCAACTTTCCACACAAATGTGGGCTCCCATTCGGCCCCTTTGACAACCAATCCCAAAAAGAACACCATCCAAAGAAGGAAAGACACATTTAAGATTCGTCCCACAAACCCTTCCCCCCACTAACATAGCACGTGGGAGGGTACCTGGAAGATCAACTTCCAAACGACAAAATAATGAATGCACCACCTCGTCAGGAACCCCAAAAGACACCGTTGAACATACATGATTAACCAAAAATGACTGACACGAAATTGTACAACCAAAACATGAATGACGCACTTGGAGGCTCAGCCATAGGAAACGACCTTTTTGCATTGCCTTTCACTGTGTCCTGCAGCCTCTCCCAGGGTGACAGGTCGAGGTTTCGCCACACCTTCGGGGAGGCTTCGATTCAACGCGTGCGTTCAAGCCGTGGTTCAAACCACACCCAGCAAGCATCCTAGGTTAAAGCAGACAATAGGGTAAAGATTGGCCATTCTTACCACGGTTATCACCAAATTGTTTGAACAGCCTCCTTTTGGTTTCCAGCCACAAAGGGCCCGACCCTTTTCCCTTCAAAGGCTCGGCGGGGTTTTTATTTTACTGATTTCAAATCAAGAACCACTCAAATCCGGGCTGTCCTCGGATCCCCTGGTAAAAGTTTACCTTGTAGGTGGGTTAAATGTGGAAACCAAACCACTGAACCAAGTAAAAACCATCTTACACCCCCCCCCACAAAACAAAACAGAAAAAAAGAAAAGAGGAAAGAAAACGGGCTGCGTACCCCCCACTAACAGGTTTCTTGCCCCCACCTTGGGGTGCCAGGGACTCGAAACGCCGGAAGACGCCAATTCCACCAGGGTCAGGTACTGGCACCCCCCCGCCGGGATGATGGCTCCGCCCGGCTTCAGCAGGCGATCACCTGAAGCCTCCCAGGGAGGCGACAAAAAAAGCGAAGCCATGGCCCGCTGGGCGGCCACCGTGAAGCTGGACCCCCCTGAGAAGGTGCGGGTATGCACCTTGAATCGATTCTTTGCCGTGGGTAAAGAAGTCGACTCTAGCAGGCTTTGATTATGTCACTTGTGTGTGTGGGTTTGTCGTTTTTGGCTACCAGTTGTTTGTGGGTTTTTGACAGGGACACCAACAGGACAACCCACACTTTTGGGTAGTGTTCCGTGCCCTGCAGCTACCTAGCGTGTGAGACCCTAGGGGAAAGCCTACCCAGCCCAAAAATTGGTGCAGTAGAAACATACAAACGAGTGGGAACCAAAACCTAAAGAACTGGCCGGACTCGAAACCTGCAAACCCAAGGTCCCCTAGAGGAAAATAGCCCAAACCAACGGAGGAAATTGCTCAGAGTCGACCCAATGGGGAGAGAGAAGTGGCGAGTGCGGCACCGTGGCGACAACTGCCCACTTGGCTCACTGGTTGTCTTGGAGGTCCTTTCTTTGAGTGCGCCGTGGTCAGCAAGTCACATCCTCAAATTTACACGACAAGTGGTGGTGGGCTGAAGGGAACAAACAAAACAACAGAATCTTGAGAGCCCCCCCACCAAAAAAAAAGGTCCAATGTTATAGGCCGCCCAATGAAAGACCTGCAAACAGAAAAATTGGCCTTCCCTCGGCGGAAAACCGGAGCCCTAACTCGAGACGGATCGCCTGACAGCCCAGTCTCGCGTGGACAGCGTGTTGAGCCCTCAAAATGGTTGGGCTTCCTCTTGGTTTCCCTCAAAACCCAACCAAAACGAAAAATTCGGGCAACGGCTTAGCCTTTTGGCTTCCCTCTAAAATACCCCCCACCAAGCGGCTCCCCTTTCCGCCGCCCAAGCTCAAAACCCCCTGGTTTTCCAGGCGAGGCGCGGGCATCCGAGATCCAGTTCAGGACGCCCTCCCCCAGCAGCATGGTGCCGAAGGTCTCCGTGACGATCAGATCCGCGGGCGCCAGCGACACGCGGCTCGAGAGCTCCGGCACCACCGTGAGGTTGGCCTCGAGGGGAGAACCCCTCGGAGAATTCTCGCCCCTGAAGCTGCCAATTACTCTGCAAATGAGTTTGTTTTTGTCTGGGACCCTGCAAATTCACAAAATGGTGCTGGGGCAGTGTCTTGTGCAAGCCAAAGTGCAGCTAAAGCGGACTGCTGAAAGCACTCTGCAAGCACAGCAAACCACAGTCTTTGGATGATTCCCATGACTACTTTGTCACGTTCAAGGGGATTCCAAACGAATCAAAGCAACTGTTCCTAAATCCCAGTTCTCCGCCGTGTTTACCTTGGAACTGGAGGCGCTGAGTGCCTGTTGCCCTAGTCTACACCCCAATTCTTTTGTTCTTACCCGAAAAAGAAGAATCGCACGATCACACCCCCCTCCCCCAGTAAGGGGTATGTCTTAGTCGAACCCACCCCCAACTTGTGTAGGGTCCGCGCCCAATGGGGAGGAAGGAAAACGAAGACCACACCAACAAAGATTACCCTCCCACGTTGCCATGAACCCCCCTAGAAGAGACGGAAGCTACTTCCTTTTTGGCTTCCCTTCAAAGCCGACCAAAAGTTGGAGTCCCCAAAAAGGAAACCACGCCTGCAAAATTCCCTCAAAAGTCTAAAAATCCAAACGTCTCCGGAACTGTATGGCTGACCGAGTTGCATCTGGGAAGAGGTGTCTGTTGCGATCAATGGTCTTCACAGCCAGCTCTGCCAAGGCGGGGTTCCTCGGCATAAGCTCAAATTGCGGAAGGCGCTGCGAAGAGTCAAGAGGTCAAGCAACAGGTGTCTGTGTGTGTTCTACGCTCGATAACCTTGGCACGTTGAATTGACGGGAAACCAGAAGGAAAGCCGAAGTCTTTTCAGGAGTCAAGTATTTGGAGGGGTACGCGTCCATCCAGAAGCTAGAAGGTAAGGGTGCCCATCAACAAGTGGGGGGTTGGAAAAAGAAGAAACACCGCCCATCCAGATGTCCCCACGTCCCCCCACTTCCAAAACCGGCTAGTAAAACTCAACTGTATCACCCTGGGCGACGAGCCCCTGCTTAGATGGCCTGGGACTTAGCTAAGTGGCTAGTAACCCTAGTTGTAACCCACTTACAATGGTTGTAAGCCCCTAAAACCAGGGCAAAGCTCACCATTGGGGGATTCCTCCGAGCACCACCCTGGTGAAAAAATCCCCACTCAGACCCACCCCACCTCTGTCCATTCATCTCCGAGGAACGCCTCCAACGCCCAAACCTCCACGTCCCCGCGGCTTTCCTGAGCTCCCGTCCGAGCGCGGACGAGCAGGTCTTTGGAGCTTTGGTACTACGAGGGAGGAATGGCTAAAACACCCTTGGCTGTCGTGGGTTAGCAGGGCAAATTTGACCACACGATTCAACTCCCCCAAGTAGGTTTCGTGGACATGGGTCTGTCATTTGTTGAGTTGGTACCCGCATGTCTTGTGGTTTTGAAGGGAAACCAAGAGGAAAACTACAATTTTGGAGAGGGATCCCCAAAAAAGACATACCCACCTCAGACTTCTGCAGTTGCCTCATGCGAAAGCGAAACGAAGGGGCCCAAGCTTCCTGCGGCAGAAGCTCGCAAGCCAAAGCCTATGGTGTCATGAGACATGCCATTTGGCCATGGGTCAAAACCGTACCCCCAGTGAACATCCCAATCCCCACTAAAATAGGTTCTAACATGGAGGTGCATCTACCCCAAAACGGTACCATGGGCTTTGACCCACAGCCATTTATTTCCAAAAGGTAGGGGCCAATGTTCGGTCACCCAGACCCCCAGCCATGAAGAAAACCACACGACACTTTCAATGATAGCGCTTTTGCGTATGTTGAGTTTACAGGGGCCCGCCCCTCTAAAACAAGAAGAAGAAAAGAATAAGGCAAGGCAAAAAGGGGAAGTAGGGAAGCAACCCGCTGGCTTCGGCCTGTACCCTTGGCAAGTGGCTGTGAAAATGGCTGTGGGTCAAAAATAGGTAAAGGACTAAACCCCGCGTTTTTTTTTGTTTTTGTTTTTTTTAATGGTTGAACTTTGACTTATACCCAAACAGGGATCTTTACAGTATACACCTGAACATTGCCGTGTAAATGGTGGTGTCCCTTTATTTTGGTTTTGAAAAAGCAACATGTTTCAAATGGTTGCGAAATGTATCCTTTAAGGAGCCCTGCCAAAATGGGATCGCCATAGCTTCTGCAACCCATGGCCGAGTGTCCAAGGCCGCCAGCATGGCCAGCAGCCCGCTGCCGGCGCCCAAGTCCAGCACGCGGCCCCTCGCGCTTGGGGCGCAAAGGCTATGTCTCCGACCCCGAAGGAAACGGAGGTCCTTGCAACCAAAAGGAAAACGGCCCAAAAAATACACACAGACACACGGACACACACAGACACACAACCGCCTGCGTTCTATTGCCAGCCCTTGAGAGTTTGTGGGAGGCCTTGAATCGAAGTGACGGCAACCTTTTGTCAGGAACTAAGTGTGTGCAAAAGCAGTGTTTTACGTCTATATCATGTCAAAAACGGGGGGCTATATGGTTTCCCATTACAGATGAACCTACCCGAAGCCCATCCATGGGACTCCAGGGATGCGACCTCCCCCCCGAAGGGAGGTGATCCCTGGGCGACGCCTCGGCTTCGCGGCAGCCAGCGCAGCTCGGTAGAACTCGTTCCGCCCGAAGTCGTTCCTAGTTCCGAGAACTTCGAAACCGATAGCACGCTTGAGGGAATGCCAGTATTCCCCCTGAATACTGACTGCCGAGTACAGTAGATATATTTGTTTTTTACATTGTTTAGGGGCAGTTCCCCTGTTTGTGAATGGGTTCACTTTAGCAAGACTTTTCGGATTAGTCGAGTCCATCGCGGTATGCCCAAGATTCGCATTTCCGAAAATCTAGTTGACTTTGGGCCCGGTCCGTCCGAACCCTTGCGACAATTGCCTCCAA
>CAUJNA010003482.1:525855-576037 GCA_963377175.1 Effrenium voratum
CGTGCGTGTGTGCGCGTGTGTGCGTGTGTGCGCGTGTGTGCGTGTGTGCGTGTGTGCGTGTGTGCGTGTGTGCGTGTGTGCGTGTGTGCGGGTGTGCGGGTGTGCGTGTTGTGTGTGTGTGTGTGTGTGTGTGTGTGTGTGTGTGTGTGTGTGTGTGTGTGTGTGTGTGTGTGCGTGTGTGGGCGTGTGTGGGCGTGCGTGTGTGGGTGCGCGTGTGTGCGTGTGAGTGCGCGTGTGAGTGTGCGTGCGTGAGTGTGTGTGTGTGTGTGTGTGTGTGTGTGTGTGTGTGTGTGTGTGTGTGTGTGTGTGTGTGTGTGTGTGTGTGCGTGTGTGTGTGTGTGTGTGTGTCGTCCGTGCGCGTGCGTGCGTGCGTGCGTGCGTGCGTGCGTGCGTGGGCGTGTGTGTGTGTGTGTGTGTGTGTGTGTGTGTGTGTGTGTGTGTGTGTGTGTGTGTGTGTGTGTGTGTGTGTGTGTGTGTGTGTGTGTGCGTGTGTGTGTGTGTGTGTGTGTCTCTCTCTCTCTCTCTGTCAATATTTATATATACACACGTTATGTCTTGTTTTGTTTGCTTGGTATAAGTTGCCCATTTGCTTGTTCAGGCGCTTGTTTACCTGTATGCATCCAAGCAATCCAAATTACTTCATCGTTGGAGAATAATGCTCCTAATTATTTGGCGTATATCTGGGCCAGACTTGAACCCCCGTCAAATAACACATCGCAAGTAAGGGCAAATGATGGAACACAAAAAGACAAAAAGCTAGAAAGGTGAGCTATATGAATCCAACGTTATTATTTGAAACGCACAGCCACCCGACTGCCAGGTTGCCGGCTCTAAGCCTCTAAGCAAAACAATCACGCACGAGTTCATAGCCTGATCCCAGTCTTCAGGGTTTACCGTCCCATAGGGTTTCATCCATACCTGGGTGTGTCGTTTGAGGGGACCCCAGTCTTTGTGTTTTGAAGGCAAACCACGAGGAACACCATCAATTTGCAGGCAGCCCCCTCAAAATTTCGACTCCTGTGTATTTTAGTTGGGGAGATCCCCCAAATGACGGTGTCCCCTTGGTTTCCCCTTAAAAACCGACCAACGGCAGGTTGCCCCAAGGCAGACCCTCCCGCCTTCGCCTCGGCATAGGCCTCCGAGATGAGCTCCCGGTGGCGCCGCCGCGTCTCCTGGAGGCCGCTTCCCGCGGGTCCCGAGGATGCGTCGCTTTTTCGTGGAACCCAAGATGGCAAGGGGGATGATCCCTGGTGCCCCCAAGCAAAAGCGTTTTTTTGGCACATGGTGTTTCTCAAAGGAAACCATGCTCCTTTGGTAATTGTATTTTTTTTGGCGACACCAACAGGATGCCAACCGTTTTGCGGGACCCCTATGTTCCCCAAGCCCTGTCAGCCTCTTCTGGTTTCCCTAAAGAGAGCCAGGGGGAAAAAAGTAAAACACACGGCCGTATGAGGGTTTCTCGAAATTGCCAACAAAAACACCAACACTCGAGAAACACTTAAATGGGCTCGTTCGGGTGCCCCGTTGAATGGGTTCTCACAAATGGGTCTCTTTTATATGCAACAACCACAGGATTCGATGTTCCCGAGGAGGCCGGGATGAACCAATTTAGGCGTTTGAAACCTTGGACCCCGAGGTGAACATCAGCTTCCCTCGTTTGTTCATCAAGTTGGGGGGGAAGCCATACTCACTTGCCCAGACCTGGAAATAAAAGGCACTCACCTTTTGGAGCCTTGACCAAATATGGATGGTTGCGAGATCCGTTCGCACCTCCTAAGAAACCACGGTTGAAGCCATTCTTTGTTGGTATTTACAGGGGGGAATAGAATGATTAAGCTGGGCTATCTTAGGTGGTGCGAACGGATTTCGTCCATCCACAGTACGGCCCAAATCAAGGAAACCAAACGGTCAGATCAGGTCGATTCCCTTTGGGGTGAGCTTAGGGAACAACCTGCTCTCCCCGAGGTCTGGCTTGGGAATAGAGCTCATCCCCCACTCTGCAGCACAGGTGCCGGCCCCGTTGTTCGTCCAAAACCACTCAAAACGAGCAGGCATTTCCCATTAAGCATCACCCCGCCACGCAGAACCTGATTCCAAGTATTGATGCTTCAACTGGCCACAGGAAATTTAGGGTGAACACCTGAGCCCCCGGAAATTCACCCCAAGGGTTCAGTGGGAGGGACCCTTAGAAGTGTTCTGAGAACCGTGGCCCAACAGAAATGGGGTTTTGCAACCCTGTTTCAAGGTTATAGTGTGATTTTACCCCCCAAAAAATGGGTTTGCTCACCCCAATTTTCCATGGGCACGGTGATTTGGGGGTGAATCCGATTCCCTCGCAGGTGAGCCGTGAGCCCTACTGTGGATGGACGACATCCTGCACCTAAGAAACCATGGGAAACCATTGCTTTTGGTATTTGCAGGGAAATCATCATTCAAGGGTTTCTTAGATGGTGCAGGATTTGCCCATCCGCAGTATGAAGGAACATCCCGTCCTTCGTACCTCCGCAGTCGCCAGCTTCGTCATCGTGACCTGGGCGGAATCTGATGTCAAAACTGCGTCCATTCAAATAGCATCCCGCAAAAATATAACAATCGCTATTTAAGCGGACAAAGTGCTTCCCAAGGAAAGCAGTCCAAGGCCCTTTTGTGAGCTTCCATCAGGAAAGAAGGTACATTCTGGTGGGTTTCATGGGATTCCCCACCGCAGCCCCCGAAAAGTGATAGTGTGAAGCCCTCAAAATGTTGGCCCACTAGAGAGCCATTGTTGTTGCTCTGGAATTGAAGCTGGCATGCACTTCGGCGGCCGAATCTGCCTTCAACTTCCTACGCGCATGTCGAGCACAGCAAGCTGCCACCCCTTTTGTGCTGCCAACTAGCGCCTCCGCGAAAACTCACCGTTCCCGGGGCTACTTGGATGGCCTGCGAGTTAAGCGGTTGGCAATCCTGGTTGTAACCGACCAAAGCCATGGTTTGTAATTTGTAAGTCCCCTTTTTCACCAGGGTTACCAACCATTTAGCGATTCGTCCCAGACCATGTATCTGATGGCGAAGAGCTCCTTCTCCCCGCGTCGAGTGCTGTGCCTCGCGGGTTCCGCGCGTGCGCCGCGCTTAGAGAGCGCCGCTTAGACGATGCCTCGGGAGAGTCTCACGCCAATTGGGCCACAGCGTCTTCGAAGCAGTTCGCATCATAGGCAAAGCGCACCTCGGAGGACAGCCGGCACGAATGGGTGTCCGCTTTGTTGATACCGGTTTGGATTGGTTCTAAAGGGAAACCGAAAGGAAACCACCCATTTTGGGGGTTCCCAAATGGTTTGTGGTTCCGCTGCTAAAAATACCGATCCGATTCCCTACGGCCAAAGCCCACCCCAGGAAACGTTCGGGGTGGGCCTTCCCCCCCCCCCACATGGCCAAGCATCGATGGGTTGCGCCGCCGCCGCCGTTTCCGCCGAAGCCGAGGCTTGCTTCAAGCCCTGCACGATGGCCACGGCCACGTCCTTCTTGGTGCTGTCAGGGTGCATGTAGACACCTCCAGAGACTAAGCCTCAGTGTCACCGGTCCTCCATGGGCTCTCCTTCTGTGGTTAACTCCCATCCAACCACTACTTGAACTTCACTGCCTGGGTGGATTGGCCCAAAGCAAGTCCGAACTGTTTGTATACCCCAAAAATGGTCCAAACCCAAAAGTATGAAGCCAGGAACTCAGGGGAGGGCGGTTCCCTCGCCACGAGAGTGGCAAACTCCATCCTCCATAGCTCAAACTTCGCACCATGGCGCGTTCGCTCTATGACCAGCCCGCGAAACATTGATCCTATTGACCTAGATCTAGCGATCATGGTGGGCTCCCTTGACCTTTGACCTGCCGCAAGAAATGCACGTGGCTCGTCTTCGAGTCGCAGAATTGAACGATCTCAACCTCGGGCAGCTGGTGCTCCTGCCACATCACCGAAAAGAGAGGCCATCCACTTACACCAACAAACATGGAAGTTTGCCGACCCCTTAGTAGATGACTGCCCTTTTGGAAAAGGGGGTCTGCGCACTTTCATGTTTGTTGGATATGTTTCAAGGGTTGCATGGTTCAAGCTGTGGGTTTAAAATGAACCTTGTTAAGGGGTGTTTCAACAACATCATTTCGCTTCACCCTGCATATACAACATGCGCTGTTCCTTGTCTGGCTGGTTCTCAGTAGGAAAGACCTCTATGAACCATCCTCCGCGACTTCCGTCTAAGGGATTCAGGTTCGTTCCCGAATCCCTTGTGGTTCCCTGTCTAGGTTTGGCTCAAAATAGGGGAACCTCCAAGATGTTGTTCCTGGTGCTTTCCCTTTAAGAACGACCCCCAACAATGGAACCCTTACAAAGCGACACAACCACATTACTGAGAACCCAGACCCGCAGTGGCCATGGGAAAGGGAGACAGGCGCCACGGGGCTGGGACCGGCAAGTTCTGATGAATCCTGGCAGAGCTCTCGCGCTCCTTGGCTTGCAGGTTGTATTCCGCCACCAAGGAGAAAGCGTTCTCCGCCATGTCCTCTGCTCGGCTGAAAAGTCATGGAGGTTGGGGGGGGTGGAGGTTGAGGGGGTTGCTGGGGAGGTTTGCTGGGGAGGTTGGCTGGAGGTTGGTTGGGGGGTCTTTTGGGGGCGAAGTGTTGAGGGGGAGGTTTGGGGGGAGGAGGTAGGTTGTTTTTGTTGTTTTGGGGGGGGCGTTGGGGGTTGTAGGGGGGTGTTGGGGAGAGGTTGGGGGGAGTTCTTGTAACGGGACCTCAATCAAAATGTTTGAACAGTCAGGCCAGGACTAAAACCTCCAGGTTAGTGCCCCTGCTGACCCAAACAGGTCACCTTTACACAATTCATTTGTTGTAGTTCCTTTCTTCTTTGGGCATGGATTTGGAAGTGCTCCCCACTTTCTTAAAACGACCAATAGGTATGAATTTGGGTAGACATAACCTAGGTGAAGATTTATGTTCACCAACCACTCTTCAAGCGCTGTCCTATTCCAAATCATAGCTAGGGAGCCCTGTTGGGGGAGGAGGGCCTTTATCTAGAAAACGGTTTGGAGGCGCTTTTTCTGGATTTCAGCTCTTCTTTCCCCAGTAGGTTCTTTTTTATTGCTCTTTTACTACTGGTTTCATGTCCACAGATTCGCCGCATCCAAACCGTTTAGAAACTTCAGCCACCGCTCGTGTCCTGCACCCTCCGCAGGAACTCGCTCTTCGAATCCACCGTGGGGCCATGGCCCCCCGAGGAACCCGTGCCTCGACTCGACAGGCCGAAGTCAACCTGTCAAATGGATTTCGGCCTTCCCAGTGGATTCCCGAATATTCCCTTTAAAGCCACAAAATAGGGGTTCCCTTAAAAGAAGACGCCAAAAACAAAACTAGATACAGAACCTGAAGGAAAGGACCTATCGATCAAAACCACGCAACAGCGCAAGACGGCTGGAGCTGAGTTGCCTTTTGGCCCCACCACGTAGAGCATGGCCACGTTCTGCTGACCTTGCAAGGTCAACTTAAAAGTCAGACTGGCAGAATAGATTTGCATGATTTTGAGAATGTGCATTTGTCTATCAAGTCAGTCCTGTGTTTGTGTGTGTTTGCCCATTGATCCGCTCGCGGCGACAGGTCAAATAAAGACCTGGTCTAGTTCTTCACTCATTCCTTAGATTATCCATGTATTCATCTCTCGGTTGCTTTCTGCTCCCCTGCTAAAAGTTGAACTTTTAGTGGCTCAAGGGAAAGCCCATTAGTTGGCAAAAAGTTTAAAGTCCTAACATCCCTTGGCAAAATGCGCTAAAGATCTGTTGGTCTAAGCACCTACCCCAAAATGGGATCCCAACACAGCTTTGACAACCACAGCCATCTGTTCATGCATGTATTGATTTATCTATTTCGCTCCTGTCCGAGGCTTCGGCTCAGCGGCCGCACGGTGCCGAAGACGTCGAGGAAGGCAGCGCCCACCGGGTCCGAGGTCCCCGGTTTGACGTTGGCCGGCAAGCGGCCCTTGGCTCGTCGGCAGTTTCCTCGATTTTTTGATTGGGGGCGTTGGAGGTGGGTGGGAGAATGATGCGGTCGTTTTTGTTTGAGGGCAGTTGTTTTTGTGGGTGCGGTCGTTTTTTGTTTGAAGGCAGTTGTTTTTGTGGGGGCGTGGTGGGGGAGGGGGGGGAAATGCGGCGGTCGAATTTTGCTTGAGGGCACAGTTTCTTTTTGTTTTGGTGGTTGAAAGGGAAACGAAAGGGAAACCAACGATTTGGCGCTTATGGGAACAGAGCAGTATTGGGACATGATTATGATCCCGCGAATTGCAGCACTTTGAAAGGAACGATCCTGAAAAAGAGTTTTGGAAGAATGCCCACCCCGACAAGTGAAACACGTGTGGATAATTTGGTGACAAAAATGATGGGCAGTAAAAGGGGGGCAAATGTACTTCATTGGAGGTCACAAGGCATGCACTAAAAACAAATGGCAGCTCAAGAGACATGCAGTTGGCAACTATTGCAGGTCTATGCCGCGGACAAAATGGCAAGGCAAACGGGAAGTAGAGACAACAAATGGTAGGCCAACAGGTATGTAGCTAGTTGAACAAGCAGCAGGCCAAATACGGAGAGACCCGGAGAGACAACAAAATTGTACGCCAAAAGCTATGCGGTGGGAAACATGGCAGGTTTAAAAGGTTTAGAGCGAACAAGTGGTTGGCCAAACGTAATGTAGATTGAAACATGGCAGGTCGAGAGGTATGTAGGACAAAACGTATGTAGTTGGAAAATTGCAGATTAAAAGGTGTAGAGCCAACAAATGGTAGGCTAAAAGGTATGTAAAAAAATGTTGGACAAAGGTATGTAGTGAAAAGCAAATATGGGTAGCACAACAGGCACCAAGTATGAGACAGGGCATCGCCCCCCATGCACTAGTTTCAGTATCGGTTGCTCACTTGGGTGACACGTTCAAGGGGTTCTGGCAAACGGGTTGCTTTCGGATTCTGCACACATCCTCCATAGGGTGACTCTCCAAGGCTTTGTAGTTCAGTTTGCTTGAAAATAGATGGCACTGGTTGCAGGTTGGTTCTAATCATTTACTAGTGCCATCTATTTTACCAAAGGGCACCTATGGGTATTCCCAGCTCACTTCCCGAGAAACGATCATGAGTTGCGTCACCAGCTAAAAGGGTCCTCAAAAAAATACCCTCACATAATTCCGGCGTGATTCTTCACTCCAGCCCTTGCCAAAGTCTGGGTTATCAAATAGGCATGGACCCCCAACAATAATTGGTTCCTTTTGGCAGTTGCCCTTCCCAACGGCGTCCAACATTCTCACAAACTCCCATCTGTCCTCCCAGTCTGAGGGGTCGAACAGCCCCTAGTTTTAGGTGAGCTCTTTGTATATCTGGCCCAGACCCCTCTCCCCCCCTCCTTGTCCTCCCGAAGTCGTGCCGAGGCTTGGCAGCATGACACCCAAAAGCTTGGTCAACCCAGCAAAATGGCACGCCAATCAATCTTCCGCCCGGGTGCGAAGCAGCCCAGCAGCCCGAGGTTGGATCGCAGCTTGTCCTCAAGCTATGCGTTGGGGCCGTCTGCAACGGAGCATCACCTCCCAACTTCCAACTACCCTCAGAATGGGGGGAGGGGGTCGGTTGCCCTCTCTGGTTTGCCTGCAGAAACCCCAAAAAGAACCGACTCCAAACAACAGAACCAATGAGTCCCGTTGGGCTGTTTCAATTCTAATAAGCTCCGTTTGAGTCATGGTCAAATTGAGTTTCCTTTGTGCTAAGGTGGCGACAAAACAGATCAATCTGGGCACTAATTCATGTCAATTGGGAACTCCGTGGTAGGCATCAAATGTCCACGCGGCTTCATGTCCACCCACCATTCTGGAGGCTATTCCAAGTTCATACCCATATCTGCAATGAGCCAAATTCATTTATGTCAGGCATGGTCATGGTGGCCCAAGGAGGAACCTGTACAATAGGTTGCTTAAACTCTAGCACCTACCGGCCACAAATGTGGAGGTCTCTTGACACCAAGAACTGGAAGCTGCAGTTTAAGACCTCAGACTCATGCATATACAACCACTACATGCATACAGCCACTAGATCGGGGGGCTTCTGATGTTGACCCCGGATTCATCAACCCCGGATTATCAAGAGGGGGCGTTCCCCTCCAAAAGTGGTCTGATTCCCCACATCTCACCCACAAACACCCCCTTGTAACAAACAGGAGTTGATGAATCCTGTTTAAATTGTGCTATGATTCCAACAGCTGAACTACGGGTTTCCGAAGCAAAGCTCCTTTATCATGGCTTTTGCTCGTTATGCCCCCGAATCGGTGAGCTCGCTAAGTAGGCAAAAAAAATCCGGGGTCAGCATTTCCCCGTTTCCCTGGGTGGTTTGTAGTGGAAGCCATCAGAGTGCAAGCGGCTGCTGCCGGCGCATCGGAGCCCTTGACCAGCTTCCCAGGGCACTTCGCGGCGGCCGCAAGCAGCGCCTCTTTATTCCGTGGGGCCCGGTGATTCGGGGCGCGGTTTTGGTGCTGGGGCGGTTCTAAACTTCAAAGGAGCTGCAGTAGTCACCACACATGGTTACCTTCAGATCCTCGATTTGGTGTTGAAGTGCCCACCCCCTGTTCAATTATTTACTGCACGCCTTTGTGGTAGAAGCGAAGCACGCGGGTCTGGTGGTCGAAGCGG
Source organism: Effrenium voratum (assembly GCA_963377175.1). Taxonomy (NCBI): domain Eukaryota; class Dinophyceae; order Suessiales; family Symbiodiniaceae; genus Effrenium; species Effrenium voratum. The sequence goes on from CAUJNA010003482.1 coordinate 534,529, forward strand.
AAACTGCAATTTGTTGCTGGTTCCCCTATCAATCCACCCATTTCTCATTACCGTGCAAAACCAGAAGTCGCGTCTCCCCAATGCACCTGCGAATGGTGAGCTTGGACGCTTCACACCGAATTGCTAGGCAGTTCCCGGTCAAGCCCTGTCATGCCTCACTCACATCTATGGAGCAAGGTTGCCAGCTCCTCGTGGGCCCATTAAAGTGACACCCTCAAAGCTACGTGAGCCAACTTCCTGGTGGTTTAAAGAGAACCCATCACGAAAAGGGTTCTTTTGAGTATCCCCGGAATTCTGCACTTTAGGCAGGCATACGTATTGCGGCTGGGCAAACAAAATCCTGCACCAGTTGAGGTGGATTAAACCGCATCCTTGGATAAACTCCCCTTCCGAGGTCAACTGATGCCTGCCATGTATTTCGTCACGCCACAATCTCAGAACTGGGGCTGCTGCTTTTGGAGGGCACCCTTTTCGGGGCTGGTTTGAAGGGAAACCAACGAAAAACGAGCTCTTTTTGGGGGGAGGGATACCCCAAACTTGAGACAAACTCGAAAATTCTCGCCTTGTGCATCTCTTGGTAGTCGTTGGAGGATGGCAGGCCCAGCTCTTTGGCAAATGCCAGATTGATGGAGCCGCCGCCCACGTACCTCGGTACTTCGGTACTGGCGAACCTGCAACCTGGAATCTCTGGGAACCCACATGGCTCGTCTTTCTTTGAGTTAGTACCCCTTTTGGCTGTTAAAACTCACCCACAGGGAAAGCCACCATATTGGTGGTTAAAGGGAAACCAAAAGGAAAGGGAAACCAAAAGGGAAAGCCTTTATATTTGCAGTTGTTAAAAATCAACCAAAGGAAAAGCCACCATATTGGCGGGTCCCCCAAAAACAGTCACACCCAAAACCGGGTCAAGATCGAGGTTTTCCCTAGGGCCGATCAAACGGCACGTGTTCCTGCTTGTTGGAGGGTGCCCTTTCTGATTGGTTTGCAAGGGAAACTAAAGGGAAACACCTCTATTTGTGGGTCCCATATTTCAAGACAGGCCCCATTCTAGCTGCGGTTATCATAGAACTTTTCCTACGACCCCCCCAGACACACCACCAATCACTGTCTATTTTAGTCTTTCCCCAGGGCTGTGTGAGGTTTGGTTCGTTGTTTCATTCACCCCAGCCATGCCACAGGTTGTAGTCCCCTGCGTTCACGGAAGCGGTGTTCGCCGTCGTGTCGGCATAGAAAATGGGAGTGAAGCCTGTCCGCAGGTTGTCCGAGGTTGACGTCTCCAAATCGTCCCCAAAAATCCCGGGAGGCGTCCTTCTGCTTCCCTAAACACAATCACGTGGGAGTGCGGGTGCCTATTTTGCGGATGCCCAGCACCCCTTTTGGGCTTTTACCAAAGAGAAACCCAACTTTTTTTTGTTGAGGGGGGGGGTCCCCAAGACAAGACATACCCGTGCAAGGTGGACCCTCTCGGCATCCGGCCTCTACTGGGCTTCCCGCAGAACTCAGTCTTCAAGGCGCACCTGCCTGAAGCGAGTGACTCACTCGTCTTGGCTGAGTGCCCGGCGATTCCATGGAAGCTCCCATGGAATTTCCCGCGCATTCCAACCAAAGCCATAGGTTTTGGTTTCCCTTTGCGTCCTAAGACCGCCCCCAAACGGGGCGGTCCACATGGCTGTGGAAAGTCACCCGAAACCTGTGATTCCAACATGGAGACTGCCTTGTCACAGAAAGCGGCCCTAAAACCACATTTCCCGCAACCACGATACCACAGGGGTACGTACTCAAAACACCTTCCAAAAGGCTAGAAAGCTTGTCACTGAAAAAGGATGACAAGAGCAACCAATACCAATGCTCAAACCTTGTAGCGCAAATACAGAAACTCTGATAATCAAAGCCTGGCATGAAAGGGGTCTACCCATGGCCAAACAATCCAACGGCCAGCTTTTCCCGTTGTTATGTTTCGTTGCGCAAAGGCGGTCCCAATTCCAACCTTCTACCCGATCCGAATTGGTAAACCTCACCCAGACAGCCAAGATGCCGCTTTCTCCAGACACTGTGCCCTCAGGACGGTGAAATTGGGGGCTGGGGAGGAAAAACGGACACTGGCGATCCAGTAGCGCACTTTAAGACACCCAAAAGGGGGTGGCCTGTGCTCGCAAAGCATCGCAGGCCGCTTCCGCGCTGGGCCCGGGCCAGCCTGCGCTTGAAGGCACCAGCTAGCCAAAATCCACACCAGCTGGTCTAGGTCCTCCAGTAGAGAGGCTAGAATAAGGGTACCCGATTTTTTTCCTGTAGTCTATTTTAGTAGGGGAACCCTCCCGCAAAAAAAGGGCAAGAGGGCACTACTGGGGACCTAGTGGTAGACGGTTTATGTCACTCGGGCTTCATTGATGCTAGGCGCCTAGCGTGAGTCTTGCATCTGTCCACAGGGAATGGCTGGAATCGGAGCCCGAACAGAGGGAAATCAAAAGAGCATCGTTGCCACGAGGAGGAATTGTTCCGCAATTGTTTCAAAGGGAAACCAAAAGGAGACCGGACAGTTTTTTTTGAGACATGGCCCACTTTCTATCGCTTGTGCAGGTCAGTTTGTGTAGTCCATGTCTTATCAGTTTCTGGGCCATTGTGGTTCCCTTAGAAACCTGAATGCGAATTGTCCTAATTATGTCCATGACCTTGGTACAATGGCTTTGCTTACTTTTGTGCCACGGTGTCTTTTCCTTTTGTGAGGCTACCGGGGGCCCTTTTTTCACTTCCTGCTCGCTGAGTAGATTACCCCAACAAATCCAAACTTGTGTGTGCCACTGAAATGGCATTCCCAACCATTTTAAGTCCAGGAATTCAGGGAGTGTTCTTCTTTGGGGTTGCGTGAAAGGACAACCAAAGAAGAGAAGCCCTATTCTGGGGTCTCAGAGATCAAACCTCATTTCCAAGCAGTTGACCCGAGATTCACAGAGTAAACGACTGGGTGATCATGGGCGCAACCCCACATGTAGGGGATTCAAGTCAATCAGGGTGGTGTTCCCCACGAATCTGTCAGGTTCAACTGCAGGTTCCCTTGTGTTCCCCGCTTGAAACATCACCCTACCACAGGAAACTCACCCAAAGGCCCAACAGATGTTCCAAAGCACCAAGGGACACCTAGTGACGGGTATCTTCCCCCGCCTCCGGTCACTCCAAGGAAGCGCGGCTGCTGCCAGCACCGTGGCCGCCAAAATGTGCTTGCCCCGCGCCGGCTCCCAGTTCGGCCTGTCAGCAGCACCAAAATATCCGCAAATGGTAGTACTGTGGATGGACGAAGTCCATTTCGCACCACCTAAGAAACCATGGGAAAGCATTGGTTCTTGGTATTTAAGGGACATCATTATTCAATTGTTTGATAGATGGTGCAGGATTTCGTCCATCCACAGTATAATTCCAACAGCTGATTTAAGGGGATCCAACTAGAGCACCTTTGTCATGGTGAGCTCGTCATACCCCCGAGTCGGGGAGCTCGCTTACAAAGTATAGAGGCAGAAAATGTCCAGCACCACTCTCCCGGTGGCTTTTGCCAGGGCAAGAGAATTGACCTGTTGATTGGGAAAACACACCAAATCGCACCCAAGCACTAGCTTAGGCAGCCCTATGGAAATGATCCCAAATGCAGGAAATCTTGAGATGTCAACTTCAGGATGTCAAAAAACAAACACATGTTGATAGAATATAGGATATCCTCCAAATATGGGATCAAAGAACTGTGTTTGTCACCCAACTTTAAGAAAAACGTGTGCCAAATAAGATAGGTAGTGACAATGAAAGCAAATGGAAACAAATGGGATAGCCTTTAAAATAAGATAATAAGATCTTAGATTTAGAATTGCTGTCCAAATTGTTGTCCAAAAGTTAAGAGATGTAAGACGTCAAGATATACCAGAGACTAATAAGCCTAATATAAGACTTCCTGTGCTCCAAAGTGACAAAGTCATAAAAGAAGTGGATAGTGGTGGATGTCATGTCCATTGGCGGGAAGATCCACGCGATGTGCTGGTTATGGGGATTCATCCATGTCCGGATCACGGCAACTGCTAAAAGAAGCTACGACCATGTTCCCTGCTGGATATGGGCGTGTAAATTGGTAGGGGCCCGAAATGGTAAGTTTCCTTTTGGTTTCCCTTTGAATCCACCAAACAGGGGTGCCCCCAAAAAAGCCACATTTAGTGTTCGCTGCGCAAGATTTGTCACAACATGTACAAACTGGTGCATGCATACCAAGTGGAACTAGATTAAGTTGTGCAATCGGAGATGGTCTCCACCAAACCACCCAAAGAAAAGCGCATTGCATGGAATCTTATGTGCTGGTTCTATAAACCCATTGTGGTGGAATCCTCTTCCAAGTGATGCTTTCCGTGTCACACAATCCGCATCCAAACCCGTCTGCCTCACATGTTGCACCCGGATGGATCGGGTGAGCGGCCGAAGCGGCAGGCAAGAAGCACAGCGCGGAAGGCTGCTCAACATGGCTCGCCCCGCTCTTCAGATCTGCTGAGTCCGGACGGAAGGCCCCGTGGAACTTCGGCCACAAACCTATGCGTTGGTTGATGGAGGTGCAAACCCATTCAGGGATTACCAAAATAAGTGGACACACCCCAAGCTCCTCTTGACCCCACACGGTCACTCCTTCAGCCTGCCCTAGTCATCCCAGTACAACGCAGTCAGCTCACTGAGCCAGACGGAGCTGAGGCCTCCAACCTCTGGAGCCGAGGCCTCCAGCCCATGCGGTTGGTCCACTTTCGATCTGAAACCTGAGACTCGTTGATCCTTTGGTCATGTTAAATCGGAAACAAAGATGTACCCTCCCCCAGACGAACATGGAAGCTCCCAGGACCCCATTTGGAAGACTTGGTTCCATGTACAGAGGCCTTCTGGGAGCTTCCAGGTTAGTCTGAGGGAGTGTAAGATCCGAAACGTCGACCCAGAAGGACCTGTTCCGCCAAACACACGAGGCGCCTATCCGCCGGCGGCTTGGATTTTTGGATAAACTTGGGCTTCACTGTTGTAGCCCCTCACCCATCCACGTCACACCTCTCTAGCCGGAGCCTCAATGACTTGAACCCAAAGCCAGCAGATGGGACTCCACTTTCCAAGCCATTTGAACATGAGGTGTGTCTACAATATCGATATATATATATATATATATTTATATTATGCTCATTGTGGTGTTTCTTTTTTATCTATTGTGTTATATAGCTACCTGGTGCTTTGATGCATAAGTGTAGTTATAATCATGATAGATTCCAAAAACATGTTTGAGAATCTTCAATTTCGAGATGTTCACATCACAATGATTACATTTATCCACAAACTTACTACCCCTCCACGAGTGGACTCCTGAGGAATTGCCCCAGGTTCCTTCTGCGGGGCTTTGTACCCAAGGTACATACAGGGCTGCATGCTCCAGACTCATATTCTTGGGTATTTGATTCAATTCCATTTCCCCGCTGAACAATGATGTTACTTAGTAGGTGACAGCCATGGCAAGAAGAAAACCAACCTCTGTTCTCCCACTTGCAAACCCTGGTCATGACCTACTTTCCAAGTAGGTAGGCTTAACATCTCAGGAGTCTTTTTGAGACGACCAAAATCAGTTGACCTTTCTTGTTGCTTGCCTTTCTAAGCAACCCAAACAGGGCAACCCAAACAACCTACCGGTGAGATCCATGTAAGGCAAGCCCGATTTAGTCAGGGATTCACCTGAGTCAAAATGTCAAACCCGGTATTAAGATCACACCTGCTTGTTGGGACAGTGTTCCAATCTTCACCTACGCAGGCGTTACGCAGGTTTGGCATATATAGCTTACCATACCTCTGTCTCTTTTTGAGAGGCTGCCCTCTTGTATGGTTTTAGCGGGAAACCAAAAGGACACCCACCAGTTTCAGGGGTCCCCTAATTCAAGGCACACCCATATGGCTAAGTTTAAGTCACAGTCTATATCTGCAATGAGTACAATAACTCCAAACTATCGTTTCATCGGGACCCGGATCCATGAGACTGGCGGATATGGGTTCTCCATTCAGTGTTCCTTTAATTGACCCAAACTGGATTCCCTCAAATAACCCAGGTATGGGGGTTTTCGAGGGTACCTGTTGTGTGGTTGCTTCAAAAGAAGACACCACTGCAGAGTTGGTTGCATGTGGTTAAACAAGCATAAAGGCGACATATGGGTGCGTCTCAATCTTTTTGAGGGTACCCCTTTTTGGCTACGGCTAAGGAAAACCAAGAGGAAACCCGCCGAAATCCACTTTAGGGGGTCCTCGGAGAAAAACAACTTGCGAAACGTGCGCGAGGTAGGGAATGACCTTCCGGATCTTGGGAATGAACCGGAAGGGGAGTCCCTTAAAGGAAACCAAATCGGGGGCGATTTTTGTCGGGGTCCTTCCATTTCTCATTCCCTGCTATATCATATATGTACCAGTCCCTGGGCCACGTACCCCCCCCCCCCAATGGTATGGTCCCCCCACTCCCCCGCATCATCCGCATCTCATCTTGGGGATGATGCTGGCAATGCTGGGGATGCTGTCCAGTACCGTGTGAGCCCTGCAGCTTCGGTCCCAGACTCCCCCTTTCACCCCGTGAACCAACACCCAAACCACCCTGCAACCCCTCCTTAAACCCTAAGCCTAAATCAACCCAAACCCCAAACCCACCCGAAACCCACCGCAAACCAACTCTGAACCAACCCTGAACCAACCCTAAACCAACCCACCAAGCCTAAACCAACTCCGAACCACACCCCAACCACCCAACCACCCCCACCCCACCACCCCACCACCCACCCCACCCTACAGGGGGGGGGGGGGGGGGGTTGGGGGGGGAGGGGGGGGGGGCGTCCACGGCCTGGAACATATATATATATATACATATATAACTTCCCCCCCCCCCCCAAAAAAAAAGGTGGAAATCCCCAAAAAGTAGTGTAAACACCGTCAATATAATGCATATATTACATACATATATATATATATATACACATACATATGTCTCGTGTTCCGGGTCTCCGGCACACGATGAGCCCCGCCGCCTCCGCGCTCCGCAGCGCCCTGGCCAGCGCCCCCACACGTAGCAGGCGCTCCTGCGCCAACCCTTCGATCCGCACGGATCGACGAGTCCATTTGACTCCTCGAAAGAATTGCCGGCGACCCCTTTTCAAAAAAACATGTGTAGATTCGTGATGGTTTCAAGCCACTTGGCAACATGAACACCCGAATTGTGTATGTCACGGCATGTGTCAAAACAGTGTTGTTTCCTTTTGGCTTCCCTTGTAAAAGCCACTTTTTGGGCACCCTCAAAAGACACACCCAAATAGAATCCATTCAAGAGGGCTGATTTCAGTTTGAAGCCATTTTCAGGTTGGTTCACTTGGTTCAAAGAGCAGCCACAAGGACATCCACAATTTTTTAGGGGCCTGTTTTGACACAACCCAAATAAAAATCCGTCCATAGCAACGGTTTCCTTTGGGTAGGGTGAGCATCCAAGCAGTGGGCTCCGTCTATCTTACTTCTGAGCAAACGAACACGTCTCAGCTGTTGATTTAAACCATCATACGGTTGTCTTCCCCAAAAGTAGTACGTCCAAGAACCGAGGAGGTGAGCTCTAGCATAGCAAAGCCCGTGCCGGTGCCTGCAAAATCTGAGAAACTGGAACTCCGCCAGCCGCCTCTGCTTCTAGTTGGGTGTATCCACCCTTCACTTGCCCAGCCAAAATGGCATCGACGCCTTGCACCTTGGGATCCTAAGTGTTAAGACATGAGCCACGCTCAACGTGACTTGTTTCCTTGGTCCACATAAATTGTCAGATTCTGGTTCACATTTAGTTTTCCCTAAGATTTAAAAACGGTTTGGAGGAGATCCCAGTTTTCCTCAAGAGGACACGGGAGAATTAGGGGCGTCGTCCACTGTGTTATTGTGGTGAAAATTTTGTGCGTGACCATGTCTCTCTCGAAGTTCTTCATAGACCGAACCTCATATTACCATCAAATTGGTGCAGATCCAAAGACACAACCACAAGAGCACACTGGTCACCGGCCAGTGTAACATGTCCATGTTGCTTTAGATTGCTAAACCTGTCATGAACTGAATCATGCAAGAAGTGTGTCGTAACTAAAACGAGCATTACTAAAGGGCTCAGCCCAGACCAATGCAAAGAGTTAAGAGGGTGGATATTCACACCTATGGTCAGAACTGCCCCCACTAACCTTAGACTACCCGCTTTTTGGGTGCTGCACTTGTGCGCCTTCCCGGTTTCCGCCGCGCAGACCCTGTGCACCTCATGACTCGCTGAAGCGCTCCAGCTAGATGGAAGCCTGGCAAATACTTGGGTGCTCAACCTACTTGAGCGTGACCCCCCCCCCCCCTCGCCCTTGGTTTCCCTTCTAATTTAAAACCAATAAAAGGTACTGATCTTTGGTCGACATAAGGTTCGTGTTCTTACGACTGGCTTCGTGCCACTTCGAGCGCGCGCCCTGTTGCCTGAAGCGAACGGCTTTCAACTAGGAATGAGCAAAGGTTCTGGGTTCAGGTTCCCAGACCCCTGCTGGCCATGGTCTTATTTTGGAACTATTTGACTTCAAAGGGAAACGCTGCGGGGGGAAAAAAAAAGGAGGGGCCTGGCTGTCTCAGGGTTTTAGTGCATGCATCCAGGCGAAGCCGAGCTCTGCCAAGTAGTAGAACCAGCTAGGGCGCTGCTTGATAAATGGACCCTTTAGTAGACATCGGTTACATCAGGATTCATGTCCACCAACCAGAAAAATGTGCTCCTCTCTTGGTTCCTATTCCCCCTGCACAAAAAGCTGAACTGTTGGTATCTGTTTGTTCATTCGTGGGAAAGCACGACCTTCCCCCAAACAGTTCAAGGTGAATCCAGCCAAACCGTGGAAAAGCACCATATATCATTATTTTTCCCCGACAGTTCAAGGCAAACGGATCCATCCAAATCGCAGCCATGCAGCTGTTTTCCCGGCCTCAGAAAGATCCGGGGCCTGCCCGGCAGCTGGGCTGCGGCGAGGGTCAGCTCTCGTAGGAGCTTCGCGGCTTCGACCTCCGCCACCTCCGAGGCTTCAGTGTCTTGGGTCCCATACGACTTGGGAATCCTCTGGGGTTTTGGGGCATGAACCTAACAATACCCTGTGAGTGAAACTAGTCAGCATGTCAATAAGCTCCCCAACCGCCAACAACCCCCCGGCCAAAAAAAGAGAGAGAGAGAGAGACAGAGAGAGAGAGAGCGAGAGCAAGAGTTAAGATCATGCTAGAGCTGGCAAAACTGGTCGTGCTTAACTAAGCCTAGGCATGGGCTAGGGGTCATTCCAACTCATGTGCCCTTCGAGCCAGCCGGAATCTCCGGGCCCATCCCGGAACTCAGCTGGGCACCCCATGCCGGAAGCCCAACAGCTCGCTCGCGGCGGACTGAGGGGATCAGTATCCCAAAGCTCGAATTCGAGAGGTGGGTGGCTGAACCTACCATAGCTACCCTGACAAAGCAAAGCACCAAAAACCGGCGGCTCCTTGCGAGCTACCTTGAAAAGTTCCGTAAGAGTTCTACTGGGCCCCTTAAAGTTACTTGACATTTTGGCAAACACCTTTAAGATCCTTTAAGCCATCAAGTGGAGGTTGACTGTGATCAAAAGGTCGGGAAACCCATTTCAACAAGCTATTGATCAGCCATCGGAAAAAGCCGTCACAAGCACCAAAACGCCTCGGCAAAATCCACGGAGAGGTACTGCGCGTAAGGCCCCAGACGCGTGACCTGTGCCAGCAACTCCTCGCGAGTTTCAGGGCTCAGTGGCCCTCCTGTGATGGTGGAAAAGGGACCCGTTCAGTTTCCCTCCAATTGTTCGTTTGGATTGGGAATTTAGGGGTTTGCCCCCTTGACCTTTTTTGGTGAGCCACCGAACAAGGGAAGGGTGCCCAACAAGGGGTAGAGAAAAGGGTTCACCTGCAACCTTGACTCAAAACGGACTGGACCAACAGGAGGTCAAAAGCCCGGCAAGCGCAAGTTGTCTATTAAAAATAAAACGAAATCCGACTTTTGGCCCGATGTCTAAAAGTCTAAGCAAGGCCAAGCCCTCAATGGATTTCCAACGACTTTCCCTTCAAAGTCTTGCCATGATAAGTTTGCTGCGTCTTTGTCTGTTTCTTCTTTTTCCCGCATGGGTCGGCTGCACTCAATATACAAAGTGTCATCAAAGAACAACATGCCCTATTCGATGAGGGTGTCCTGAAACAGGGAGAGCTTCGTGAGCACTGGCTCATATTAAGTCAATCTTTTACACACACATTGCCCAAAACTCAAGACTGGCTGCTCGCATCTGAAGGCTTCTCTGAAAGAATGTGAGACATGGAACCTGACGTCGGGGGGGCCTGGTTTGCACCACTTTCCTTTTACGGGGACCGGGTCCCGAACGTCAGGTTCCATGTGAAAAGGGTGGGAGGGTACATATCTCTCCTGCATGTCTCGGCCAGCTCCCATTTTTCCCACTCCGTTCACAAATAAACGACCTCTCGGGTTTCGCTTTACAGCCACAGGGCCAAACAAACAAGGGAGCCACACCGTCCCTTTCTGAAGCATCTCCCCAACCTCGCTCACACTACGATCACGATCCCACCCAACATCCAACAGCTGGGTGTCTCAAAATGGCGCACCCCCCCGCCCAAAGTGGGCTGGCTTCCAATTGGCTCCCTTCGAACCCCGCCCAAAACAATTGGGGCTTCGCCCCAAACAAGAAACCCTCGACACCGGCAGCTGGCTCCTCGCGGGTGCCCGTGATGCAGATCCCCAGCAGCCCGAAGGCGGCGATCTGTTGGCTCAGGTCCCTCCGCTGCAAATTCTCCTCCAGGCGCCCAGCTTCCGCGGCGGAAGCTGGGCCCACCTGGCCGGAAATGGCGCAGTTCACATGGAAGCCAAAGGGGAAACCGACCCCGCCTTTGGAGGCATGAATTCGGGCCCCTCGTTCTTCGGGGGTTCATGGCAATCCGAAAGGAAGAACATAATTTTCTTGGAGGGCTCTTTCCCTATGTGTCTCAAGCCCTTTCAACACAAGCCCCTACGCGGATTCCAACTGAACAAGAGGCCCTCCAATCCGAAGTTGACATGGGAAACGTATTTCCAGCTTCGCAGTGTCCGCTGCTCTTGCGCGCTTGTTGGGGAAGCGCGCGCGCGCGCTTTTCAACACGCGCGGGGGAAGCCCACAGGCTTGGAGCCTCGCAAGCGACTCTTGGCTGTACTAACTTCCTGGGTGGGCTGACCAGAAGTTGTTTGCCACTAAAGTGGTCGTCTCCAAAAAGTACCAATTTCTCAGTCCAGCTCTTGCACGGCCGCTTTACTGTTGACTCATATGACTCGTTTGCCTTTTGGCCTTGCTGGCAAACGCAAAGCACGCACAAAAGGATGAGGAGCAAACAAAGCTTGTGCGAAAGCTCTTGACCACGCTTAAAGCTGAAGCAAGCATCCACGTTGCGTGTTGCCCGCAATATGTGCTTTTCAAAAACACTTGTGGATACCCATCAATATTGTTTGAGTAACCCCCAATTCCTCCTGGTGTTTTTGGCGAATGCCCCATGTCATCTGATTCATTTCCCCAGTCTTGAGTATCCAACCTTGTAAGAAATCGCCAAAGAGAAAACATGTCAAGGGGGTTCATTGTCCTTCAAGCAAGGCCTACTTGTGCGGGAAAACACGAGATAGGCACCGCAAAGAAACTAGCCAACCAAATGGGCAGGGCCGCGGTACCTCGTTCTAGAAGATTTTACCTGCTCATGTATGGATGCTTATATACTTCTCTTATAAGCTTGTAACACAGTATACACCCCTTATATTAGTGGTATATCACCTCCATGCCTCCAAAACTCATCCTGAAAATGCCTTCAAAGCATTAAGCAAAAAGAAGACGTCTCCCTTCAAAAAGTTGAACAAGGGAAGTTCAACCCACTGGCGTCGGGTTTGCACATCCGACCCTGCGTTATCCACCTGTGCATAGTATGCATTTAACATGTTGAACCAACATTGCTTTCACCTCCTTCTGCTTGCCCTGAGGACTCCGACCTCAAACATATCTCTTCCTGAGCGGACATAAACAGTCATGTTTCATTCTCCCCCCATGAAGCCGCCAGCTCGGCCTCCACGAAGCCGAAGCCCAGGTCGAAGAAGGCGCCCAGGCCCTCCCCGTGCCGGTCCAGCCCTGGAGCCAGGCCCACCGGGGTGTAGAACCTCCCAGGCCGCGGAAGTCGATCGCTCGGGACCCCGTGGCTGGCCCGGGGTGTAGATGTGTTTGTTGTGTTCTTCTCCTGTTTTTGGGGGGTGGTTCGGGGCCGGGTCTCAGATGCGTTTATGGGTTTTTGGGGTGGTAAGGGGCCATTTTTGGCGGGGTCTCAGTTGCTAGTTGTTTGGTGGCTAGGGGCCGTTTTCGGGAGAAACAACTTGCCGGGTCTCCGCAGGGAATCAGAGGGGGCAATGAGTTTGCAGGGATCCACTAAAAATAAACGCAAGGGAAGGTTGACAAGAATTTTGCTGGTTCTCCCTAGGGGTCTCTGGTTGGCGATGGGGCCATGTTCCCGAGAAACAAAGACCCCTACCATCCCACACTCAGTTAACCCGAGCCAGGGCCATGACTGAAAATGGACCAAAAAGGGGAAACCAGTATTTTGTAAGGGTACCGTTGTTGGGTGGCTTCAAATGGAAGCCAAAAGCAGAACCACCAGGAGAGCGATTTATTTTTGCACATGGCCATTCGGCTAAAGTGTCATTGATGCGATGCGCATCGTCAGGTCATGCGGTGGATGCGCCAAAGAAAGGAGACAAGGAACCACTCTAACTCTCTATAAGCTATCATGGTGATGAGGTTGAGTATGGTTGGATTATTTGCAATGCTTGGAACATCCGTGGCACATGTGAGAGCCGCTTCCCGCCGCAGACACCTTTCGGCAATCACGGGTTATCTCCTCACTTGCCGAGTGTCTTGCGGAGCGCGAGCGAAGCTGCTGTGCGCAGGCCCGTGTCGTCACATCTACAACATCAAAACGGGATAAAGGGCCGGTGCGTATGCAGCGGCCGGCTGCTTGGAACAAAACAATTAAACTGGCCCCCCTTTTTCTGCTGATCAAACAGTTCTGGCCTCTCATCTATGTAGAATCTGTGTTGTAAAATCCTCGTTCGCCGGGTGAAGCACCGAAAATTGTTCCGCACAGTAACTTACCATTAGTTGCTGCGGCACAATCTCAAGCCTGTCGAAGAACTTGCCAGGGTTGCCATCAGCGTCCCAAACCTTGGCTAAAGCACGACCAAAAGGAAACTCATCCGGGTCCTGCAGTAGAGAGGTTGGAATAAGGGTGCCCTTTTTTTCGGTAGTCTGTTTTAGCAGGGAAACCCTCCCCCAAAAAAGGGTAAATGAGAACTACTGGGGCGACCTCGTCATGATCCCTAAGCAGTGGCATAGAACCAACAGTCACAGGATGTCCCCTCAACAGCTAAGCAGTTTACGTGTGCTTTCCATTGAAACAATCGCCACTTTGGTGGTTCGCCCCCCCCCCAAAAAAAAAAAAAAAAGAAATGGAGCGACACCCTGACCAAAAAAAAACAAATCCAGTTCCAGGGCCTCAAGGCCACGGAGCCTCGCGCAGCTTGTAGTAGAACTGCGGCGCTCCTCCGCAGGTGGCGTTGTAGCGCGACCAGTCCGTGCCGTCCTCCGAGCCGTTGTCCTGCTTGAAGGTGAAGTGCACCAGGCACCGAGGCAACTTGAACCACGGAGGAAGCATGGGACAGCAGATGCACAAGTTCATCCAAATGTCCTCACTGGAGTGGGACACAAAGGGACATCGCGTTTTTTTCCTTGGTTGATTTTAAATGGAAACACTTCCCCCCCAAAAAAATAAAAGAGAGGCAGAAAGCAAGAAGAAAATCCGCTGGCTCATGCCAGCAGGTGTCGATGTCACCGGACAAGAAGTCCTCCGAGAAGATGAATTTGTAGCTATAATTTCCCAGCCTGGCGAAGTTTATAATCCACGCGGCGATGCCGTAGGCAGCATTCTCAGCCCACACTCCTCAGGATCCATGAAAACAAAACATGTGGGTGTGTACCTTTTTCGGGGTTGGCTGAGAGGGAAACTAGGAGGAAACCGCACAGTTTTTGGGTTTCCCTATGTTGACACAACCCCATCTGGATACCATGAAGGGCATTTGGCCAGGCAAGAACGGGGACGCCCTCCAAGAAAAGAAGGTGCAACGGGCAGATCTGGGCTACCGCACCTGTGGTGCCCCCATAGCACCAGCAAGAGCCGCTGAAGACCGGCATGTAGGCTGACCGCTCTCCTGGGTTCCACTTAGCCTCAGACCGATGGATTGTCAAGGGGAAAAAGACGAGTTCCCCCCCGCTTTGTCGGACGATTTTTTGAGGAGCACCCCTTCTGGTTGACTTCACAACGAACTCCACTCCAAGAAAGATTTCTGTTTATATCCCCAGCCCCCGGAACCTGAAAACCCGGATTTCCTTTCCCGAATCCATCCGATGCACAAAAACACGGCCAAAACAAAAAACAAACATAAGTATTTGAGCGACATCAGGACCTGCACCTACCCTCCGGATTTCCTTTCCTGACTCCATGGGGCATTGCAGGGCGGCATACTTCAGGGTCTGCAAAGACCCCCCGGTGATGTGGGTGCCATCTTGGACGGTGAGCCCGGCCAGGCCCCGCAGCTGGGGGATCTGGTCCATGCCGTTGGTCCTTGACTTCGACACGCGAAATTTGTGTCGTTCGCTGGGCCTGTGGAGGTCCCTGGAAGACCACCCCCCGCGTTTTGGGGGGTAGCAAAAAAGGGCAAGCCCACAGTACACTTTCTCAGCTTCCAAGTTGTTTTGATGGCTTGGAGTGGTGGATTGGAGGAGGGCGAGAACCAGGGGTTCAAATCCAGAAAACACCAGTGCAACCCGGTCGACTCATATTGCAGCGGGAAAATCATCAGTTTGCCAAAGGTGCCCAAGGTTCAAAATGAAGATCCAACCCAATTACTCACTCACTCACTCACTCACTCACTCACTCACTCACTCACTCACTCACTCACTCACTCACTCACTCACTCACTCACTCACTCACTCACTCACTCACTCACTCACTCACTCACTCACTCACTCACTCACTCACTCACTCACTCACTCACTCACTCACTCACTCACTCACTCACTCACTCACTCACTCACTCACTCACTCACTCACTCACTCACTCACTCACTCACTCACTCACTCACTCACTCACTCACTCACTCACTCACTCACTCACTCACTCACTCACTCACTCACTCACTCACTCACTCACTCACTCACTCACTCACTCACTCACTCACTCACTCACTCACTCACTCACTCACTCACTCACTCACTCACTCACTCACTCACTCACTCACTCACTCACTCACTCACTCACTCACTCACTCACTCACTCACTCACTCACTCACTCACTCACTCACTCACTCACTCACTCACTCACTCACTCAGTTCGCACGGGGCCTGATTAATTGGGGGAGATCAGGCCCAAAAACAGCAACAGCGAGTCAAGTGCATTCAAGGTTCACCCGCGCTTTTGGAAAGCAGTAGCAAAAACAGAGCCGCTGCAGCAATGATGGCCACTCATCTGCAGCGTCGTTGAGAAGAATCGCTTCGTTCATCTTCTCCTTCTGGTAAGGATTCACGCAGCAGCATGTGGATAGAAAGCAGTTCATTCTGAGTCGTCAATCCCCTGAATGAAAAAAAGACTGCTAACTTTTCTCCAGCCAAAACAGCTGCAAGACCAGCAAGAGTGCATGTTTCTTAGACTGTCTGGCGTTCCAGCATAACATGTGTGGATATGCCCGTTGTTTGGGAGTTGGCACCCCTTGTGGGGCTTCACAAGGGAAACTTCGCGAGAAAATCGAGGCCCTTGCTTGCAAACATAGTATGCTGAGAACATGGTTCATCATCTTTAGTCAACCCTAAAAAGCAACAAAAAGTACACCAAGCTTGGAGAGACCCGAGACAAATCCGAATGCAGTCTTGTGAGTCGGATCGATCCAACAACCCTTCTGCCCGATTGAACAAACCGCTTGGGGGGCTCTGTTAGGTCTGTAAACCCAACCAGGATTGTGGATTGCATAAACAGGCTTGGGAGGGAGTCAAATGTGGTCTTTCTTCAACTTGAATCCTTCCGACAGTTACTTCCGTGCTGTCTGTCTCCCAATCTCGGGGTGCATTTCGCTTGAAGCATGGTTGAAGGCTCCGGTGTGTTAAGAGCGGCGAACTTGTACCCAGCCCCCCCCCCCCCCCCAACCACCCCAAATCGCCGCCAAATAATACTCTTCCGCATGGTGTGATAGTCAAAAAACCAAGAACCAATTCTTGGCAGAATAAACCTCAAACGCCAAGGCAAACAACTTGCTAGGAGCTTCCGTACTGAGCAACCTAAACTACGCACTTCCAAATGAGTGAGTGAGTGAGTGTGGTATCAAGATTCTCTGTGAAAAACTGGACAGTAGCTTGGAACCTGACTCCAGATTCCTGGTTGGGGCACATTTCCTCCAAAAGGGACCCATTTGGGTGAGGGTTTGGGCCCCTTGCCTGAAACATGGGGTGTGTTGAGGCTCGTCTTCGTTCCCTTTTTTGGGGGGTTGGGTTTTGCAGGGGACCAAGGGAACACAAGCCTTCTTTTATTCGATTTTTGTTGGTTGTTGTTGCTTTCTTTCTTTTTTTTGAGTTTGAGGCCAACCCGTTCGGCCAAGGAATTGGATCCGGGACCCATTCATTGAAACCAAGACACGCGCCGCGGTGCCCTGCCTCAGGCCCTCATGAGGCTCGACGATGAGGTAGGGGTCGTCCTGACCCCACTCCCTCGACCCCGTCTTAGGAGAACCTCGCTGAAGGGAACACCGCGCCGAACCGAGCCAACCAACCAACCCCCTCAAAAAAGAAGACAAGGTTCAAAATGATGGGTGTCAAAGCCAAGGGAAACCCAAAAGAGAAATGGTCAAAGACACCAAGATCAAAGCCAGGCGACCGCAACCAAAGGAGAAAAGGCATCAATGCTTCAAAAGGGAGACCGAAAGCAAAACCAACACTTCCTAGTTAATGGCGCAAATCAAGCCGACTTGAGGTTAAGCCACCGGCCACCCAGCGCCCAACTAAATTCAGCTACCGTCATCCTACCAGAAGGAAACTTACCAAAAACTGGCAAACAGGAGGTGTTGCTTAAACAACCCCAACGCGGGACTATGGGGGGGGGAGGTGTTTTTTTTTGAGGTCGCCTTTCTGCTGGTTTCAAAGGGAAACCGAGAGGAAAACCGAAGCCACTTGGGGGGGGCCCTTAAAAAGGCGAACCGTTTTGGTCATCGGTCCTTGTCGAAGTCCCTCGGCAAAAGCCGCCATTTCGCCAGCCGCAGCAGCAAGCGCTGCACCGTCTCTGGCGAGAGCTGCCCTTGGGTCCGTGTCAAACTGACGCCCCCCAAAACCCAATCAAAGACAAGATGTTCGAGTCTGGTCCATAATAATTAGTGAACCTTAAAATGTTAAACACAAAGCAAAAGAACCCCCCCCACAGTGAAGATGTTCAATCAAAACAGTTGAAAATATGATCCATCATCGTCCAGCATCAATCCTTTTGGCGCGGCACGGGTTGTGTCAAACCACGGAACCCGCTTTGCCATCAAACCTGCGTGGTCCCTTGACACATACCTGGAGTCTCCATGACCCTTAAAAAATGGGGTCATTACCCAAAATAATGGGGTCATTGACCCATCTTTTAAGGGTCATGGAGACTCCAGGTACCCCTTCCTTGGCAACCCCCCCTGCTTGCCGACCAGTAGCTGAAAAGCAACGCCCACACGTCAGAGAGCGTACTTGACACATCATCTGCGCAATATGCCCTTGGTCGACCAGCCATGATGTGATGTGATTGTGCTTGCAAGTTGGGCAACCGTGCGACAAGTAGAACCAGCCAGCTAAAGTTAAGACAGCATCCTCGAAAGAGACTGCCCGGAAAAAGCAAAAAAAAGCCAGCGGACTAAAAACAGTTGCAGGTTTTCAAAGCTGTGTCCAGTCGCTCCTTGCGTTCCAATCTATGTGCACCAACCCGTACACCCATCCGCACAGGCAGAACCGCTCCAGTCGTCTTGCCCACAAGAAGCATGGGCCAAAACGAAGGAAGGAAGGAACGAACAAACGAGCCAGCCAGCCAGCCAGCCAGCCAGCAAGCAAGCAAGCAAGCAAGCAACGCAAAACAAGCACAAACAAACAAACACAAACACTCACACACACACACACACACACACGAGCCTTTGTTGCAAACAAGCGTCAGGTACATGATGCCGCCCCCCAAGAGGCCAGCCAGCACAGCGCCCATAGAGGAGTTGAAGATCCGCCAGGCTGGTGACTGGCGCTGGTTGGCGTTGCTCCTTTCCTCGGTTCATCAACCTACTTGGGGAACCCTGCTCTGTTTCAACCCCACCTGTGTTTTGGGCCCACAGAAGAAAGCTAAAGTGGAGGTCAACGGAATAGGTTCGCGGTTGGAGAAGGGGTCCCGACTTGCTTGTATCGGGCTCGCCCTTTCAGGATCGCACAACTGCAGAGGTTGAAACCCATCCGAACACTGGCTTTACACTGGAAAAAATACGACAACAGGGAACGCGAATGTCTGCAGGTGCAATGCTCCTGTATGGTCTGTCCTATTAACCTCCATCCATTGACGCCTTGTTGCCTTCTTCCCCAAGCACCGCACAGTGCATGCAGAGCCGACACCGCACGCCAATAAAACAAAGCCACGTTGTAAAACAAATGATAAAACAACCAGCAAAGAAGCAAGCCACTAAGCCAGCATATCAACTAACAGACTAGCTTAAGTGACCGACTACTTGACTCAGTGACTGCCTCTTGGCTCCCTCACTGACTCACTGACTCCGTACCCAACGAGCAAGCAAGGCACGTAGTGCTCTATGACCTGCTTCATCTCCTCCTAGCGGTCTTTTTCGTCCGAGCTGCAGTCGGAAAACATGGTTTTACATATAATATATATATATATGTTATATACATATATATATATATATAATATAGAGATTTCCCCAACAGCTGAAAGCCGAGAATATCTGAAAAAGCCTATCCTCCAAAACGGGCTTTCAGGCCTCTGGAGCCCACTCCAGACTCCTCTAAGCATGGATGGTTCTGTGTTGCTTTTGCTGGTTTATCTTGGAAAGCCGTCCCAAAATCGGCCTCATCACTCCAAAGTCACCCCAGGTCAACGGAAAAAAAGCGACCGGCTGCTGTCGCCTCGGACCGCGGCCCCACAGCCAGGATCTGCGGCACCTGCGATGTCTGCGAGGGCCCGGGTCCCCCGGGCGGCGCCGGCGCCGCGGGCGCCGGCGCCGCGGCCCGCGCCTGCACCTGGCCGGTTGTATTGGTTGGGGGTCTGGAGGTGCGCTTTCGTTCGTGAAAACCATCTTGGGAGTTCCGCTGTCATTGGTGGTTTGGGGTGGTTTGGGTGCGGGGTAGACTTTCAGGTGGGGATCATTGGCGATACAATCTGAAAGGAATCCCAAGCAAGTGATCATCATGAATCGGCATGTTTTAGAATAATACCAAACCCTGATCCCCAAGTAAGGACCTATAACATCACTTTTGCTCGTTTTACCTCCGGATCAGTTGAATCCGCACTCAAACACATCTGAGTGAATCAAAATCTGGCGGACATCATTCACATGGGGCGCCATGTCCACCGGTGTTCCCAATAAAATGATACTTTTGGATCCCTAACTGTACTTGAAGATCGCACTACAACTCCAAATATTCTGACTAATTGGGTTTTCTTGAAGAAGCCCCACCCGTCGGCAAGGGCCCTTTTCGCACGTGTCATCAAGAAGAAACTCAGCCACAAACGCGATGGCTGAGCTGCCTTGAAAAGGACAGCTTCGGATCCCGAACCACCCCACCACCGCCCCCTGACCCACCCACCCACCCACCCACCCACCTAACCCTCCCACCCACCCACCTAACCCTCCCACCCATCCACCCACCCACCCCACCCGCCCAGCCCGCAGGCAGGGCTGCATCAGGCGCCATCTCCAGCGCCCGCTGAGCGCACGGCCGGCCATGGGCGCGACGTTAAAGCACTTCTTCGGTTTGGGCGCGAGGGCCAGTTTTTTGCCCAAACCAGGGGCACCCCCCCCCGCCAAACAAAGTAAAATCATAATAAGAAAAAAATAAGAATAAGTCGCGGGATTTGTTTTGCACCCTAAACGCACGCAGATGAGCGGATCATATGGCGGTAAAAACGCTGGCTCTTTGGTCCAACGACTCTTGCAGATTGAGGGGGGTTGTCCTTTGTTTGAGGGTACAGGTATTTACTCTGCTTGTGGTGATATGCTTGCTTGTGTGCAGCTCGCCACTGCTGGACGCCTGATAAGGATGCAAGTTATGTCGCTCGGCACCTGCACTTTGGCATGCCGATTCATGTCAAACTAATCTCTTCAGCTGCTGATGGCAATGGAATTTGGCTTGTGCCCACTCCCTAAAGTTTGAAAGGCTGGTGGATTTGCACATCAGACACACACACACACAAAGACAAAAAACAACAAACTGACTGGCTACTCCGAGACAGTGACCTGTTCTATTGCGGGTCAGTACTTTGCTTGACCTGGCTTGCGAGCAAGGCAGTCCGACATGTCAGGAATCATCACCAACGTGCATAAGCACGTTTATCGATTGCTGAGTCCCTGCTGATTAATACGGTGGTCCCCAAAACCAAAACCATTGCAAAGGATTCTGCTTTAGGGGTACGAGCATCGACTCATCTCACAATGTCAATCAAGCTTTTACACGTGACTGGGAAAAAAACAACAGCTCTTTCACCTCGTTGGCAATCTAGGGTTTTTTGTCCAAACAGTGGGGTCTCAAAAATTGTGGTCTGCTACCAAAAGAGAGTCCACAAAGTTGAGCATTTGGAACCGGGTGGTGTTCCTTGGGTCTCTGGCACCCCGCCCGCCTCGAGGAAACGTCTTGCCTCACCTTCCGATGTCGCGCCACACCCGCCGTCCTGCGCGACGTCTGTGGCTTCAGGTCGAGTACCGAGGTCCTTCCCTGGTTTCTTCAAGATTTCTCCATATTTCCTCAACTTCCCCTGGCCCAATTGGTGATGATTCAACCAATCCAAAAAGGACAATGGAGGGGCGTGTGTGCTTCTGCGCAAACCATGTCGGCCCACAGAGACTGGGCTCAGCGCCCGCTGATCCACGTCCAGCGCAGAGTGAGTCAGACTTTTTGGGCGCTTGCGACGCGGACGCAGAGTCAAAAGCTGCGTCCCGCGAATTCAAACGCCGGGCAGGGCATTGTCGTGGATCGCCGGGCAGCTGTGTCTTCCTGAGCCCGGCAGCCATGGAACAAAGTGTTTAGGACCCCCTTCGAAACCTCCTCCCCCCCTCCCCATTTAAAAAAGAAAGAAAGAAACATGCAAAAAACAACACATAATCAACAAGTGGACTCCAGTCACTTAACAAGCCGGGCGTCCCTCGTTCGGCGTTCGGGTCGAGTCTCGACTCGAGTTTTCAAGTCACCAGAACTTTTGCAGCCATCCGCCGCCTTCACGCTTCACCTGGCCGGACCGGGGCGGCGGGGCCCCAATTCCATTCCTGGAGTCTCCCATCGCTGGATTTCCCCTTCAAAAGTTAGAATTTCCAATTGAAACCGGCAATGAACTGGTGGTTTCCATTCAAAAGTTACAAGGTCAACGCGATTTACTGGTGGTGTCCATGGAGGACAATGCAGGGATCCCTGAAAACTGGATGCATCCAACTACCATTCGACTCGCTCAAAGTCACCCCACAAGTTCGAGAACCGAAATTCTGCCAACCGGAATGCTCTGCCCAGGGAAACCCCGAGTCCAAAACTCTGGGAGCATTCGCCTCAGACGCCTCGGACGCGTTGGGCGCGGGCGCTGCTCCATACCCTTCCCTTCTGGCGTCTGCCTGGCGATGAGACGTAATGGCTCTCCTCGTTGATTCCCATGACCGTTCAACCGGTTGTTTCCTCCAGGTTTGGGGGGGGGGGTCCGGAAAAGAATGGAGAAAATACCTCTAGAGAAACACGAAGGTTGCCGATGCTACTACAGACGATCCAAGAGATATATAGTCAAACTGCAGGAAACCCAGCACATGGTGGAAGGTTGTCCACGCTTGGCAGCTGTTGCTGTTCGTTGAAGCTGAATCACTGAGTAACCACGTGGATATTAATTTGTTGTTTATTCAGTTGGGCCCAAAAGGAAGTTGGTTGAGCATGGAGCCGATACGAAAGCAAGCTTGGGGATGGGTCTCCATATTGAGCCTGGTCAAAATATGTGGTTACTGTAAGGGACATGGAAAAGCCAGGGGGCCTGAATGCAAATTGGAGCCTCGTTTTTTAAGGCACCCAAAGTGGGGGGGCGGGGGGGGGGGGGGCTTTGGGAGGAAAATCCCTTATGAGTTGGCCCAGAACGTGATGTGAACACCCGCCCAAAAGGAGAAATATACACCAAATGGAGAAATGTACAGCACCCCACGGAATGGTGGATGTCTTTTTGGTTTCCCCTCCAGCAAAGCTACAAAGCCTCAACACCACACTCAAAAGTGCCCAGGTCGGACGGCCTTACCTGGCCTTGGCAGAACAAAATGGAGACCTGGAGAATTGGTTCGAGCCCTGTTTGACATCATCTTCAACCTAAGTGTGCCTTTTTCAGGGTGCCCCCGTACAAAGGGTGTGTCAAAGGGAAACCAAAAGGACACCGAAGCCCGTTTGGGGGGCGCTCCTTTGAGATGAACCTCCAGTTCAGTCGCAGAAGAAAAAAAATCGAAGGGGCCCTTTTCAAGTTGAGGTTTCTTAGTGAAGCCACCAAACGCGAAAGGGGAGGAACAAAGTATCTGGGTCTCAAGGAGGTATCTGTGAAGAAACCCCCCCTGTCAGGGATGGATTATCGGTTGCGAACTCTGCTCCCCTGCTAAAAGTTTAACTTTTATTAACTTTTATTTTAGTGGTTTGATTGGAAAACCCATTCGCTGGCAAAAAGTCAAAGTCCCAACATCCAAGCAACATGCACCAGAGTCACCAGAGGATTCAATTCCTCACCTGGTTGAATACAAACTGGGAATCCCACTCTTCCGAGCTCGCACCTTGGGAAGGCAGGGCAGCTCATTGGCTCCGGCCGCCGCCTGCGCTTCCTGGCTCGCTGCCAGTCGGTCGAGGGAACCTGAAGCCCCCCTGGACGAAGGTCGAAGACAGGTTTCTTGCAGAGGCCCCTTCAGGGTTGGTTTATATGCAAGAAAGACCAAAGGAAAGCCGATGTTTATTTTGAAGGTCCCCCAATTTGACACACCCTAGATGAGTGTTCACATGGAATGTCCTCAACAGGGCGCGTTCATCGCCCTGATGAAGGTTCAGTAGCTGGGTGGCTTCCCCCCCCCGTTCCCCCCCCAAAAAAAGAAGAAAAGGGTACCCTCAAAAAGAAGACACGCCCAAGTAGCCAAATTGTAGGCCATTTCTATGGTTGAAAGCAGGGTCGTGTCCCAGCAGCATTAGAGCCGGCTTAAGTCTACTCATCTTCCCTTTGAGGGCTTGGAAAACTCCCTCGTACTGAGCTACGGTGGTATCATGTGCCTCCATTTGCTTAAGTCCCCTGGAAAGCATAAACATATTTCCAGTAGTGATGGATTCCCTTCAAAACCAAGTGTTAAAAATAAAACAAATGTTCTTAAGCAAATGGAAGTGTGCCTTGGCGCGCTTGAATGTCAGCTGCTCGGCTGCAGCAGCCTCTTTGGCAGCAGCCGCTGCTTGCTGCTTCTTCGCAGCGGCCTCCCTGGCGGCAGCGGCCAAGTCTTCCTGGGCAAAAGTCTATGAACAACTGGATGACCAGGTGGAAGGACGCACCCATGTGGCTGTGGGTCAAGAATCGGTACCCAAAATGGAACTCTGGTCAATGGAAACAAAGACTAACACCGCGTAACCCTACCTCTTCAATTTTGAGCCACACCCATGTAGGAGGCACACAAGCACACAACCTCCAGTAAGGTGGTTTGACACCGGCACATACAAAGCAAGCAACCGCGAGCCAACTTGCAAAAAAAACATCGATTTACACAGCACATTTCACTCTCTGTCTGAAACCATTTGCGTTTGTCTCATAGGGAACCCTCCAAAAGGGTTGCGTTTCCTTCGTTGCCGAGCGTCCAATCCAACACACCCATTGATGCGTTTCCAGCTTCGTTTGGCAGGAAACCCAAAGGAAACCCACTTCGGACCCCGTCGGTCTCCCTGTATATTTCCCCCTTCTGAGGGGTTTTAACAAATCTTCCCCCTGGGTGGATTTCAACATGTGGCTGAACATAGGGAACGCACCCCTTGTCCCTAGATTCCTTTCAGAAAGGGATGTTGTAAGCGTTGGGTTTTTGAACTCTCCCAGAATCGGATGTTGTGAAACAACACCTATTCATACTAAACAACGCACCGCTGGCGAACTCCCCCTCTCTTTCCTTTAAGCCAACCACAAAAAGGGTACCCTCAAAAAAACTAAAAGAACTTGCAGACTCATAATCTCTCGCGCCCTGGCCGCAAAAGCTCACGATCGGTTTGAAGGGGAATGAGAAATGCAATGACCCCGACTTAAGCCATCCATCCGAGTTGGTTTCCTTTTACTCCTGAATCCGGAAAAACTTCGGGATTCCCTTAAACAAAACCAAG
Organism: Effrenium voratum; assembly: GCA_963377175.1. Classification (NCBI taxonomy): domain Eukaryota; class Dinophyceae; order Suessiales; family Symbiodiniaceae; genus Effrenium; species Effrenium voratum. The sequence continues at coordinate 559,262 of CAUJNA010003482.1, forward strand.
TCGGTTGCTTTTTGGATAATGAACGGTTCATTCCCAAAACCCGGCGAAGGTCATTCCCTACCTGTCGCACCAGGCAGAAAAGCGGACCTTTTGAAGCAAGGAGCAAAGGAGAGCGCAGGCGCCTGTGTCACCGGCGACGCGGCCGAGTCCTTGGTGCATGTTTTTGGGTGCTTCGGAAAAATACGTGTCATACGTATATAGATATATGTTTACATCTGTTTTTTTGTTGTTGTTCATGATGTGCCTTCTTTATTTATCTTTGTTGTTTTCTCTGTTCTTTTCTCTTTTTCTTTTTCTCCTTCTTTTTTTTTTTTTTTGGGGGGGGGGGGGGGGGGCGGGGGCCGGGGGAGTTCTTGGTTTTAGTTTATTCGTGTTTTTGATGTTTTGTCGGTGTTGCTTTTGTTGGCTTCTTTTGTTGTTTTGCTGGTTGCGTTTGTCATGCTGTTGGCTTTGTGCCTGCTGGTTGTGGTTTTTGGGGGTCGGTCTGGTGACTTTGCGGGCCCCTTTCAACGCGTTCTTCTAAACGGGTTCTGATCGCATGCGTGTGACGATTATGTGTTGTTCGCATCCCAAAGGACCCCGTTTGTTAGAAACTGTTTAGAGTACCCAACTACTTGCGATGGACATTGATCTCTTACACTTGTCTGTAAAGCCATGCAACTAGGCAGTTCAACAGGGTTCCTTTGGGCCTTCAGTGTTTCCACCCACTAAGAAGGCTGTACCCATGATTATAAGTGGCATCATGGGTGTCACCCTTCTACACACGACAGCAAACAAGCCATTTAAGTAGGTACTGAAATAGGCCGCTTTGCACTGGTTTTCGGGTGGCTTATCCCACTCTTAAGGTTTCATCCATCCCAGGCAAGTGTTTTCCCCTTAAACCCGCCTGGCAAGGGTACCGAGCCTCGGGCCACACCCCACATGCTCGTGTTGGTTTCACTTCGAAAGGGTACCCGGGTACCCTAAGACACTCACAAGAGAGCTTCGGGTGCTTGTCACAGATCTATGAGGTGGCCTTCCTTGAAAACCATGCCAACGGGCTCCCTGAGAACCTCAGTTTGATTCCCCAGGCGAGTCGCCAACAAGTCGATGAAGCTGTCCGCGGAGCGCAGCTGCAGCGTCTTGTCCTTAGCCACGGCCGCGAGCGCGAGCGCATCGCGAGCGCATCGCGAGCGCTGCTCAGCCCAGAGTTCCGGAGCCAGGGGGAAAAGAGTCGACTGAAGGGGCACCCTGCCAGGGGGGAAAGGTTGGCTCGAAGGGCACCCTTCTTATGGCTGCTTGGCGTTTACAGAGAAACCCTGACCCCAAAAGAGGAAAGGAGGGTGGGCAAAGGAGTAACACACCAGAGCCTTGTCTTCCGTAGGTTCCTGCAAAAGACGGTGTATCCAGGGTGTAAGACAACAGGTCTGGTCAAACTGGATCCGAGGCCTCGGGGATCCAGAAATGGGTCCATCTCAAACCTGGGACCCCCCTCCCCCTTCTTCGGGGCCCAAAAACGAGGTGGGTCAAAAAAGAGACTTGGGCGCGAAGACGACAGGTTCTCAACTCTATGCTGAGCTTCTGAGTTGACTGGCCAAGCGGTGTTCATATTTTTGGGCCTTCAATTCAACATGATAGCAGAAAACAGCCAACAACAACAAGTAAACAGTTTGCCAGCTGGACAAGCAAGTATAGCTATGAGTTTCAATAGGGACGCCCTCAAATGATTAGCGGACAGTGATGTGCGCCACAGGATCCCCAAGTAGAAAACTCATGGCCTTGTAAAGGTTCTGCCTGTGTGTGTGCTCTGGTTTGTTGTCCAATACTGATTCTACTGATTCGGGCAGGCAGCCTAGCTTCGAAACATGGCTGCCATGGCTCAGCGTGGCAAAGATGATCCGTGATGGGGTTTTCGACCCCTGAATACGCCCAGTTGTTCACCAGGGAGTTCCTAGAAAGGAATCCCAAAAACGGACGAACTGGGTGGTTGATTGGTCTGTCGGCAGGACAAATCACTTAAGCTTGAATCTCCCCTGACAGCACGCAGAATCAGCGCTGTGGGAAATGACCACTTCTGGGCTTCCCAAAGACTACCACCCCCCCTTCCCCTTGCGCATAAAGGGGAATATGTTCCTTGTATCACAGAAGCGGTTGGATAAACCCCGAGTGATCCCGCAACCCTGCGCATCGGTCCAAGGCACCGTCAGCAAGGCATCGGCGTGGGCGGTGGGAGCCAACACCATGGCGCTCTGAGCCTCGGGTTTCCGGGCTTGGGACCCGCCCAAAGACATGCGCGAGCCCTTCGAGCGGCCCAAATGAGGGCTCCTGAAATGGAGTTCGGACCTGCTGATGGGCATTTAAAAGGGGAACCGAAAGGAAACCGTCCATAAAATGGGGACCGCTAAATTTTGAGGACACCCTGAAATGGGGACCAAGCAATTACACACACACACAACTGTCCTTTGTCATGAGGTCATGTTCGCTCAAGAGTAGGCCACCCCATGCCAATTAGTTAGGCCATACTGGCCCCAGTATGAGTTTTACATTGGTAGCGAACCCTTTGGTGAGCATGGGCGAGTTGTGTCCACCAACTTGGACACCCATGAAATTCACCAAACCTCTCTCGTGTGTCGAAATGGCCCTTCTCCCTTCCCCCTAAAAGATGGTGGAACTGCTTAGTTGGTCTGGGGTCACTAAGAACCGTTCATGACCGTCCCACGGCTACTCTTGTGGCTCTGAGTCAGTATTGAATTCCACCCCCCAACCCACCCACCCACCCACAAAGGAAAATACCGCCTGCGATTGAACATCAAAAAAAATCCTCCCCCGTTCTCCTCTTCCCCTTCACCTACGGATCATCCGCGACACCACGAGGAAGAGCTGCATCTCGCCATCGTTCACCGCCACCACACACTGCGCCGTGGTGGCAGAGCCGCCAAAGCGGTGGTCCTGCGTGTTCAGCACCTCAAGAAAGCAGATGCCGATCCGTCGGGCAAAACCCGGTGGTCATTGATGTTGAAATCCATCACTCTATATGGCAAGGGGAAATCATGCCTGTCTATTCAATGTCCAATGTCTCATCCTGTTGAGGAATTCCGTGCCGTGCACTCAAATTGCAGCAAATGACACACATGTACAAAAAAAACATCGGAATGACTTCTGAATCACTGAATACTTATGGTGTACTTGCAATATGCATGTATATATATATATACATGTATCACAAATACAGAGTACATATATATATATATATATTGTCATAGAAACATAAATCATAAAACATGACTCCTGAATGCTAGCCGGAACTGGCTTTGGCCGGGGCGGGACGGGTACAAGAGGGTGCTTCTAAACAACTGGGACCCATTTGGATTGATGTTCAACGGAAAGCAAATAATTGTTCTCTTCGAGACCCCTGAAAATACAGTGTTTCCTTTTGGTTCCCCACTTCAACCACAATGGGGTCGAGCATTCCTTCCTTACACAATTGCCCCCAGTTGCGAGGCGGTCACCCAGGTTGAGTTTCAACGGACAATAAGGAACCGCTTGGTTCGGCCCCCCCCCCGCCAACCCCGCCAACCCCGCGCGCGGAAACCAACCGACCCCTAGCCGCGAATCGGAAGAGATCTCAGCGCCCCACGGTCTTGAACTCGCAGCTCACGCCTGGCAACACACAATGACGACCCCTCTTGCACCTCTCCAAAAGGAGGGAATCTCAACCAAGCAACCAACCAACCAACCAAGCAAGCAAGCAAGCAAGCAAGCAAGCAAGCAAGCAACCAACCTACCTAACTACCTACCTACCTACCTACCTACCTACCTACCTACCTACCTACCTACCTACCTACCTACCTACCTACCTACCTACCACCTTCCGGCTGTTGCTGCCTTCTGGGTACAGCGGTCTGGTCGGTTGGTCGATCTGTTTCCCCCAATAGGGGCCCGTGATCTTTGGGTTAAAACACACCCAAATGAGCAGAGCCTAAAACATTGACTTGCCGTTCTACCAACACGGTTTGGCACGGCTGTGAAGCTCGTGCACGCCCGAGCTGCGTCACTGGTGCATGCTTGAATTCCATGATTCTGACCCTCCGACATGCAAGACACTGCCTGACAGCCGTTGCGCTGCCTTGAACAAAACTGCTGATACCGGAATCAACTGGGCTCTCGTCGAACGAGGACTTTCGATACGTTGACAGTACCCGGACGTTTGCTGTGAGCCACGAAACGTCCTTCAGAAAAGAACAATGCCTCTGCCGAGTCCCAAAGATCATGGACGCTGCCCCGGTCACCCACCCCCAAAGAAAAAATGACCCAAACCCCAACTAACCCAGTTGCCCACTCCTAAAGAAAAGACAATGAAAAACCAACGGCGCCTTTCAGCTGCGGGATGCTAAAGCTGAGGCTGGGCAGGTTCTTCGCGCTGAAGTTGAAGGCGAAGATGGCGCAGCCCCGCGTGAGGACCAGCGCCTGCTTCCTCTCCTCCTCCGGCGGCGGGAATCCGACCAAGACGGAGCAAACCGATGGTTGGTTGGAGGATCACACCAAAAGCAGAGGGAGAAACGAGTGAACCCCCACAATAGGTCCCTTTCTACCTGGGCGTCCGATTCTTTGTTCAGGTGGTGGTAATGTACAAAACCACCCTCACGGAAACACAGGGAGCCCTGTCCAAAACAGGAAGGTGCGGGTCCTGGTCCAAATGCAACTTTTGAGTCCTAAAGTTGACGCGGGCGATGAACTTTGAGGGCCCCGAAATGGTGGACACTATTTAGTTGTGGGCTTCTGCCCGCCTGTTGAGGGGCTCGAACTCTTGAAATTCACTGCCATCTGAAGGGATGGCTGCTCAAGGGCATTACGCAACAAAGCAGTTTCGACCCCCTACCTTGGGTCATACTGTGGATAAACAAAATCCTGCACCGCTTTGAAACCATGGTTGAAACCATTGGTTTTTACGGGGCAATCATCAGAAACCAGGGTTCCTTAGGTGGCGCGAAATAGATTTCGCGGCCATCCACAGCATCGCGGGCGTATCGCCGCCGTCGGAGTCCTGTAGGACCACATTGGGCACCGGGTCGGCGAGCCACTGCAGGCAGCGCTCCGTGCGGAGCAAAGCCATTTGGAACATGGCCAAGAACTTGTTCTTCGACGATTTGTCCTCAGTTCTTCGGTTTTCTCATGGCAAAAACAACAAACAAAAAAAACGTGGCTCCCTTCCAACACATGTGCGGTTTTTGTTGTGTCCACTTTACCCTTTTGGGGTTTTGAAGGGAAACAAGAGGGAAATTGCAAACGTTGGGGGGGGAGGGTTCGCCGAGTTTGAGGCAAACATATTTGTCTGACCTTCACCTCAGGGAAGGAACCCCACGGTGCCAGGCGAATGGGCATGAGTAATCACAGTCTACCAAGACTGAAGAATCGGCAGGGCGAATATCCACTTCGACACTATGCAAAGAATCTGAAGGTATGCAGAATTGGGGGAAGGTCCATTCATCCTTAAAACTGTCCACTAAGCTCCATCCACAGATCTCATTGCCTGCAACTGCCGCCCTGTTTTGCGACATCCGGGTTTGCCCAAACCTTTTGTAGGTTCAATAGGGCAAGGTCTGTCGTTTTTTGAGGGTACCCCAAAAAAGGTGGGGGCTCCTTTTGGTTTCCCCTTAAGACCAACCCACAAGGGAATGAGGGGGTGCACCAACCACGCTTCACAACAGCTTTCCAACCACGATAGAAATTGTTCCTACCACGACTCGGAATTATTTTTCTTGCTACGAAATAATAATAATAATAATAATCACGATAAGCTCAAAAAGCGGATCCTTCCTTCCTTGAAACAGGCCTCCCTCCTTCTCCTGCTTCCTTCCTTCTTCCTTCTTCCCTTCTTCCAACAATGGACGGTTGATTCAAAGAACGTGTGTTTTGAGCTTTTTGGCCCCCAAAAACTGCAAAACACACGTTCTTTGGAAGAGCTGTCCGTTAGCTCCTTACAAGCTCCTTATAAAGCTCCTTATAAAGCTCTTCACAAAGGTTTTTAGAGAGCTCCTGAGCTTTCTCGGCTCCTTATAAAGCTCCAAATACAGTTCCTGAAAAGAGCTCCTTCACAAAGCTGTATTTGGAGCTTTATAAGGAGCCGAGAAAGCTCAAGAGCTCTCTAAAAACCTTTGTGAAGAGCTTTGTAAGGAGCTTGTAAGGAGCTAATGGACGGCTCTTCCAAAGAATGTGTGTTTTGCAGTTTTGGGAACCAAAAAGCTCAAAACACACGTTCTTTGAAGCAGGGCCGCAGAAATGGACGGCTGTTCCAAAGAACGTGTGTTTTGCAGTTGTTGGGCGCCAAGAAGCTCAAAACACACGGTCTTTGAAACAGGGCCCCAGAAAGTTCAGGTGTGGTTTGAGCTTTTTGGCCCCCAAAAAGTGCAAAACACGCGTTCTTTGGAGCAGCTGCATGGACCAAAATTATTTATCGTGGTATGAACCTTCTTTATTTGTCGTGGTATGAAGCTCAATTATTTATCGCTGTTATTTTTGTTTTTGTCGCTGTTTTTGAAGTCTTGTCGTGGAAGGTACCTCCCCTGACAAGGGATTCCCTACAAAAGGACACCAAAGATCAGCCATGGCATGCTCGCCCCTCTCAGCCAAAAGGCCCGTGCCAGTTCCGTGGGAATCCTTGCAAGCTTGTCGCTGTACTCGTTGCCCTTCCTAGGGTAGTCCACCTTGCCTCGGCTTTCTGTTCGCTCACGTCCCCTCTTCATGGGTTTCCCATAAGTTTCTCATGGCTGGGGTTTCCATGGGTTTCGCATGGATTTCTCATGGGCTTCGCATGACTTTCCCATGACTTTCCCATGGGTTTCCTATGCTTTCTCATGGTCTCCTAAACTTTCCCAAGGGGTTATCATGGTTTGCCAGTCAAGGAGCCGTTCCACCCAAAGTCGCTCCCCAGGCAGCTGAGCGTACCATCGCCCCCGAAGGCTAAGGACAAAAGGCCTCAGGCTTAGCAGATTTTTGGGAATCAAGTTGATTTTCAAGGGGAACCCCCTCCCAAAAAGGACTCAGCATGATTTTGGGGGAAGAAAAGGGGGCCTTCTTGGATTTTCAAGGAGAAAAAAAACGCTCCAAAAAAAGGAAAATTAGGGTGCCACTGGACAACTGGGACACTTGGAAATGGGCTGGGGGCCTTTTGAAGAGGCCGCTTTTCCACTTCTGTCAGCTTCCATGAGTGTTGTAAAGGATCGCAAGCGACTGGTTTTTGGACGAGTCTCACTGGAAACGAAATGGAGGCCAGCTGCATCCTTTAACCCAGACCCATAGTTGGCCATGAGGAAAAAAAGTCGATCTTTTTCAGAATTGGTCGATGTTTCAGGAAACCCGCCTCCAACAAAAAAAAAAAAGGGGCACCACTGGCGGGCGGTTCTTCGGGGACCTGGGCCCCGCACGGCAGAGCCGGAGCACCGGCAGCGCGTCCTCGCCCAGAGCCTGCGCCAGCGGCCGGGGCCGGCGCGGCAGCGGGGTGTGCGGGGCCTCCTGGCGGCTCCGATGGGAACGCTCCACTCGGAGCCCCCCGGAGCAAAACCCGAACAAAATGTGCCAAGAACTGGGGCCTTTGCTGTGGTGTCTGTTTTGTGTGTCCTTTTGGGGGAATAAGCGGCCCTGGTGGATGAGTAAACCTTGTAAACCAGGGCCATGTCATTCTTTGCCGAAACAACCAAGAAGGACGCCTATGTTTGCCACTGTGTACCCCCGTGAACCCCCCGAACCTCCCCCCTTCCCCCATGGTTTTCCAGTAAGGATACTTAGATGGCCTGGGACTTGGCCAAGTGGTTAGCCCCTAGTTGTAGCCCATTACCATGGATTCTGTCGACGGGCTTCAGATTTGCTTGAAGCGAAACGGAAAAATACCCATGTCGAATGTCCAACTCCCTAAATTCTGACACATAGCCACTGGCAAGTTGTCGCGCGTTTGTGGCAGTGCCGGTTTTTTGGGAGGGTATCCTTTTCAGGTACCAGCTGAAGAAATCTTGACCCCGGGATTGAGTCGAGCTTGTTCTACCAGGGGGAAGGCGCTGCTGAACGTCTGAACCCCCACTAAAAGAGGACACCGGACACCCCCCAATTCAAGATCAACCTTACTCCGGGGTTCCCATTGAGGATGGAAAAGAGAAGCCGCGATTTGGTTGGCTCCAAGTCCCCACTTTGACCCAGTGGCTCCGCGCGAAGAAGGCCGCGGAAAGAGAACCGGAGGGAGCCAAGACCAAGGGAAACACCCGGTCCAAGCAAGGAAAATGGCTGGGTGGCCGTTACCTGCTATGGGAACTCGGATCAGGGCTTGAAGAAGTCAACCCAACACCATTGAAGGAGTTCCAGCTTGGGTCCCCTAAACTTCAAAAGTATTTCGAGTAGGCACTTGGGCGATCCATGCAAGACTTACGCACAAGACTTCACCAAGTCTTCAAAACCTGGTATTCCAAGTCGTCTACCCCAACCAATGGACACAATTTTTGAGGGAACATCCGCACCCATTTGGCCAAAAGGTTTGGATTCCCTAAAACAAACGAGCCCATTGCGTGGGACTGTCCCTGCCTGAAAAGCCCTTCCCCCGGTTGCTTTGCCTCCATTTGCTTAAGTCCCCTGGAAAAAAACAAAACATATTTCCAGCAGTGATAGATTCCCTTTAAAACAAACAGGGGAAAATAATAAAAAAGAAAAACATGGTCTCAACCAAATGGAAGCTCTGTCCCGGTCCGTCCTGCAAGCCCAGCAGCTCGATGTAGAGGTCCTCCGTCCGTTTTGCCATGGTGTCCCAAAGGAAGCCGCTTTGAACCTGAGGGCTCGCTCCATCGCGCTCGCTCGACCCGGATCCATGGAGAACTGGTGGCGTTGAAAACTTGAAAACGGAGGAAACACCGGGGGAGACCCTCCCTCCCAAATTAAAAGGCACCGGGAAAACACCTGCAAACACCTGTTTTTTTTTGACTTTTTTTGTCTTGGCAGCCTGTCAGTTGCTACTACAAGTAAGGTCCGGCAGAGCCGGGGGGCGGAAGTTTCAAAGCAGTGAACAACTATAGTTTGGAGAACTGTCCTTGGCCCCTTGCTTCTCTCTCTCTCTCTCTCTCTCTCTTTTTCTCTCTTTCTCTCTTTCTCTCTTTCTCTCTTTCTCTTTCTCTTTCTGTTTCTCTGTCTCTTTCTCTCTCTTTCTATCTATCTCTCTAGCTATCTCTATATCTGTTTATTGATCTATCTATCTACCCATCTTTCTCTGCACTTAAAAGTTGCGATGTTCAATCCCCGAAAGTTGACTTCGCGTACTACTTTCGTACTTAAAAGTTGCGATTTTCGAGCCCCAGCTGCGAAACTGGACTTCACGTACTACTTTCGTAGTTAAAAGTTGCGATTTTCGAGCCCCAGCTACGAAAGTGGACTTCGCGTACTACTTTCGTACTAAAAAGTCGCGATTTTCGAGCCCCAGCTGCGAAAGTGGACTTTGCGTACTACTTTCGTACTTAAAAGTTGCGATTTTCAAGCCCCGGCTGCGAAAGTGGACTTTGCGCACTACTTTCGTACTTAAAAGTTGCGATTTTCAAGCCCCAGCTGCGAAAGTTGACTTCGCGTACTACTTTCGTACTTAAAAGTTGCGATTTTCGAGCCCCGGCTGCGAAAGTTGACCTTGCAAAAATGCTGCGCCTGCCACCAAATCTGTGCTTGACCTTGCTAAAGTGCTGCGCCTGCCACAAAATCTGTACTTGACCTTGCGAAAGTGCTGCGCGTGCCACGAATTTTGCACTTGACCTTGCGAAAGTGCTGCACCTGCCACAAATTCTGTACTTGACCTTGCGAAAGTGATGCGCCTGCCACGAATTTTGTACTTGACCTTGCGAAAGTGCTGCGCCTGCCACGAAATCGATACTTGACCTTGCGAAAGTGCTGCGCCTGCCACGAAATCTATACTTGACCTTGCGAAAGTGCTGCGCCTGCCACGAAATCTATACTTGACCTTGCGAAAGTGCTGCGCCTGCCACGCAATTCAAACCTTGCGAAACCTTCGCGCGGCCGTGCCAATGGGCCCGTCTCCGAGACCGTTCCGAGACCGTTCCGAGACCGTTCCGAGACCGCCTCCGTACAGGCGTCGCAGCCGAGGTGGTTTGCGCACAGTCCGGAAGCCCAATTCACGCACAGCGCCAACGTTTTCTGCATCTTGCCATCCCCCAGCTCGCAGAGAGTGGACGCAGCACCTTGCGAAAGTGCTGCGCCTGCCACGAAATCGATACTTGACCTTGCGAAAGTGCTGCGCCTGCCACGAAATCTATACTTGACCTTGCGAAAGTGCTGCGCCTGCCACGCAATTCAAACCTTGCGAAACCTTCGCGCGGCCGTGCCAATGGGCCCGTCTCCGAACCCGTTCCGAGACCGTTCCGAGACCGTTCCGAGACCGTTCCGAGACCGTTCCGAGACCGCCTCCGTACAGGCGTCGCAGCCGAGGTGGTTTGCGCACAGTCCGGAAGCCCAATTCACGCACAGCGCCAACGTTTTCTGCATCTTGCCATCCCCCCGCTCGCAGAGAGTGGACGCAGCACCTTGCGAAAGTGCTGCGCCTGCCACGAAATCGATACTTGACCTTGCGAAAGTGCTGCGCCTGCCACGAAATCTATACTTGACCTTGCGAAAGTGCTGCGAAAGTGCTGCGCCTGCCACGCAATTCAAACCTTGCGAAACCTTCGCGCGGCCGGGCCAATGGGCCCGTCTCCGAGACCGTTCCGAACCCGTTCCGCACCCGCCTCCGTACAGGCGTCGCAGCCGAGGTGGTTTGCGCACTGTCCGGAAGCCCAATTCACGCACAACGCCAACGTTTTCTGCATCTTGCCATCCCCCAGCTCGCAGAGAGTGCTTGCGAAAGTGCTGCGCCTGCCACGAAATCTATACTTGACCTTGCGAAAGTGCTGCGCCTGCCAAGAAATCTATACTTGACCTTGCGAAAGTGCTGCGCCTGCCACGCAATTCAAACCTTGCGAAACCTTCGCGCGGCCGTGCCAATGGGCCCGTCTCCGAACCCGTTCCGAACCCGTGCCGAACCCGTTCCGAGACCGTTCCGAGACCGCCTCCGTACAGGCGTCGCAGCCGAGGTGGTTTGCGCACAGTCCGGAAGCCCAATTCCCGCACAGCGCCAACGTTTTCTGCATCTTGCCATCCCCCAGCTCGCAGAGAGTGCTTGCGAAAGTGCTGCGCCTGCCACGAAATCTATACTTGAGAAAGCTATCAACGTGTTAAGCTGGCTATATGTCAAAGCTATCTATCTGTCATGCAAGCCTATTGGAAAGCTATCTATCTGTCAAGCTAGCTATATGTCAAAGCTATCTATCTGTCAAGCAAGCCTATTGGAAAGCTATCTATCTGTCAAGCTAGCTATATGTCAAAGCCCCCTAAAAAACACTATTTGGTGCCATTGGTCGGCAAAAAGAAAGTATCTATCTGTCAAGCGAGCTATATGTCAAAGCTACCCCCCCCCCCCCGCCCCCCCCCCCATTAATTTCTGTCTGTCAAGCTAGCTATATGTCAAAGCTATCTATTTGTCATGCTAGCTACCTGTCATAGCTATATGTCAAAGCAGCTAGCTCATTTAGTTCCAGTACTACGGAAGTTTCTTGTTAAACTTCCTTTGATCATTGAGAAGGAGATCACAAAACTGGGCTGCCCTCAGACCCCCCCCCCCAAAGTTTAACTTTTAGTGGGTTAAATGGAAACTACCACTAAACACTAAAAGGCTAAAAGGCTAAGGGGATGGCTGGGAGCCACCAAGAAAAAGCGGCCAAGGAACTTGCTGCCAGCCTTGCTTCCCCATCCAGCCTCGGCACCATGGACGCTCAAGGTCACTTGGGTCACGCCGCTCGTGGCGCATGCTGTCCATTTCTCGTTTCATGTCTCCCAGACTCCTTTTGGTGGGGTATTCTCGTGGGAACCAATGGGTGCCTTTGAGGTCGCAAGTAGCCTGTGCGGCATCTCGGCCATTGGGAGCATTTTCGGGACCCACTTCACGTGTTCATCGCTGAGTTCCGGCAGTGTCGGGGTTCCACTTTGGCCAAGGTTGAAACAACAAATACCTGTGAAAACTCCAAACAGCATGGAAAAACAGGACAGGTTACACTGGGTTGGTGTAGGATTGGGTAGGTCAGGGTGGGTTTGGGTCTGATTGAGACTGGGTGGCGCGCAGCAGTGCCCACAGGCCAAGAGGCCAAGAGGAAGCCGTGCCGCGGCGAAACGTACGGGAAGCGTGACCAAAACATTTGGGTGTGGGCGAAAACTCACCAGGCGACTGCACAGGGTTCCATTTTGGGTACCTATATTTTGACCCACACCCATTTCGTGGACACAGCCTCGCTGGGAAACTTGCGTTTGCGTGCGCTGTTGAAAGCGTAAGGTTCCGCAGAAAGACAGCTATGAGTCTGCTTGCCGCGTCTCCCTGAGCCAACCTTAAGCAAACCCGGCACCACCCTAAAAACACACTCTACACCCAAACCAAACAGCACATCTGGCAGCAGGCCATTTGGCAGCAGGCAGCAGCAACCAGCAGCCAGCAGCATCAGCCGCCAAGCTGGGAGACAAATGAGTTCGGCAGCCAAGGGTGGCATCCAGAGAGGCGTGCAGAGCCGTGGAAGAGGCGCGAAAGAATCAATCAAGAACCCCTACAGCAAGCTGTTTGGGGAAAAAACAGAGACCAGCTGTCCCAGAAAGAAAACAAACAGGCCGAAGGACAAGAGCAATGGCTTGCCAGAACCACCGGTTGTTTTTGATACTAGGTCTGGCTTTTGCTAGGTCTGGTCCTTTCCCCAGCGTCAAAATCAAAAGAGCGGAAACAGAAGAACGAAAAAAAAAAGGCTGCCCGGCGGCGCGCGTGCTCGCGGTTCTCGCAAATCTTGCAGAGGCCCCAGGACAGGCTGCCAGCTTCCTGCGGCCAGGTGGGGATTTGAAGTGCGGACCCTTTGGCGAGCAACATTGGCGTGGGGGTTCATAGTCGCTAGCCAAATTTCAAGGGTTCAAATGGTTGGTGGTGAAGGGTTTGTTTCAGGCTTAACATGGAGTTTCAGCTCCACTTATTTTATGAGCTGCTCAAACAAGTGTGTCTTTTTTAGAGCCTTGGTACAGGTTTGGGGTTGGTTTCAAGGAAACCAAATGGAACCCGTTTTGGACATCACGTTTTGGGCCGCCGTTCAAAGGGATTCATGGCAAGTGTGCTCGTCAGGATTCGCCCAGAACACATGAGGTGTTCCAAAGCGTTCATTTGCAGACCCTCAAAATGGGGAGAGAAAGCCCCAAGAAAAACCTCGGGTCCCTTTCACAAAGTTGTGGCCATTTCAAGGGTCCTGAGAGCCCTCTGCGAGTTTTTCTTCTTGGTTTCCTTTTGGGATCCCATCTGGGCTTTGGCCCTCGGGTGACTCCAGAACGCAAATCAATACGGAACCCAGAACGAGGGCAAAGGGGTGCATCCTCAAACAAATGATTCTTGTTGGGGGTTGATGTTGGCAGGACAATAAGAGAAAAAAAAAAACCCCACTTCAGACAGGGCTTCCACTGATCTCAAAAAGTTGCAACGGGGGGGGGGGGGGGGGGGGGGGGGGGGGGGGGGGGGGGGGGGGGGGGGGGGGGGGGGGGGGGGGGGGGGGGGGGGGTGGGGGGGGATGGGGGGGGGGGGGGGGGGGGGGGGGGGGGGGGGGGGGGGGGGATCGTGAGTCCCTGAAACTGCAACTTCAAGGTGCGAATGACCGGGAAGCCCTAGTAACACCCAAACCAAACCCCCCCAAAAACTAACAGGCCGGAACCCGGAACCCGGGGGGGGGGGGGGGGGGAAGGGGGGGCTCCCTTGTTGTCCCCCTTTTTTGGGGGTGGTGTTCGGGCCTGGTCCACCATGTACCCCGTGACGTCCGGCTGGATCAGATGCCGCAGCTCCCCGCAGGTGTTGCCCACCACGGGCCTCTTTAGGTGCAAAAAGGCTTGAGATCCACCGAGCCTTTTCGCGTGTTTTTAGTTGGGGTCGCCAAATAAGGCAAAATCCAGGAGAAAAAAACACAAAGCAAAACGAGGGAAAAAATACAGAAAGAGGCGACTGAGGGGAGTAGGTTACTTCACCATGGCGCAACTGGAGGGGACGGTCACCCCAGTTGCACCACCTATAACCGCGGCTGAAACCTCACTTCCTGGGCGGATTGGTCAAAAAAGTCCAAACTTGCCATGTGCTCCATTTACCGGTTTCCAATTGAAACCGCGGGCCTCAACTGGATTTCCAGCCACAAAGGTTGAGATCCATTTGCTGGCTGGCTCGTTGAATCTGCCGGTTTCCATTGAAACGATCGCCACTTTTGGAGGTTCGAAAAAGGAGCCGCCTGGAGTTCCATCCCGGAAATTCGAATTCTGGGCTGAGCACCCTGTTTCGGGAGCCGTCACAGGGGTGGTCCATGGTCCACATGCCTCTTTGGGCTTTAAGGGCTCCCAGGGTGCACGGCTTGGAGGTTGGGGGACAAGAACCAGCACCACTCCATTTGATTGTTACGGGGACCTTCCCATTGCTGGCGTGCTGAAAGTCCCGATGCAACCCCCCCCCCCCAACCCCCAACCCTGCTTGAAACCCTGGTTGAAACCAGAACGTGTGTCGGTATTTACGTTGGGGAATCGAATCATCAGCAATTCCGGTGGTGCGTATTCTTGTCGCACCCATCCACCGCAGGACGGGTGCGTCTCATCCGATTCCGGGGTCAACATGAGGACCTGATGGCCGAAAAATCCAAGACCTGGTATTAACAATGGTCTACCCCGATTGTTGGCCGTCGGACTCTTGAAAACGCGGCGAGGTGGCACCCGCTTTTTGGCAGGGGGCCATTCCCTCGCTACTCTCCCTCATCCTAACTTGGAAGCTGCCAGAAGGCCTCTGTGGAACCAAGTCTTCCCAACGAGTCCTGGGAGCTTCCATGGAATCGTCTGAGAGAGTGAAAACACTCCATCTCTTGGAGGCTGTCTGTAGATCCACTGGGTGTGGATCTGGGTGTGGCCGTTTTGAGTCTGAGTGTACCCGTCCGCCCGGGAAACGGCGGAAGGACGCGCGCGGGAACGACTCCGCGAGCGCTCGCTCGCTGCCGGCCTCGCGGCGGCCCAGCTTTCGATGACCCCTACGCCATAGAAGTCCTGGCGAGCCGGCACCACCACCTGAAGTGCGCTGAGGGGAGCCGGGAAGATCCGTTTTGTATTTGTTGTTGTTGATTGTTGTTTTTCTTGTTTTTACAAAAATAGTTCGCCCCAAAAGTGATCCGTGTGGCGTGGTTTGGTCCAAAATCGCTTGCAAAAGTGGACCCTGGGAAGTGGCAACCCGTGGACTAAGACCTGCGTTTTTTGTTTTTTTTCCTCCGGTGGCTTGGCTTTTGTTGACGAGGTAGATTTAGCGGCGCTCTCTTTTTGGTAAACAGTTGGGGGGTATTCGGCTGATGACATGCGCGCCGTACCCAATGTCATCCAGCACCCTAAGCTGCTGGTCCGAGAGGAGACAGTTAGTGACCATAGCTGTTTTGGCCTTGCATTGGCAGTCTCCTAAGTACAATGATAGCAGCGGACAAGACAGACCTTGCCTCCAGTCCTGTAATGCGCCTACACTAGTCGCTGCAAAGCTGTCTCCACTCTGCTTCAAACAAGTTCCCCGCAAAATGTTCAAACAAGTTCCCCGCAAGGATAGTTGCCTTCCAAGACCTTCCGATTGTCTGCTTCCGTGATTGGAGACACCCTTTTGAGGTTCCTTCAAAGGGAAAACAAAAGGAAAACCCACATGAGCTACCGTCAAAATAACTTGTCTTCGTCAAGGAGGTGTTTATGTAGTTTCGTTCTTGCTGATCCACGCATATTTTGACCGTGATTCACATATTCCTCGATTTTGCAGGCGGAAAGCAGCTTGGGATCAACCCTTCGTCACTGGGAGTGTTTTGGAAACCAATGCCATGCAAGCTCTGCCAGGTCGCTGCATCACAAGCCTCCAGGAAGCGCCGTTGCTCTTCCGCGCTCGAGGCCTCTCAAACGGCGGCCACCAGCCAGAGGAGTCGAGGAATGCAGACACGCGTGTGTCCTTTCAAAGCTTGGACCCTCCAAAATGATTTTCCTTTGGCTTCCCTTTAAAGCCACCAGACAAGGGGTACCAACTCAAAAAAGAAGACGGGCCACCCATGTGAGCCGGGCTTCTTTCTTGTTTCGGGGCTTACACACTGAGACTACGCGCCCGAGTTTCTAGAAGGGTTGGCCAAAAGGCGACAAGCGACACAATGTATCACGCAAGTGCCCCAAGGCGAACCTTTCGACGAAGCTAAACCCTTTGTGTGTTCAACAAAAAAAACTATGGGTGTTGCCTTTTTTGAGGCTCACCGTGTTGGGGTTGGCTTGCTATTTGGAACGACATACTTCAAATCCAAGGTGACAAATAAGGGAACCTCGCAGTAAAGGACCTTGACCATCGAATCGCTCTCCTATGGTCATGGTTCCCTAGCAATCCTTAGCCTGGTTGTATTGGTCCCTATTAAGGGCTCCATGAATATCCCTCAATCATGAACCAGGTCATTGCAAGTTGCCCGCCTGGTGTCCATCCAAAACGGGTCTAGGACCATCCCTGCCACCCCCAAGCAAAAGGGATGTTTGTTATAAAAAATATAAACTGAATTGCTGAAATGTTGAGTTGCCAACCTGGAGTATGACAGGTTCGAACTAGCTTCAGGTGTGATTCAGGTAAGTGCGCTTCGTTGGGTTCCGAAGGATCCCAAAGATCAAGTTTGCACCGAGCAGGGTACACATTTG
>CAUJNA010003483.1:0-200000 GCA_963377175.1 Effrenium voratum
GCCGAGGAAGGTGCCGGTGACGCCCACGTAGTCGGTGTCGGCCGCGCTGACGTACATCACCAAGTTGGAGGCCGTGCCCAGCCGGTACCGGCAGCCGAAGGAGTAGCGCCTCCCCGGCGTCAGCGTGTAGGTGCGCACGATGTTCCAGGCGAAGGCGCTCAGGGTCATGGCGTAGCCCTCCAGCTCGAAGCCTCCCACCGTGAAGCTGACCGAGGCCACGGAGCTCTGGCTGTTGGAGCGCACCAGGAAGTTGCCCAGCGTGGTCAGGGTGGGCTCCAGCAGCACCTCGCCCAGGGTGGCCAGCGTGACGTCGTCGGTCCCGCCGTCGAGGAACTCGTGCTTCAGCAGCAGGGCCGAGGCCGTCGTGTCCGCCTCGACCTCCGCCGTGTTGCCGGCCTCCAGGGTCGCGTCCAGGATCTGGAGGCCGTAGACGTCCACCGTTCCTGCCGTCTGGTTGGGCAGGCCCGGCGCCTGGGAGTGCGCCCCGAAGTGCAGCTTCGCCACCCCGTTCGGCGGCACGGTGAAGTACATCTTGGCCGTGCTCCAGGCGCCCTGGTCCCCCACGAAGCTGCCGTACAGGGGGTCGTAGACGTTGTCGGCCTCGGACATGTACACCACGAAGTTGGAGGCCGTGCCGAGCCGGTACCGGCAGGCGAAGAGGAGCTCCCGGCCGGGCGTCAGGCTGTAGGTGCGCACGATGTTCCACGGGTTCACTGCCAGGGTCAGGGTGTAGCCGTCCACGCTCGCTGCGCCCACGGTGTGCGTGGCCAGGACCACGCTGCAGCCGCTGCTGGGGCGAACCGTCCAGTTTGCCAGGGAGACGTCCGTGGGGGCCAGGATCTGCTCCCCGATGGCGGCCACCACCTCGTCGGCGCTGCCGTCGTCGGGGAAGCGCGCTGCTATCTCCAGGCCCGAGGCTGCCTCCGCGACTCCGAGCTTGCCGGCCAGGAGGCCGTCCACCTGTGCGACGGTGTAGTAGCTGAGCAGGGCGGCGGCGATGCTCGAGGCCGTCGCCGTGTCCTGGTCGGCGGCCGAGCGGTACGCCGCCAGCGCCGAGGCGATCTGGTTGGTCGTGAAGACGTCCTGGTCAGGGCCCGTCCGGTAGGCCAGCAGCGCGCCCGCGATGGCCGCCTGCGTCTGCGTGTCCTGCGCGCTCGCCGTCCGGTAGTCGGCCAACAGGGCGTCCACCTGCGCCGAGGTGTAGTAGGCCAGCAGCGCGGCCGAGATGGCGCTGGTCGTCTCGGCGTCCTGCGCCGTTGCTGTGCGGTAGTCGGCCAATAGCGTTGCTAGCAGCACGTCCACTTGCGCTGAGGTGTAGTAGGCCAGCAGCGCAGCCGCGAGGGCCGCGTCCGCAGCCGCTACCGAGTAGCAGTCGGCCGTGATGCTCAGGGTGTCGTCGCCGTTGGCCAGCGCAGCCGAGAGAGGAGCGTCCAGATGCAGGTTGCGCACGACGTTGCTTCGCTGCAGGGCGGCAAGGTCCGCGATGATGGCGTCGAGGGCGCTCTGGAGAGTGGTCTCGCTGGCTGAGAGCGCGGCGTTCGTGGCGTACGAGGCCAGCAGCGTCGCGTCGGCCTTGGAGCCCTGGAGCGCCGAGATGCTGGCGTCGCGGCTGGCAAGCTGCGCTGCGACGAAGGCCTCGGTGGCGAGACCCAGCAGTGCATTTGCTACCTTGGTGTCCACCTCCAGCGGCGTGTCCAGCCCGTCCACAGCGGACAGCAGGGCCGCCAGCTCGCTCGCGTCCGCCTTGCCAAGGGCAGCGTCCAGGGCTGCCGTGGTGACTGCGCCCAAGAGGGCTACCGCTATCTTAGAGTCCACCTCTAGGAAGTGTCGACGGCAGACAGCAGGGCGTAAGCAGTCAGGGCACTGGCGTCCGCCTTGGAGGCCTGCAGCCCCGAGATGGAAGCGTCTCGACTCGCGAGCTCGGAGGCCAGCGCCGCGGCGGTGACGACGCCCAGGAGAGCGTTGGCCACCGTCGACCTCCAGCGGCGTGATCCTTGCGGCGATATCCAGCGAGTGCTGGTCCACCACCGTCTTGAGGCCGTAGTTGGCCGCCCGAGCGCTCATGGCCGCCGTGGTGCTGTAGTTGGACAGCTTCAGGTCCACGCTGTCCGGGGTGCTCTTCGTGGCCACCACGCCCTCCAGCACGTCGAAGGCCGACTGGTCCGCCTTGTTCGAGAGACCCGTGGTCAGCGAGCTCTCCACCGCTGCGATGCTGCTTCCGTGCGCGGCCACCTGCCCATCTGTGGTGGCCAGGGCCGCTGCCGTGGCCAGAGGCGCAATTGCCGGCGCCAGCGCGCTGCTGTCCAGCTTTGAGGCCAGCTCTGCGGTGACCCGGTCGTCCAGCGACTGGATGGCTGCTGCGTTGTTGCCGGAGGCTGCCGTGTTCGCCGCCAGGTCCGTAACCTGCGCGTAGGGGGTGAGCGCCAGGGCCAGCTGCCCAGCTGTGACGTGGGTGCCGTCCGTGACCTCTCCGTTGTCCAGGATCTCGGGAATGTTCCCGGTGACTGGTCCTTCAAACATGGTGTTTTCCTATGTATCTCGCCGCCGCTGTTGGCCCAGTGGTCTCAGCGGCGCGTAGACATACCGGTTCTTGCGTCGCGCGGGTTCGATTCTAGCCGTGACCGCAGTTGAGTACCATGTGATCAGTCCAGCACGGACACTCCTGTGCCCGAGAGGGTCACCAGCTGGTAGGCCACTAGGTGGATAAACAGATCCGTCATAGTGCCATCCAGCCCCTTGAAGCTGGGGTCACCCGAGCGGGTGCTCACGCCGCTCAACGGCATCTTGGGCACGCGCTCGGTCGGGAAGCCCGCAATGAAGCTGTGGCGGAGGTACCCCACGCGGTTGATATCGATGTTGCGGACCGTATCGTCGTAAGTGCCCGCGAGCACGCTTAGGAAGTGGAAGTGCTCCGAGGCGCCCTTCATGGGGTTGTGCGGGTACTGCAGACTGCCCAGCTGCATCTGCGACTCGAGGAGGCTGTCCTCCTGCCTCGCCGCCCCGATGGGGGCCACGTCCTGCCCCGGGTTGGCCAGCAAGTGGATCTTCGAGCCCGCGTCGTTGTCCCAGAACGTCACGAACGCTCCCATGAGCTTCGTGAAGGCCCTCGCGACGGTTACGTTGTGCTCCGCGACTCCGTTCGGGACTGTGGATTGCTGCGTGTGCGCCGTGGGGTAGCTGAAAACCAGGGAGCGCCCTGACAGCAGCACCCTGTTGAAGCTCTCGGCAAGGGCAGAGTCCAGAACCATCTGGGAGGCCAGAACTCGGACGTTCTGGATCTCGAAGTCGGTGCTCAGGCTCCTGAGGGGTGCGCTCCCGCGTTTTCTGACCACAAAGCAGTCGCGGCGTCCGCAAATTCGATCTCAAGCACAAGATTGAGTTGCGGCGGCAGCATCTTGCCACATCGCAGGATCCCAACCATGGTGGGTCGGACGAGAACGTCCGCATACCCGCTTTGGTGCACCGCGCGGCCCACTCGGGGGTCTCCGTTCACCTCGTCGAAGCCCTCCATGGCCTTGTTCTGGTTGTACTCGCGGCCCTTCAGCAGATCGTGCGCAGCAACTGTTCTCCCGTAGTAGTTGATGTCGTCGCAGCGCTGGCCGTTGGCGAATACCTGGATCCTCTGGATGAAACAGGCGGGGTTCGGAGTGGCCGGCGCAAGCGGGTTAGTAGCGTCGACGTTTCTGACTCTGAAGGCCAGTTTGATCGACTCTGGATCGATGAAGCTGGTCCCGCTGGTCAGTGGAATGCGGCAGACACGAGAGGTGGCTGGCGAGAAGGAGCTCAGAGAGCTGGGGAAGTACTGCGCGTCGTGCCGAGCCGTCACGTAGGACGTGTTGCTCGTTTTTGAGCTTGTAATCGAGACTTTGCATCAGCTCATCCTGGGCTCCGGCGGTGACCACTTCCATTGCTGCTTGTTCTTTACATGTACTACGACACGCGCTTCGACTCGTGCGACGGGGGGCTAGGCGGCCTCGATGTCCCGCGCCAACTGGTCGAAGCTGGGCGGCGGCAGACCGGAGCGGCTGCTGGCGCGGCTGCTGGCGGGGCTCTGGCGGGTGCTCTGCGCCTGCGGCAGCCCCACGGGGTTGACGCCGAAGGCGAAGGGTCGAGGCGTGTGGTTGCTCTGCGCCTGCACGCGGAAGCCCGAGGCCGAGGAGGCACGGCTGCTTGCCGCGCTGGACGTGCTGCTGCCCGACCGCAGGCTAAAGTGCTGAGGCTGCGTGGCGTCGTTCATGCCGTTGGCGGATCGAACGTCCTGCACCGCGGCGTCCTCGCTGCCTTGCTGCGGTCGGAAGACCGTGTTCTCGAGCACCCAGCCCGTGCCGCGGGCCAGGCCGTAGGCGGCGCCGCCCGCGATGCCCACGGCTAGACCCGCCGTGGCGGCTGCCCCGATGCCTGCCGTGGCAGCCAACGTGCCAGCAACCTTGCCCGCTGTGGGTGCGAGGGCGGCGGCCCCCTCTGCAAGGCTTCCCAGGTACCCGAAGGCCCCGCCCACGCCCTCGGCAGCAGCTGCAACCTTGCCCTCCTCTGCAGCCACGGCCGCCGTCTCCTCGATGCGCCCCGCTCCACCTCCTGCGCGCGCTGCCCCGCCTCGTCCAGCAAGCGCTCGACGTCGTCGGGTCGGCCTATGATCTGCGGAGGCGGCTGCGGCTGCGGCCCCGGGCGGGGCATGACGTTCAGGCGCACGTACTCGGCCGCCTCCTGAAAAAGCTGCGAGCGGAAAGCCTGCACGGCCGCGAGCCCCGCGGCGCTCGCGCCCACCAGGTCCGCTGCCGCCTGGGCGCCGTCCGCCGTGCCGCGCAGTTGGTCCGTGATCGAGGGCGGGGCCTGGCCGTTGTTCGCCAAAGCGCCCGCTTCGGGATCGCCGGCCAGGTCGTCCTCGATGATGCGGTGGCCTCCGTAGCCCCGATAGATGCGGGCGAGCCGCACGTCCTCGTCCGTCGCCTCTGCGGGAGTGCGGAAGCCGTCCTCGGGAATCGCCTGCAGGGGCGTGTGCTGCAGAGGCTGCGGGTTGGGGTCCTCGCTGGACTGCACAAAGTCATCCAGGTAGAAATGGCTGTGACGAACGAGGTCGCCTTGCGGTCCGGCTGGTCCAGGGGCAGGGGCTCCCCCCGCTCGATGTAGCCTACCACCTGCTCAAAGCGCGGGCGCTGGTTGAAGCCGTGAGCGCGCAGTGTCTTCATCGCTTTAAGAGCTACTGCGCGGCCATCTCCGCCGCCGCCTGTTCGACGCCCCGGCGCTCGGCGCGCGAGTAGCGCAGCTGCGGCACCTGGCGGTGCACGGCCTCCGTCAACCGGCTCACGTCGTCCAGGTGTCGCCGCCCCTCCTCGGCCTGCCTGCGCTCTCCCAGCCAAGTGTTGAAGGCCCGAGCCTCCTCCAGCTCTCGGTAGCGCTTCAGCAGCAGCGGCTGCAGGTCGAAGCTGGGGTAGGTCTTGTGGAACCACCGCAGCATCTGCGGCTCGTTGCGGGGCTCTATCGACATCATAGCGCTTTTACCTCTAGACCAGCACGCTCGCCGCTGCGGTCAGACGATCGTAGGCGGACTGCCGCTCCAGCATGCGCAGCGCGCGCTGCTGCTCGCGAGTGAGCTGCGGCTCGGGCTGCGGCGCTGGCTGGGCCGCCTCCGAGACCGCCTCGGGCGTCGGGGCCGCCTCGGGCGCCGGCTTGGCCTTGGGAGTCCGCTTCGGGGGCGCGGCGGCGGCGGGCACCAGGGGGATGCCGGCTTGGGCTTGTTTTTACTACTCAGCGGCCTACCGCGGCGCTTCGGAGCGGCTGCCTCGGGCGTCGGCGGGGGCGCTGGCGGGGGCGCTGGCGGGAGCGCGGGCGGGAGCGCGGGCTCGACCGCTGGCTCGGGCGCAGGCTCGACCGCCGGCTCGGCGTTCTCCATACTTTTTACTTAGACATGATCCAAGTACAGAACAAACGACAAGGAAGACCCCCGCAGTCGGACGACCTGCCCGTCCAGGTCAGTCAGGCGGAAGCGCAGGTGCCGCAGCGTGATGGGGCCCCTCAGGGCCATGAAGTGCCCGTCGTCGGAGCCCGCCTCCACAGTGGTGCCCACGCCCGATTTCAGCGTGATCTTGGACAGGATGTCGTTGCCCAGGTTGCCCAGCGCGCGGTTGGCGTTGGCCAGCTGCGGGCAGCGCAGGTAGAGCTCGTTGTAGCAATTCATCCTGACAAACTTGAAGACCTGCTGCCCGCCTGAGACGAAGCTCGGGCCGAGCATGTGGTCGATGCTGAAGGGCTTGGTCGGCGAGGCGGCCGGCGAGGTGGGTAGTCCACAGCGTCAGGGAACTGCTGCTGCAGCTCCAGATCGTTCAGGATGAGTCGGTTGCCGTCGTAGGCAACGCTCAGGCTGTTCGTGGTCTCGCTATCGGTGGCGGTGGCAAAGTTGGAGCCGATCCAGGCGGCGGGCCTGGCGCCCGTGCCGAGCGCCGCGTCCACCCAGTACAAGTAGCGACCCCGGTCGGTCGAAAGGAAGCTGTCGGTGATCCGTATCTTGTAGATGGCCAGCCTGGCGTCGCTCTGCAGATGCAGGGACTCGCCCAGGTCGACCTCGAACTCGTTGTCGGTGCCGGCCACCCGCTTGCGGGAGTCGACGTAGATGGTCGTCATCCGTTTCCTTAGGAGACCCCACCCCGCGCTGGTTCGGTGAATGCGGACGGGCGACTGGACGGTCGGAGGTGCAGCAGGAGATGTTCTCACACCTCGCGTTGATCAGCGTCGAGCTGGCGAATAATTTCTGGCCCAGGAACGTGAGGACCACTCCCATGATCGCCTTTCTCCAACGCGAAACGGTGCTCGAAGCGTGGAACATCTCGTTCTTGGGGTTCAGGTAGTAGACGTAGAGGAAGCTGTAAGGCTCCCTGGTGGCTTGCTCGTAGATGCGCAGCAGCTGGTCTTTCGGCAGCAGGGCGCTGAGCTCCTCGAGGATGGCGTCCAGCTCGTGCTGGTTGCGGAGGCGCCAGCAGCAGAGGAACTGCATGTTGACCCGCACGGCCGCGCTGATGAGCCGCAGCTTTTGGCTGCTGACCCACGTGCTGATCTGCAGGTGCCGGCCGCGGATAAAAAGCGTGTCCAGCGCTCCGTGGGGCTTGTGCAGCTGCGGCGTGTCCGCGAAGTCGTCTATCACGACCAGCGCCTGGTAGAGGCGCTTCATCTCCAGCTTCTTGCTGGCTTCGGTGATCTTGCGCTGCTGCTGGATGATGCGCTGCAAGGCGGTCTCGTCCCACTCGTCTTACCACGCTTGCTCGCGCTCCGCGTTCACGCCCAGGTCCTCTTCGATGTACTTTTTCACGGGCAGCCAGGCGTCGTCGATGCCCACCGAGGGGCTGAAGACGTATATCCGTTCGAAGACGCCCCGATACTGCTCCAGGATCAGGCTGATCAGCGCTACGGTCTTTCCGCTTTTCGACGGTCCCAAAAAAATACCGGTGCACGGCACCTTCGGCACGACCGGGTCGCTGGGCTGCTTCGAGGTGTACTCCGGAGTGGGGAAGAGCTTGATTCTCCCCATGACTTTGTCTTACTGGCGCATCCCAATCCCTAAGGAGCGCCAGACGGCATAGGAAACACATCCGGTCACCTGCGGAGCGCCTGCCGAGCACTGGTCCGAGCCCGTGCGCGCCGTGTCCCGCTGCGCGTGAGCTCGCGAGCGTTGGAAGCAGCACTCGAGCGCGCATACCGCCAGCTCGAACCAGCTGGGCAGGCGGGGGCAGCTGGCTCGGGGGCTTCGAGACCTCTCTGAGGACGACTCGCGCGCTGAGGGGCTTGACGACTCGCGCGAGCGCCAGTACATGCCTTTTTACAGCCGCCGCGAGCTGCGACCGCGCTCCCGCGGGCTGCGACTGCGCGCCCTGACACGGGGGAGCTCTCCCCACCAGAGCGCGGGGATTCCCACCACGGCGCTCCGCGGATTTGGAGCCTGCGTGAAATCGGCGACGCAGGCTGCCACATGAGAGCACAGCTGCTCGAAGCGCTGTGGGTACTGAATCTCGTAGCCCGTCTGCTCGCCGAGGTGGTTGCGCTTGATGCGCACTCCGCAGTCGTTGACGTTCAGGCCCACTCCCAAGACGGGCATCTCGTCGTCCTCGGGCTCGGGGAGCCCATCGCGGCGTGCGAACGCCTCGACCAGCGCAATGCGATCTGGCTCTTCGATGATCACCGCTGCTGTGACGACGCAATGCTGCGCGTTCGCCCACGGAAGGCACTCGCGGAGCTTCTCCACCACCCTGTCGTGGACGAACTCATGAAAGCGCAGAAATAGGTGTTCTCCCTGCATTTCTGCAAGTCGGGCTAGGTTTGCTAGAACTCTCAAGCCACTCTCCTTTTCCTGTAGTGCCGGCAGTTTTGCCAAGCAGATTCCCCTCTGGCGGTCGACGCAGAAACGCTGCTGGGAGCTGTCTGCGACCGCTTGCGAGCTTGCTGCGCAGAAGCGGCCGGAGAAGCCGCTACGACCCAACTGCTGCAAAGCTGCTCGCCGTGGCTGAAATGCAGCTGGGAGCTGTCTGCGGCCACTTTTGGACGACGCACAGAAGTGGCCACACAGCCTCGAAACGTGACAAGCTTGCAAGGGGCTTGCAAGGGCGCTTGCAAGCCTGCAAGGGGGCTTGCAAGGCCGTGCTTGCAACCTTGCAAGAGGCTTGCAAATGCGAGAGGTCTGTGGGCCGCCACGTGGCGTTTTGGGCCACAAAAGTGTGACTTAAAAAAGTGGTCCTACAGTCTTCCCTTTCTTCTCTCTCAAGTGCCTGGGCCCTTCAACGGCGGCAGCCAGCGGGGATACGTGGCGGTCATGACACAGAGGCGCTGGTCGTCCAGAAGACCGAGAAGCCCCGCGAGCAGCTGGCGAACCTCGAGTGCAAGCTGGCGTTCGTGGACGATTTCAAGCCCACCCAGGACCTGTCCGTGCTGCGCCAGATCAGCCTCGTGCAGCACCACCCCTCCGAACAGAAGCCCAGCACGGCGAGATCGAGGAGGCAGGGAGCAGGCTCGGGAGCTCCTGAGGTCCGCGCTCGAACTGCAGAGCCCTTGTCGCACGCGGAGGGCGCCGCAGGACCTCCGTCAACGTCTACAAGCTCGACGGCGCCGTAATGACCCTTTGTGGGCGGTGAGTTTCACATCCGCACAGAATCCGTACAGACCCAAACCCGCACAGATCCGAATCCGCACAGAGAGAATTTGCTTCTGCCAGCGGCCAAAAGCATTGTTCAGGCCCTGGGCACTTAGGTTCCAAGTCCTGGCTGTCCAGGACGTGGCAGCCAAGGTCTGGACTTCCAGGACTTGGCTTTCACCTTGGTTTGGCAAGCCAGACAGCTGGCCCGGATCTTCCAGATTGAAACAATTTTTCATGGGGGCTGTGAAAGTGGAAGCGCTGTATTTGCATTTGCTTCACGTGAGCATTCTGAGCTGCATTGGTGGCTAACCTTGCCTCAGGTCTGAGAGCCCATTGTCCTCAAGTACATGGTGTGTCCGGCGCCTGACTTGCTGCTGGCGATGAGTGTGTCATAGGCAAGTCATAGACATAGACAGACAATAATAGACTGAGTCTGCGGCCCAGAGTGCTGCTTTCTGTTAAAGACCAAACTGCTGTTGTGATTGTGGACAGTCACATTGACTGCTTTGCCAGTTGCTAGACTGTGTGACCAGACTTCTCAGACAATAGACCATGTTGTTGTTGGGTCTTTAGTGTGAAGCTCATTTCCAAGCCCTGGCTGTTTCCAAGGGGATTGGGTTGCCAAGTCCTGGCCTCCAGGACTTGGTTTTAGCTCCCGCTCACTCAGGACTCATTTACAAGTTAGTCATTGTCTTCAACAGCGGGCTGAATGGTGCGGGACTTGGCAGGCCCATCGTGTGGTGACGCCCTGTTTCATGCCTGATGTGCGCACATTGAAATTTACTTGACTTTCAAAGCTGGCTCTGGATTAGGTGTGCAACGTGGCAACGTAATTGGTTCATTTACAACCAGGCTTAGGAATGTAATGTGCCATTAGAGACACTAAGTTGGCATGGGGTTCAGGAGATTCAGATGGCTTTCCAAGGCGAGACCAAGCTGCGGGTGTCAGAGCTGAAATTCGAGCTCATGAAGCAGTTCTTGGATTGCGAGAAGCATGACAGCCACCGCCGCTTCAACATCTTTGGGTTTGCTGCCTGCCGCAACGCCCTGGCCAGCGTCCTGACCATGAGCAAGAACAAGGTGACGACCTTTTCTCAGTGGCTGGCTGCTGGCCACAAACACCCGCCGCTGGACCTGAGGTTTAACCGTGGCCCGACCCCTGCTGAGCACATTGCGGTCACGAGTGCCTTTACAATGCCAACGTCCCTGTGCTGCAGCTGGACATTGGGGTGAAGGCAAAGGCCCTGCTTGCTCCGTCACAGATGGGATCGCCGGAGTTGCCGTCTGAGACACGGCATTTG
Source organism: Effrenium voratum (assembly GCA_963377175.1). Lineage (NCBI taxonomy): Eukaryota > Dinophyceae > Suessiales > Symbiodiniaceae > Effrenium > Effrenium voratum. The sequence continues at coordinate 10,417 of CAUJNA010003483.1, forward strand.
CACCCAGGCGCAGCTCTGCAAAATCTTTTTTGCCTCACTTGGTGGCCCCGAGCTACAGAACCTCCTGGGTGCGGGTGTTCCACAAGGACTTTAAGGAGAAGCTCCGGTTCCGAGGGGAATCTCAGCATGCGAAGTGCAATGCGTGTGAGCGCTTCAAGGCGTTCAAGCGCGAGGCGTGGACACGGTGATGCGTGATCGGCGCGCCGATGCCCTCTGGCGCCAAGCAGCTGTGCTGAGCATGACCTCGGGTCACTCAGCGCTGGATTGCAGCTCACAGAGCTTGTGGCTGGGCATCACGGTGGATGGCATGGACATCAGCAAGTCTAAGGTGCCCTTGAACGTCTGCAAGTCCAAGGAGTTCCAGGCCATGCATCGCCCAGAGTTGAAGCTTACGCTGGCGGTGGTGGATGGGCAGGTAGAGCGGTTCTTCCTCAGCGACCCCACAGTCGGCGCAACTGCCAACAAGGACCTCACCATCATCACCCACTGCATTGAGGCTGCCTTGCAAGAAACGCAGAAGCGCGGCGTGGCCTTCCCAAGGAACTGCCGTGTGCGTGCAGACAACGCATCTGCTGAGACGAAAAATCAGACGTCGTTCAAGTATGGCGCCTTCCTCGTCTTCTGCGACATCTTTGATGACTTCGTATTCACATACTTTCGGGCTGGACACTCACATGGTCTCCCAGATCAGCGGTTTTCGGAGGTGCGACGCCACTTTTTCAGGAGATCTCTTTGGAGCAATGACCAGGCTTGGTCGTTCGCACTTGGAGTTTTGTCAGGGGACATTGAACACCCGCACATTCCATTCGGTCCGTTGACTGCCTTGCGGGCATATCTGACCAGCGTTGACTTGACAGTTGATGGTGAGGGATTTCAGCGTCCGCATACAAGGCCAAGCGCACATCATCTATGGAGTCTCCGACCCAACCGACCATGCGCCAATGTTTCGTATGATGCACATAGCACATCAAATGATGCAAACCCCGATCATCGGAGTCAGTCCACCCAGGCGATTCACTTGCCACAACAAATCGAAGCGGGCAATCCGCGCACCGTACAGCAACTTCATTTGTACGCTAGCGGCATGCGGAGCAAGGTGTCCACGCACGGGCTCCTTCATGGCCAACTCAGGAGTCCCTCCCCGCTGGTCCGGCGCTGTGGCAGAACCGTCGGTGGGCGCAAGATTGTTACACCAATTGCACACGACTGACGGCCCCTCTTTGGCAGGCTTCCGTGAGACGTGATTCTTTGTTTCTTCATGCAACTCAGGAGTGACAACCTTATTCAACTTTACGTCGCCCGCCACCTCAAGATAGCGGTCGACACAGGAACGTAGGAACTGTTCCATGTCATAGGTCACCGTTGTTACGCGGTGTCCGTTCCCGAGAGTGACGTTTCCCTTGCTTTGATTACAACCAAGGTACATGTCAAGTCCAGTCTCGGGCTCGATCTTCAAACGTGTACGCAACATGCTCCACCCTTGGGCAAGGTTCTTCTGCGGCCCTGCCATTTTGAAGTCGTCGACGTACACAACCAGAACAAGCTGGAGCTTTTCATGAATGTACACTGACGGCCATTCCTCACCGATGGGTTCAAAACCAACGGCGCGCACCGATTCATCACAGTGCTGCTCCCAGAATGTTCCCGCATCTGGGTGTCCGTACAGCGCCTTCCTCAATGGGACGACTGGTCTTCTGTACCAGTGTGGCCTGGATGTACGCTTCAACAGCGTCGGCCATCTGCACATCCCAACCATCATGACAACCCAAAAAATCCGCCCAACGCGAGGCCTCAAACGAAGCAGGAGAGTTCCCCAAATCTTGAAACATCGCAGCTTCAAAGCTTTGATTCTTCACTTGGTTCCCCAGCAACACGCCTCTACCCTTGAACTTCCTCTTAGGATCACCAACAGGCAACTGTGAGTGCTTTTCAACACAAATACCATGTGCGCGAGCCATGTGTATCTCTTCCCCTTTCGCTTTTGCCTCCTTGGCCACAGCGTCATATTCCCGCACTGCGCCAAGGTCGAAGACGCCCTGGTCGATTAATCCCGACCATTCTTTCTTCATTGATGCCAACGCATCAGGGTTGGTCAGCATTTCTTTCCGGCCAACCGGCCTGGACACTAAAGCGTCGAAGAATCGTACGACTTTTGCGGCTTTCTCTCTGTGCTGTATTCGCTCAGAAGTCACGCACGGCATCGATGGGTATTTCTTGGCTTCACCGTTTTCTCCTATTGCGGGCAACGCGAGTGGCACTTTTCCAGAAACTACCTCAGCAGACTCCTCCCATTCATACCAGGTAAAATCCGTCGATGCATCGATCGTTGGATCTGTCCCCGATGTCGTCTCAGCTTCGTCTTTCTGACGCTCTATGACTGATGCAACTGCCTTCGTCCAATTTGGAGTCGACTTCGACCGCTCCTCAGATTTGAACTTCCAGGCGTAAATTACCACCAGGCACGCAAATTCTTTCTCAAGCTGGACATTTCGTCTCAAAACGTCTTGGGATTGCTTGGAATCCATGAGAACAACCACTCCGTCAACAGGATTTACAACTATCCTGACCCAATCAAGCTCAGCCAAGTGTTTCCCATCCATTGGGTTCTTGATCTTTGATATGTTCTTCCGCAATCCCCAATTGTACTGCCATTCAACTCCACCCCAGCGGTTTCGAAGCATTGCTCGAATTCTCTTACCACCGGGCATCTGCAATGTCTGTGCCTCTGCCGGCGCAGAAATCTCAGATTCCTTACTTTTGGGGCCGTCTTTCTTCTTCTTGCCACCGCCCTTCACCTCGGCCTTTTCTTCCTCGGTGTAGTATTTCCTCATCATTGCCCATTCATCGGGAGTGTACTCTGGAGGTCTCGTCGTCTTCATTAACCTGAAGCCATCTTTCCCGAAAGGATATGGTCTTCCGGCCCTATCGATCTTAACCTCCTTGCCATCGTCGTTGATGTATGTTATGCCGTCCCCAGGTAGTCCAGCTGACACATGTGGAAGGTCGGGCTTCGTAATTTCTTCGTCGCCCTTGGCATGTCCATCACCTTTCCCTTTTGATGAGCTCGGTCTAGCATCCTCTTCTTCTACATGGTCCCCCCGACCTCCGACAAGTACTTCCGGACCATCGTCAAGCAGCAGACCAGCGATCTGATCGACCTCATCGTCGAGCAGTCGCTTCTCGTCACTCTGCAATAACTCGGGCTCGTAGTCCTCAACTTCGACCAGGCGGTCACGTGCATCCAGACCGATTGCATCGACAGACATCTCAATCCCCTCCAGAGTCTCGTTGGCAGCCTTGTACTTCTGTTGTATTGGGAATGTCAGAGGTGATTTGAGAATCATCCTCTCCGTTTGATGCGGCATTCTCAATCGAGGTGGAACCTTTGCTTTCTTGATGTTCAACTCTGCACCCGCAAACGCAGTGAGTGCCCAAGCCCGATACTTGTTCGCCCAATGCATCCCGGTGCTCAACACGTATCCAGCAAATATACCAGTTTCCCCTCTTGGTTCGAATTCTCCCTCTTCTCCCCTCGTGCTTCACTCGGCTTGAAGTCTACTAGCGCACCAAAAGGTATCTTCTCGCCTTTGAACTCCTCGCCATGCAGCCTCATCCAAGCGCTCGATCCATTTACTTCTTCAATGTTCATAAGATGGCACAGCGTGGTGATGGCCTGCACCCAGTAGCACTTGGGTAGACCGGCATGTACAAGACAAGCCGAAGTCTGGTCAATGATGAATTGGTTTGTTCTTTCAGCAAGGGAATTATTCTGCGGTCGTCCAGGCAGCGACAGGTCGTGGTTCAGTTTCAGCTCCACGCATGCATTGATCAGTTCCGGGCCATCATCCGAGTATACCTGCTTGATCTTCCTCCTCCCGCAGAAGTGCTTGATGGCCCTGACGACGGAGTCAGTGTCTCTTCTCGCAGTTGGATAAGCCATGATATTCCGGTATATATGTCCCGAATAATGAGCGCATACCTGCCTTCCACTTCATGATCTCCTGATGCCGTCACAAAGTCGAACGTCACCAGGTCCCCAAACATCTTTACCTCCCTCTTGAAGGCCCCTGTTCGTGATCTGAAGTGTCTCATCTTTGCCTTGACACATGATTCGCAGAAAGGGTTTCGATACCTGTGTGTAAGCAAATGAGCAATGGAGTTGGCGTCCCTCTTGAGGACTCCCACTTTCCTCTTTATTGATGACCCTTCGTACACATCAACTTCAATTCCGGCATCTGGATCATCCTCATCAACCTCTTCCTCGTTAGCTTCGGCATCACCATGTCGACATGGGACTGGCCCAACGTCTACAGGTATTTCCTCAGCTACGGGAGGCGGACGTACCGGACCGGCTCCTCCGGGTGGTCCGAAGTCAAACGCACCATCATGGCGCTCGCCCTCGACCTCTGCGGATTCACCGACAGCGGCGGGTGTGACCTCGTTGTCATCGTCGCCATCCTGATCTGCCGCATCGTTCGTTACCATTGCCAATACTTCCGAAAAGTGCTCCTTGAGGTCGTCTACCGTAGGGCGATGCCTGTTACTCCGAAGTTTACCATCACTCACGAGGTATGGGATGTCGTCCTTGACTTGTAAGTGCACGAATCCCTGCTTTGGTGTAACCATGAAAGGTAGTTTACCAGGCATCCAGTGAAATGCATAACCCATTTTCATGCATCTCCTCCCTATCGACAACACCGTGGGTGTCTCGTCCAACACGTGCGGCTCGACAGTCTCGTCCAACTCGTCCACGACTATCTTGGCCACGTCGGACGTGGAAGTGGAACCATTCGCGGTCTGGAACACGATCTCATCATCATCCTTCACAATATCGACACCCAGACTCTTTGCCTTCACCCGTTTGCTGATGCACGTTGACATTGCGAACACATTCTTCGGCAAACCATGCTGTTTCTTCCAGTCGACGGCCGATTCTTTGATCTCGTTCATATTCGAACATTATGCTGCTCTCCTTGGTTACTGGGAAGTAGTGTTTCTTGTATACGTCGTCTACCACCTCTCTCAGTATTCTCGCTCTTATCAATGATCGTTGGACTTGATAGGCTGATAATTCTCGATGATCACTGCTCTTAAACTTCTTCTCGTCGACGCGCACGTACTGATCCGGCTCATTCTCATTGTCCTCATAGCCGTACCACTCCCCTTTTCGTTCCCATTGCCTTCTCTCGTCTTCGAGATAGGTGATCTCCCCATTCTCGTCGACATCGAGTACTTCCTTGAACCATACCATTTTCTCGGGGATCTCGGACTTGCCAGACCATCTTGATGATTCGCTCATTGCGTCGTCATCATGCTCGTGGTAGGCAGTCTCGGCTTCATCCGGTTCGACCTGGTCAACGTCTTTCTTGAAGCTGACCTTTCCCGCAGGAGCCGATTGCTTCAAGACTATCGCAGGCATCGCGATGGCCCTTCTTGCAATAGCTGGCGCTGCGGCCTTGGCGGCAGCCTTCGACTTGGCTTGCGCCTTGTCGCTTGACGTTGCCGGAGCTGAATTGTTCTTGATGAGCTCGTGCCTATACTTGCAAGCACTCCCCTTGTCGCATTTTCCCTTCTGAAACGCGAAGCATGCTCCATCATCCCTCTTTGGTGACGATGATCTGGATTTGGACTTACCTTTTCCTTTCCCTTTGGACATGTTCTCCAGCTTGTGCTCCGTCTTCTTGCTGCGGGAAAATGTGCATTCATTCCCTTTTACGCATCCCTTCGCTGACTTGAAGTGATACCAACATGGGTTATCCTTACTTCCGCCCGGACTCTTGCCTCTGTCGCTGGCAGCGTGTTGCTTTGGCCTTTGGGAGTACAGGAGCAGCATCAGGTCCACCGGGTTTCCCCTTCCTGCCTTTGCCACCCTGGTTCTCCTGTTTGCCAGTGGCCGGGGCTGCATCTCTGCCGCCCGACTTCATCATCGACTTGACCGATTTCTCCTTCATGTCAAGCATCAGGTCCTCCCGATCCGCCTTAATCTGATGGTCGATCAATGCCAACAAGAATTCGTACGTCTTTTGAGGATGCTTGTCCGGCAATCTATGGTAGGCGTTGAGGCCGAACTCCATCTTCTTGCTCCCTTTGATCTTCCTGTAGAGAATATCTCTGAGAGCCAACTTGCTGGGTCTGTCTTCGCTCCTCATCTTTAGCAACAAATCATACCACTTGTTCCTGAATATAACCAAATTCTTGTCTCCAGGAAAGTCAAGGTTGAATAGGTGCTCGATGTGGTAGACAAGATCCGTTCGATCAGACGTCCTGAATGATTGCATAACCAATGCCACCAACTCTCGCCCCTTCACGATCACCCCTTGTTGATGTCGTAGTTCCGAATGTCGCGTAGCGTCGAGGTACACGTCTTTGGCTTCGTCAGGTGCTTGTTTTAACATGTTCTGCATGCCCATGGCCATTTTGATATCTATCGTAGCGAATCTGTCGCCGCCGGAGTCGCTCAGCATATTTAGGTCTGGGTTTAACCCAAGAGCCTGTTCCAACCATTTCGTCCATGCGTCAGTATCTGGATCTGCGCATGCGCTCAGAACATTCATCAGCAGTTGCATCTTCCAGTTATCGAGTTGATGGATCTTTGGCCAAGCAGGAATAGACACCCTCTCGGCTTCTTTCCTCGAAATCCTCGGGCTTTCGTTCTTGATTTCTCGATCATCCCTCGATCTTCTGCGCCTCCTCCGTGTCCGATTGTCATCTTCTTCCTCTTCTTCTTCCTCGTCCTCTTCGTCCTCTTCATCGTCGTCATCCTCGTCCTCATCACCGGGTGGATCATCCGGAGATCCTCCTCCGCCACCTGTGAGGCTCAACTGACGTCGACCTGCCCCTTGTCTATTTCCATTGGGCGAGAATCCACCGTAATCCAATGGGGGTGTAGTACCGTTGTTTCCCCCTCCATCACCACTACCACCAGTTGTAGTAGCGGGTTGTGGGACATGCCCAACAACCCCCTGCATCTGGGATAGGTGTACATCGATCATTGGATCACCAAAAGACGGAAAGAGAATCGAACCTGGCATTATTAGTGACGAATTAGGGATCAGATTCGATGATGATGACGGGAATAACCCAGTCACCCTCTTGTCTACCCCAGTCGAATTAGCTTGGGGTCCTCCCTCAGCGCGTTTCACTACTGCTCGTTCACGATGTCCATCATTACTGCTAGAGGCTTCCTGCGTCTCCAGCCTCTTGAGCGCTCGTAGTTCCTCATTGTCAGCATCGAGTTGACGAACAAAACTCTCTTCTTGCTTGAGCGTCGCCTCCCGATCCTTCAGTTGTCCCTGAAGTTCACGCATCTCCTCGAGGTACTCATCATACACTCCTTTAGCTGTCAATCTCCAGCACTCGGCCTCCTTCGACTTCTCGTCCATCGTGCACCGCTCTTCTTGTTTTGCTTCTCTGACCTGGGCTAACTCCAATATCGCATCTTGACGATGACCACCCTTGATAGCAATCATCTGGTCCTTCTTCCACACGTCGGATTCGTACTGTTTGACGATCTCTTCTTTCTCGCGAAGTAAGCACTCTGCTCTCTTCGATTCTTGCTCCGCGAATGTTGTAACGTCGTTCAGTCTCGCCATCAGTTGCTCCCTGGAGTCCTCCATAGAGTACGTCTCGGGGCGTTTGACGAGTGCATGCTCCAACTTCTCGATAGATGTAGACGATTCAATACCTCTGATCTGTTGCTGATAAACTGATATTTGTTGCGAAGCCTCACGGTGTATCTGATTTGCACGTATAGCTGATTCCTGCGCGGCTGACTTCTCGCTTGCCATGTAGGATTTCATCACTGCAATCTCCCGCTTCTGCTCCATAATAGTTCCTTCAGCTTGTCTCATCTGTTGTATTATAACATTCGACTCCATGTCTTTCTTTCCCCGTATGAAATGCGTTCATTTCCACCTTGCGCATCTGTTGGGCTTCCTCCTCAAACTTGCGCCATGCCTCAGCCATGTGGTGTTGGTGGTGACTCACAAGATGTCCCGACTGCTTGCTGGCAATCTCGCATCGTCTCTCCAGCTCCTGGATCCGGATGGTGCTCCCATAGTCTTCTTGATGAAGATTCGCCATCGCTGCCGACATTTCATCAAGTGTCTTTTGATATTCCCCGATCTCCATCTCCATCTTGTTCTTTTCCTTAATCGCGGCGCGAAACTCTGCACTGGTGGGTGATTTTGACCTCCCACCTTTTGATGTTGACCTCACGCCCTTCTGCGACGTCCGTGGTGTCGCAGGCGAAGATGATGATCTTCTCGGCGGGGATTCTCTTTGCTTCGACTCCTGATGAACATCGATCTGCTTCCATGATCTTGTGGGAGTGGATATGTCGCTGACCTCCGCTCGCAGGTTCATCCTGTGAATCTGCGATCAAATCCATCACCGCAGGAAGAGCCATCAATCCATTGGATCCCTCTGAGCTGCTGTTCCCAAAAGTTGCAGTACTTGGGCTCGCTAAAGATGCCATTGTACCGTGTAGGCTATTGTCCCTTTATTGTCCCCGTACCCGCAATAAACCAGCTGTCTCTCTGTCCAGTGTAGAGCTTGTCGTTACGGCTGATAACCTGTCAAGAGACGGCAAGGTGACGTCCCGTGGGACGCTGTCCACCGAACCCTCCAGCTGTAAATACCAACCACGTAGAAAGGTGTATACGGTCAAACCGTTATAGCCGAACCCGTGTAACTGTTGTAAGGGAGAAGGAATAATAGTTACAACAGTGGTCCTGACAAATGCAGCGCAAGCGAAGTGTTTTCCGCTCTCAATTGCCGATCACGTATGAACGCAGCTTCACATAAGATCTTGAACCTCACTTGTGACTTGAGCCAAATGGCAATCAATGGAACCCTGTAAGCAACACAAACACGGACCTCAGAACTGCTTCCCAATTTAGGCACGGGGCCAGGAGGGTTTTAACAATTTCAACATGGTCACGATGGAACAGCGCAGCACGCACAGCTCGAGGAAGTGCGGCAGCACCCTTCGTGACGGGGTAGGCACGACCGCGCCCATCGTCACCATCAATACGGTAGGGAACATGTTTAAGAACAGCTACCCCGCTCGCATCAGAACGGAGGCATTCACCGCCAGTGGCAATGTATGCCTCCAAGGCAGCGTGATGGGAGGGCGAGCGATGTCGAATGTCAGCGATATCGAGGGCGTGAAATGTTGGGAATTCGGCGTGCCGAAAGGGAGGATGCAGCGAGGTCATGCCATCCAGAGTCAAGCGGCGCCGCAACACTGATGGGGCAAGAGACATCACTCTTGGCAGCCGCGCTAGCGATACCCGCGAGGAAATCGGCCTCCTTGTTGGCTCGAATACGATGCCGGGCAGCCTACCACCGAAGGGGTAGAAAGCCCCCGGCCCTGCCCCCCAAGGGAAAAGAACCACCCCAAGAAGACAGCCCGGCCAGGGCGCCAAACAAAGAAAAGGGGGCCACCGCCCCAAAGGACCGAGAACGCAAGCGGCCCATTTGAACAAGTCTGATGCCAACACCCGACTTTGCAGGTGCGGAGGAAACCTACAACCCCTGAAATCTTGACCCAACTGTATCGCAAGATCCTAGTGCTTGCCACAGTATTCCCACAGAATTATACCACAAGAGCTTCTGACATCCATCAAGAGATGAAACTCCAGAGAGGTGTCATCACAAGGTGGCATGACCCGGAAGGTCAATGCCTGCATGTCCACCGAGAAGCCATCAAGTGGTGGTACCGAAGTAACGCATACCAAACCGCCACTCCTGGAGAGAATTCCCAATGATAAGCTCATGATTCACACGCCCAGCACTGTAAGAGGCAATGGTAGCCTCAACAAAAGGACCGGAAGTATACAGCAAGATGCCTGCCCATATGATGGGGGCTAGAGTCAAGCGCTGAAAATGCCGGTGCATGGCAATACATGGCCAGAGGTACAGCTCTTCCAGAACACATCCAGAGGCATGACCGACCATTATACCAAAGTATTCCATCAATCAAATGTGACAAGACCCAAGCAAGGCCAATGGTCACATCCCTGGTGCACCAAAGCACCAGTGGACCACGCCAGCATAGAAGAAGGCGTCAAATGAGGAGACGCCACTACGCCAAAACTGCTGGCCCGGTCGCCCTCCAGGTCACCATCTCCACAAGAAGGTACCATCAATGAATACTGTCATCCTGAATAGGGGTGCCCACCATACACCGAGATGCCTCCAGCACAGCTTATCCACTGAGAACCCAAGCAAGTGGTGGATCTGAAGCAATGTACAACCAACCACCACTTCTGAAGAAAACGGACGTGGACAAGCACGACCCTCACGCCCGCTGCCTACATACTCATTCAATCACAATGCAAAGCCGCGGGAGCCTTTACCAGTAGGACTTGGAGTATCAAGCAAGACACCGGCACATATGCTGAGGGCGAGGATCAAGTACTGGTGAAGCCAGTGCATGGTAATACCATTGTCCTTCATGGTCAGAGGTACAGCTCTTCCACACCACATCCAGAGGTGTACCTGATCATCAAAACAAGGTATTCTCCAATTCAATTGCGACAAGATCCAAGCGAGGCCAGTGGTCACGTACACTGTGAAGCAGGGCACAAGTGGATCAAGGCTCTCTCCTGACCTCTCCGTGACCACCGTTTTTTGATGAGCATTAGCTCCTTTACGATGGACATGTTTCACAACCAAGGCATCATAAGGCGACACTGGGAGACTCTGCAGTCTCGACACGCAACGGCAATGCAAGAGCCTTGGTCGTAAGCCTGCCCAGATACTCACCAAAGAGACGTTGAACCTCAGGTTCATGCGGTATCCATGGGCGGACCCTGAAACCAGAAAGCTTCATCATCCCAAAAGGGTACCCAAGGCTAGTGACACTCCAAGCAAGGCAACACGAAGGTCTGCAGTGAAGTTTCAAGAGATTGGATTGCACTGGAGAATCGCCGAGATTCATCCCCAAGCGACGTCAAGTCAGAAACAGCTGGTTTGATACGGGACAGGGTAAATGATCCAGGGTCATCCGGGTTCGCAACTGGCACATTTAGGCCGGTCTCAAGTTTAAAAGAGATCAACAACTCAACCAAGGAGACTCCCCGAGTTTCCACCGGCATGGTGGGCCAACACAACTTCTGAACCCAGTTATATAAAGCCTGAGCGAAGGTGTGCGTCCAGGGACTGGCAAACTGCAGGATCACCGGAGATGGCAAAATCAATGGTTCAAAACTTGCAGGCACCGCAACAGGGACAAGCGGAGCGTCAGCCTCTTCACGCCCTGCCGCACGAGGATTGTCATCTGCTCTAATTACAGGAAAGGCACGAACTGTCTTAGCCACACCCGACATGACCAACCCCCAGTGACGTTTACGGAATCCAACTGCAACCTGCGCTGTATCTCGCACGAGCAGTGCCTCCTGAGAGTCTGCCTCAAGTGCTGCTCCAGCCGCCTCGTCAGCAAGATGATTCCCCCAGAAATCAATGAGCTTAGAGTCAGAAAGAGTTCGCACATCCCCACTAGCATCCTGATGACTTTTGATCTTATCGACCACGGTTGACCTGACCCCAGGATGAGCCTCCAGGGCTTTGATAAGCCGCAACACTAAATCAAAATTGGGCCGATTGACCCACTTCGAAGGCCGCGGATCAGCCTGAATCAATCGTGTTGATCACATACATAGAGTCGGTCACCAGGCGGAGATTGCGGAAACTGCCAATTGCAACAATGGCTGCCAAGAGTTCTGCCCTACTAACAGTCTGTCTCCCTCGAGTTTTTCCAGTACTGAAAACCGAGAAAACTGGGGGCGCCGCCCCAGAGAGGCGTGCATCATGTGCAAGGCGACTAATGCAGTGATTGCTCAGGTCTTCAAGCAGCACAACTGCGAAAGAAGTGTCACACACTGACGATGTAGGATTCTTGCCAGCACCATCTGTATACAGGGTCACAACCATATCCGATGCGACTGGCATCCATGACACCTCTGGCCTTGCAATGCAATTTTTGATGAAGGCTTCACTGGCTGGCAAAAGTGGCACAAAAGGGAAAAGAGCCGCGGTCTCATCCAAATTTTGCAACACGGGGCAGTCATCACGGATCGCCTGCGTATGGCTGCATCGTAACACCCTATGCGCAACAGTGTCTACTTCACCACACGCCGGGCAGGTGGGTGGACAATTGGAGACCTTGCTATATCTCTCCTCTGTAGCGATTGCTCCAGAGAGATGGACGTGCACAGCCCCCCGATCTTGGACACTTGACAGCTTGCCAATGACTAACCGAGTCATATCCCAATCAATGTCAAGGTCACGCGCCACACCTTTCCTCTTTCCAAGTTCCGTTGACAAGCACTGACCCCAAGCACAAAGGATGCATTCCTGCAAAAGCAACCAATCGTCCTCTCGAAGATGCACTTTGGGCCTCAAAGAGGAATGGAGGCTTTGCAGGATGTGTCGACTCGCTACGTTCCACCTCTGGTGGACACTTGAATATACAAGGGCCTAATACTCGGTTTCCGTTGTCTGGCAGCTCAAAAAGACAGGGTTGTGTGAAGTCACCGAACTTTGTGTTCTATGACGATAACAAGGCTATGATCGGTGTCGTGCGATCGGGGAGAAACCCCACGATGCGCCACCTTGAGAGAAGCCATGGTGTTTGCATTTCGTGGACGCATGAGGTGTTTGGCGTATGAGGTCACCGACAGAATGGCGGCTGACATCTGCACCAAGGCGTTCAATGATGGACGCAAATGGAAACATGCATGTTTGCAGATTGGTCTACTCGACCCGAGCTTGTTGTTTGACCCGGATACCCTCAAGGCGCTCACACCTACGTGTGATCCCATAAAAGGGACCATGCAGACTGCTTCGGGAACGGTTGACGCATTTCCCACATTTCCGTACACACACATTCCGATCATGCCCCCGGACCTGTGGTGGTCCGGATTGACATCCAAAGAAGGATTGCATGAGCATGAAGGACATGATCCGGTTGTCGTTGCCAAAGGACCCAGATTGATGCGTGTGAAACCTCCACTCGCGGTTGTGACACCATTCGGGAGCAAGTGGCTTCGTTCCACTTGGTTTCTGAGGAACGGGTCATGGCTCAAAGTTGAGGACAGGGTCGACCCTGGGTTGCAGTGTGAGCGGATTGATGGGTGGGTTGAACGCGCAGTTTGGCAGTTTCATCCCGTACCGGTTGCTGTACCGGCGCGGGAGCAATCTCCACGACCACGACCAATTCACGTCGGGTCCGGGGATGTTGACATGCAGTCCGTGCTGGCCGCATTCGTTGAAGAACTGTCGAACGAGCGCATTGAATTAAAATGTGTCAATGACCTTGCTTTGGAAACTTTGCTCCGGTTGAAGCTGCTTATGCGTTGCCTGCATACCAGTCATGAGCAACATGTTCCTGGTCGTTGTTTTGTCCCGTATCGCATTGCGGTGAAGCACAAACCACAGTTAGCGCCGGGTATTGAGCTCGCGATGGTTAAACATGACGGTGGTGTGCTTCGCGCTCCGGTGCATGTCTCGCTTCCTGGTATGAGAACTCGCACAGTCGTCACTTTGTACAGTGTTGACTTGGCTCGGCCTATTGTGCTGATGGCATGTTCCGAACCGCGTAACTGGTTCACTGCCCTTGCCCGACATAACGGGCCGCAGGTCGTGACCATCACTTTGGTCGATGACTTACTGAGCGAGTACGGGGGGAGAATCGCTAGACATGTGCTTACTAAACCCTCCGATTTGTTGTTCTTCGCCTTCGTTGAAATCAAACGGCATGCCATGACGAAACGCGCTGCGATTTTGTTTGAGTTGCCTGGAAGTTGCGATTATTGGAAGGATGAGAGACTGCATGAGGTTGTTCATGATGGCATTAGTCATGAGTTTGATGGGTGTCGCTATGGCTTGAAGCAAAGGTATGCGAAGAAACCCGTGCCAATCAAGAAACCATGGAGAGTTGTTTCGTGGAACTTTGACCTTGGCAGCTCGTTGTCTAAGAAGTGTAATGGAAACCATGAGCATGGACCTTGTGCCGGTCGGGAAACCAAAGAAACCCAGTTGTACACGTCGTTAATTGTAGGTGTGATCCTCCGTCGTTTTCGTGCTCGAGCAAAGTGCCTTCAGCCGGCACCATTGAAACTCGCTCTTGCTTGCATTACGCGAGGGAACTCGCGGAAGCATCAAGACAGTGCTAACGAGGAGCTGGGCTAGTCCCGAACCTCAGGTTCCAACGGGGGACTGGGCTAGTGCCGAACCTCAAGTTTCGAAGAGGAGTTGGGCCAGTCCCGCACCTCAATTAGAAGCTGGGCGCTTATTGGGACTATTCTGTGGCTTTATTTGCAGCTGCCTATTTTGGGTTTTCCCGGTTCTGGAGAATATCATCAAGACGACTGCCAATGCGACCGTCGTCAATACGAATGAATTCTTCTGCGTGCCTGTTGGGAAATCCAGGCAAGCGGCAATATTCTTGGGGAACCTCGTGAAGAACGCCATCGAGGAGGGCAAAAGAATCCCCAAGAGAATGGAAATGGGCAGCGACCTGGGTACATGCATGAAGTGGATCGAGGACATTGGCGTCCCCGCCATCTACGCCTACTCAGCGTACTACTCTGCCAAGTGCCGCGGAATGATGAAAGGAGAAGGGCAATCCATGAGGGTTGCATTGGAGTTTATCAGTAGAGTTTTCGGACAACTTTCTGCTGACGAATGCATGCTTGGTTGGAGGGAGTTCTGCAGCAAAGGGAAGAAGATTGTGGCGGCGCTGAACCAGCTTTGCGGTGAGGCATCACTACTAGCAAAGAATCCTGAACTGCTCAACGTCACCAAGTATTGCATCGAAGGGGCAGATATGTTGAGATCCATCGCAGATATTTGGGATCTCGCATCAGGTGTGGCCGAGGACAATGAAGAACGGTCCAGCTGCGTTCCACCAAGACACTCCGGTCGGGGAGGTCTACAAGGAGTTCATCAGCGATGAATCAACCAGAACCTCGTTGTCAAGAAGGTGGAGGAGCTCCGAGGAGTTTCTGACAACTGCAGAGTTCGAAAGGCATGATCGAAGAATTTCGAAGTTCAGAGATCGAAACTGGGGGAAGGTATTCACGTTGAGCGTGATCAAGGCTCCCAAGCTTGACTTCTACGGTCGTGGCACAAAAGACGACTACCAGAAGAATTGGGACCTTGGGCTGACCTACCAGAATGAGCTGCGTGCGTCGATGAAGAACCTCGCGTATGCAATGAGAAGAGATGAAAGAGCTCACCAGCACAACCTTTTGCGCTGGATGATCTGCGGGTCAACCCCCAGCGACATCTCTGACGCATGCATTGGGGCAATCAACTCACTTATGTGCGTTTCTTTCATCACGAGGAGGTGGTCGGGGAAAGGCATGCTACGGATCAGTCGTACACAGTTTATTTCCGTCAGGACAAGTCCGAGCTAAGGGACCTCTATCGGGAGATCGAGGTCGCCAGGAACTTCCTGTGGTGCATCGACATGATCTACGAATCAACGCTGCCTGCGATGAACATCAATTCCATCAGCTTGGCGCCACACGCGGCTGACAGGGCCGCTGAGAACCAAGATCGGCGCAAGTGGGTAAGCTGGCTGAAGGAGATTGAAAGGAAGGCGGAGAAGGACAACATGATCGACTTCGACCAGAACACCTACTGCACCACTCACGAAGCCGACAGGGAACTGGAGAGGTACCCCGAGGACTTCGCAATCGGAGAGGAGCCGACGTGGTGGGTAATGGGTTCATCGAAGACGGAACCGGGGGGGTCGTGTGCAAGCGATGCCGTCAAGATCGACAACGAGATCATCGACTCCATATTCCGCATGAACTCCGGTGGTGATGATGACAGATGGACAATCATCAACCCAACTGCTGGACTCGACACATACACCTCATTCGAAGGGGGTATTACTCTGAGTGGCGCGACTGTCAACGTGAAGTTCAACATAGACGCCAACACAGGGTACCCAATCATACAAACTGTATTTGGGCCGTGTCTCGCAGACGGGAAGAACGCGACATATTGGGAGTGTATGCTGAGATGCCTGACTTCTTCGCTATTACATTTCGAGGAGAAGACCAGCGCGGAGAAGATCATTCTTTCCTATGTTGGAAAAGGGAATGCGGCATGGCTTCAGCTGTATGCTTTCATGTGTGCCCAAACAGGATGCTTGATTACTGGACGCCTTCCGGGCGCCAAAGCCATCAACGCGTTGATCCAGGCAGAGAAGAACCCAGACAACGCACCTGGACGGTTGATCCGGATCATCAAGGAGCAGAAAAGGGGCCCCATTGGTGGGGCAACGATTCGCGACATGATGATTCAGAAGAAGAGCTTCTTGGTCCTGGATTGGCCCCTGAGGGCTGTCAATGCGAAAGGGAGCACGAAGACCTTCCAGATGATGGTCAACGAACAGGGATGGACAAACATCGAGGAGAGATCGTACTACGGTTCGAGTGAGCAAGTCTCCTCGTCCGCAGATACGATGAGCATCATCTCCCGATTGCAGAAACTGGAAAAGCTCATCGTCGAACGACGGAGGCGAGACATGGATGACTCACCTGTGTCGGTACACATTTGGATGTCGCTCTATGATTGGGTGTGCAAGAGGGGGTGTGGGTGGCAGGTGACCGCCAACCCCATCATTGACTCCTTGCAAAAGGCGATATCCGACCTCGTCAACACGTGCAAGGGCTTGGTTGTGGTGTGCGTGAATCGCGACGTAGCTTTCCATGGAGGAAGAGGGGACTTGGGGACGATCGAACACGAGATCTGCAAGGCGGCAGGCGCGTTGGTCGCCAACAAGGTGAGCGAGATCTGCAAGGCGGCAGGCGCGTTGGTGACCGAGAATGATCGCCTGTGGCGCGTTGCCCACGCGCTCACAGGTAAGAACTACAAGATCCCTGGAAGCTCGAATCTGCAACATTTGCTCTTGAAGCGATTGTTGGTGGAGAAATCCATCGATGTGAGCGCGCCAAGCAACGCGTTCGTGCGTGAGCTGGAGGAGACATGCATAAACGAGCCCGACCTTCGCTTCAATATCCCAAAGAACATGGAGGAGTCGAAGGTGAAGTTCGAGTACAAGCCGACCTTCGCTGCTCAATCAAAGCGGAAGCAAGAACGGCAGGATGAAGGACACGGCGGACAAGATGCGTTTGGGAACATCGATGTCAGTGATCAACGTCTTCGATGGTATGCGGTCACCGAGCTCAGTGAGTTGATCTGCGAACTTTGTGTGAAAGAGACGCAGATGAACAAGTCGAAGGTGCTCGGGTCAAACTCAAAATTCAATCCCACTTCTTGCGTGAACTGTTGCGCGAACTGGAATGCGGATACGAACGGTGTTGTGAGATCAACCGAAGGGAGGAAGCTGTATACGCGACTTTTCGCAGAACGCGTGGTTGCAATCCCAGATCTTCAACATCTCATGGTGGACGTCAACAATGTTCAGGCCATGACCACGATTATACGGGAACTTGCATATTCCAAGCTGAAGAAGGAGCTATCCCACGTGGGTTTCGTGAGCATGACAATGGATCAGGCAGCACAGTTGTACAATAACGGTCACGGGAAGCAATTGTGTGCATCCCGGGATGTGATCACGTGCAAGAATTCCGAGGGAGTTGAGGAGAGGACCTCCATCTTTGTGATAGACAGAGATCTTGGCAACGTGGCCTATTCATCCTGGATCAAGAGCGTGCTTGATCAAGGGGCGATGTATGACCTCCTGGGACAGACTACGAATGAGGAATCCTTGGGAGACGTCGTCAAGATGATATTGGGATTCTTTGAGGTGATGTCGTACTTTCAGCACGAACTTCCATTGTGGAAAGATGCATGGAAGATCAAGAGGGAGTTTGAGCATTCAATCGTACGGCACCTCACCGGAAACGTGAGCCACACAACGGGCCAGAACCGAAAGCGGAACAAACCATCCGCCCAGCTTGGGGCGCCCACGAAAGAAGTGCTGGACATCATGAACAAGATCAAGCCCAGACATCCGCGATCCCTGACGACCAAGCATGCCACCCAAGGATCCAAGAGGCGACAGAGAGCGAAGGTGGCGGTCTTGGTCAAGTACCAGACCCGAGCCGAAGCTCTCAGCCCAACGTTGAGAAAGAAGAGAAGAAGCAGCGAGTGATTGATGGGCGGAGAGCGGTGTGAGATGCGCGAACCTGGCCCACGACGGCGACTGCAAGAACTATGAGGAGGCTGCTGGGAATGAGAAGGCGATGAAGAAGATCCGTGAACTTCTCAGCAGCGATCATGTTTCCTCGGATGAAGAAATGGGGGATACGGAAGAGGGGGACAAGAAGGGAAAGAGACAATAGAAATGTATAGCTATACCATCAATCTGGTGGAGATGGCTGACACGGCTGAGGGAGGAGAGCTACAATGCGGTGGCGTGGACCTCACCTACAATCCGTGCGGGGACAACAGGACGTTCAAGACGACGCTAGAGCGAGGATGTGACACCATCCCATGCTACATCCCGAAGTACGGCGACGTGAGTGATGTGCGTATGCCATGGGCGTACGCGTCTATTGTTGACCCCAAGTACTTTCCCAAGGGTGCCAACCTTGAGCAGGTGGATGTGATGCAGCTTGGCAAGAGCGTCAATTTCTGCGTTGCTCCTTTTGACCAGCTATCTCACAACCTATGCAGAGTCCTTCGGCACAAAATCGGCAATTGCCGAGGAAGTGTTTTCAGATGCGATGAAGGTGGATGGGTCGACATCGACGCAGTCATTGACGACCGAAATAACGACATATTCCCACCTTCAACTTCGAGAGCAAAACGATACATGGGCATCATGGAAGTGATCAAGTGGCAGGAGTCCGGACAAAAGAAATCGAGGTTTCAGGTCCTGGCAGCAAGGTTTCCAAGCGTCATGAACCCGAATGACATGAAGGCGGCCAGGGAGGAGATGAAGTATGCTGGCCTGGATCGGGACGACATCGACAGGATGTTCAACAGATGCGATGGATGGTACAGACCTTGGTGCATCCGGATCACAACTGGTCACAGTGATTTTGGATTCATGAGCTCATCCGCACTGGCAAATAGGTATTCCGCAAGAATGGGTGATTCTCTCGGAGGAGCATTCCACGTGACGTATGTGGAGAACCTGCCAAGCATCGTACGCTGTGGGCCAGTCCCCGGCGGGATCGATGGCGGAAACAGGCTCGCATTGCACTTCGGAGCATGGGATGAGATGAACGTAGCAACGAAGGTGACGCTACGAAACGTAAGGTCGGGGGATCCGATTGCGATCATCTACATTCCCAGTGCAACCCTCGCGCGGTATGGAGCTGGAGTCGCGGCAAATGGTACATTTATGGTCTTTGACGTGATCCCGTTCTATGAGGTCAAGTCCATTTGGATTGGCAAAAGCAACGGAGGGAAACGCCTGGAGTACGGGGACGTTAAGCGAGCGTACTCAAAATGTGTGGAAAACGAGATCTGTCCGGGTTTCGTCAACTCCTCCCAGGAATCGGCTGCGATGTTCCTCCAGAACGTCGCGAAGATCAACGAGAGGATGCCTGAGACCGAGGCAGGTGCCGACAATCTGCACTACATCAAAGACATGGTTGATCGTGCGTGCAAACTGTTTCGGGAAAACAAGTTGGAGGAGTTTGATGCGCAGACCAACGAGGTCAGGGACGAGATCAGCAAAGTCGTCATCCTGAATGACGAGACATGGGAAGGACTGAGGTGCCGGATATGTCCGTCATGTGCGACCGCGATTCCCACATGCTTCTGTGTGTGCCTGGAATGTGGAGCGCAATTGATCTCTACCGGGAGATTCTACATCCACATCAGTTCCAACGACGACGAGGGCAACCGAAGGCCCAATGTCTCGGGTGATGCCAGGCGCGCGCAAGACGAAGCCAACCATGATGCGGCAGCACAGGAAGAGGATGATGAGGCGGAGGACGTCCCTGAAGAAGACGACATGGACACGCAAGGATACACGTCCGGCTACATGTCTGAGGAGGAAGATGGCGGTTGGCAATACCGCGACAATGACTTGGCATCGCGGGATATCATAAATACCCAGCGGATGGCGATTTGCCTTGATGAGCCGCGCGAAGCTCAATACATGGCGGGATTCATCGCACTGCAGATGTCAAAGATGTGGGGGATGTTCGAAGGTGGTGAAAAGAGAACGGTCGATGCCGCGCTCGAAGGGAAGCCAGGCTGCCCATACCACAACGACTTCGCGAAGTACCCCAACATGACTGAGCACGACCAGGAAGGGATCCTGTTGCCGTCAACGGTCCAGAAGATTAGCCAATCTCAGAATGTTCGGACAAGGACCTTCCGGTCGGCTGAGGAGCGTGATGAATACATTCGTCTGATGGTATACAAATGCGAGGGGTTATACATATTCTACAAGCTGTGGATTGCAGCGAGAATCCTCGACGTCACCAAGGACGAAATGAAGCTCCTGGTCAAGGATCGCGTGCACCCGGTGGGTGATATCATTTACAGATGCTTTTCCCTGGCTTTCAACTGTAAATATATATCGTTCGTAAGGGATGGCTTGAACCTTGGCAAATATGGTTTTAACATCCCCCATTTGGGTCGCATTGTTCATCATGCGGTCCAAACACCACAAAACGTTCCACTGGCCACGGCTTCAGCTACGAAACTGTGTCGAACACTCTTTCACTCACTATTGCTACACCGTCCATTCATTGTGAAACTTGCCAGGTCCAATTAAGGCAGAAACATGCATCCGCAAATCGTAGCACATTCCTATACTCAGACGCAAGAGACATTTTGCCTCTAGCCAATACGCAACCACTTGAAATCCCGGCTGCCGCATTTGCGCATCGCGCAGCCGTCATCCACAGAAGTGGGTTGGCCATAGAAATCCATAGCAGCGCACGGTCATGTGCCATCTGAATACCATTGGCAAAGAAGATTTGGCGAGCAATACATGCAAAACATAGCCATTCCAGGTACCATGAATAATATATATAATGGAAAAGAAATCATCCATGATGTAATAGTTCCATCCATGAATATCCGGAATGTCATAGTCGTCGGAATATGTAAATGTATACATATCCATTCATCTTGGACGTATGAACTCATATTATGATGTAGAGTCGTTCCATCGCAATGACGTTGATGAGACGCAAGCAACAGATGGGGACTAGCCCACATCGTGCCGCAATCACCATCTGCATTACGCATACCTGTCTCCAATGGACAGTCTGTGGGTACGTCGACGGAACTCTTCGTCCAAATTCTTTTGGGCTTCTCGCGCCCGGACACACTTCTTGTGATGATCTTCTGGTATCCAATGCCCCATTCGGAGGCACCAATCCAGCAGAGGTGTGTCGCATTTATTCGGGTCGGTGGCTGCAATAATGGCGCTCACATTGACCGAATAATGGCCCCGTGCCTAAATTGGGAAGCAGTTCTGAGGTCCGTGTTTGTGTTGCTTACAGGGTTCCATTGATTGCCATTTGGCTCAAGTCACAAGTGAGGTTCAAGATCTTATGTGAAGCTGCGTTCATACGTGATCGGCAATTGAGAGCGGAAAACACTTCGCCTGCGCTGCATTTGTCAGGACCACTGTTGTAACTATTATTCCTTCTCCCTTACAACATTTGCACGGGTTCGGCTATAACGGTTTGACCGTATACACCTTTCTACGTGGTTGGTATTTACAGCTGGAGGGTTCGGTGGACAGCGTCCCACGGGACGTCACCTTGCCGTCTCTTGACAGAAATTGACATGTGTGGTGCGCACTATGCAATTTTTCAGCTTTTTGCGTCGCGGCAAAATATTATTTTGCCTCACGTTGAGGAACTTCGTGACTATTTGCGATCTTGTTTTAGTGTCTCACCTGCCGGCCGTGCGGCTATGCACCTAGTAAAGCTGTTACCCGCTGTTCTTTTGAACAGCAGTGTTGAGCATGCTACCCAGGTTCTTGAGCGTCATGGCTTTAACCCTGGGCCTGAACTTGTTACGCTATTACGCCGCGTTGCCTCTGCTAAGCTCGGCTTTGTGCGCGCATGCGGGGATGCCAGTCTGCAGCGTGCCCATTCTAGGATAAGTGAAGGGAACCACGCCTATTTTCTGCTCGAAGGCATTGAGGCCGCGTTTATGCGAGCTTTTGTTAGAGCGCTTCTGTTAAGGGCTAAGCCTGCCTCGGTTGTTTTCATTCATGACGGGCTGCTGGTTTCGCCTGAGCCATCCAGTGCTGACATCGATGCTTGCTTGCATGAGGCCTCGCTTGCCCTTGACTTTGTTCCTCCCCCTGTGTTTTGCGTACGGGCTACCAACCTTGTCCATGATTGTAGTCTCCGTCAGCGTGGGACGTCTAATCATTTGGTGGTTCAAGACCAAGTGTCAGTTGTGAAATGGGCCCAAAGTTCGTAGGCTCGCCCAGTTGCTCCTACAGCTGGAACATTGCACGCTTTTTGGTCACGCCGTTCTGCCGCTGGACTGCGAGAGCCTGGACTGCACCTTCACGGCCACGCGGCGGAGTGTCGACTTGCGCAGAGACTGCATTGGCGGCTAGGTTTTCTACCTTTTTTGGGCGTGTGAAGTTTCCTCCAGAAACCTTTGTGGATAAACCACGGCCTTGAGATCAAAACAGCTGCGCCCCTCATTTCGTTCGCACTTGTCGGTGCGGTGGCATGGTCTGGAAACCTCGTGCGTTCTGGACTTCTTGAAGGGATATGCAAGTAAGGGTCACAAGGGTGACCAATACAAGGGTCACAAAGGTGACCAACACAAAGGTAAGGGTGGCCAATACGGCCATCAGCACGGGCAATACGGTCAGGACGCCAACCGGCGGATATCAACCCGACGCGCGTGCCTCGGGATACAAGGGCGCGCAAGCTGCCCCTTTTCCGTACCCGAGTCCGATGTATCCCGCATTCCCGATGGGAGGCTTCATGCAGCAGCCCATGGCTGGCATGATGCCGCAAATGTGGCCTGGCGCAATGCCGCAGGGGTGGTTGCATTATCCGCAGGAGAGTCCCGGCGGATACGTGAATCCAAATTCGCCACACACTCCATGATGACAAGTTGGCCGAAACCGAGCCTTCTCCTCCTCCCCAAGGACTGGAATGTAAACAAGGGAAAGGGACGGCGCGGCGGTGGACGGGGTCAGTGATACCTGATCATGTTCCACTAGTGCTGTGTCGCGCCCGATTGCGCCAATGCGCGCTTGCAGCTTAATGTGGTTTTAAATTGAATCACTGCACGATGACACCTGCAGGACAATGCTCCTGGTGTCGATCTGCCATTTTGGTTAATCACCGACTTATAATTCAATTGCACGTACGACTGTGCGCTAATCGCGCCAGTCACATTGTCCTGCCAGGTACGTATTGTCACGGCAAGGACCCTCGCCCTATTGCTACTCAACTTCAACATGGCCAATGCGCCTTTCCAAATTCACTCCATCTCTTTGTACAGTCGAGGGGGGTGTTTTTGGGGGCATGTACTATTTCATGCCAATGCCCAACGCGGCATTTGGCTCAAGCTTTTCAACTCGGCGACTCGCTCCCGCAATTTCGGCGCTAAAACATCGCGGCACGTCGCGCACTTCATCAGCACGCTGGGCTGGTGCCGTGCGCTTGTGGTGGTGTTCTTGGCGGGGGTTCTGGTTGGGGTTGGTGCGCGTTTGGTTTGCTTGCTTGCTCACTGTGCTTCGCTCTGTTTGCCTGCCGGGTTTGCTGCTTTGTGCTTGCTATCGGTTGTCTCTGCCCTTGCTGGGTTCATTTATCTTTTGGTTAAAGGCACCCTGTTTTGGTTCATTGTTCGTGCCAGCCGGGGGCACCGCTTTGCCCTTGGGACTGGGGGACTTAAACAATCTCTTCTTGTTGGTGGGATTGGGCCTGTTTATTCTCTCCCCAAACTCTGTTTCAAACCCTTTCGCAAAATGGACAGGGGTGAGACCTTAGCGAAACATATTCCCAAAGTATACCCTCGAAACATACCCCAAAGCGTACCCTGCGAATCATACCCATACCCCAAGGTTAAACCTCCCTTGGTGGCCACCTCACAACATACAAACCCCTGTGCAGGGAAGCTTGTTTGCGTACATTCCTTGGCATTTCGTGTGGGTAAGGATCGAGGCTTTGGTGGTCCGTGCGGACAACCAGAGCATCCATTTTGCGTTTTGGACCATCCTTTCAGCAAAGCATCGTCTTGAGAGCGCAGGACGACTTTTCACTCTCTGGCTAAAGCAGTTGGATCAGAGTGCCCTGCCAAGCATGAGCATTCTGTGCGCCCTGGCGAGTGCGCAGCGCCAGTTGCCACATGATGTGCCCAAATCGCGCTTGGCCTCACTGTGGCTGCGCGAAGTACAGACTGCGGCCAGGAAGAAAGGCTTGCAGATGTGCAACCCGAACGATTTGAATCGTGTAATTTCGCGACTGAGCAACCTTGCTGCCACAGATGCTGTGCAGCTGGTTGCTGACGTGGATGATATTCGAATGGCTTGTAGGACGCAAGCGGCAATCGAAGCGGCAATCCTCGAAGAGGATGAAAGCCTTCTCGAAATGTGAACCAACATAAATTACACCTGGACTGGCAGAACCACACGCTGCTTCTCAATATTTGCACGAACAAATCATGGGACCATTGATGCGAGAGGCATCCTGAACACATCAGTGTCTCAATACATAGACCGGTCCACCCTCACGAATGTGAGACAACAGAATTCAAAATGGCATCCTGTACAAGCTGCGGAATCAATCTCACCATTTGTTGGTTGAGCTTTGCAAGACCCAGCATATTTTTTTGTTTATGTCCCTGTTGAGCGGGGCAGCGTTCCATTGCAGGCGAGGAGCAATCCTTGTGACAGACCTCACCTGATCGTTTCATGTGCGCTTTGTCGGCGACAGCAGAGAAAACACGAAACGAAACGCGTCGACCTGCAGGAAGGGGAACATGACCTGCCGGTTAATAAAACTGCACTGCACCCTGTTCAGGCAGTGATGCGAGTGTTTCTCAAAGGATCCCCTTCAGGCAAGCCCCTTCAGGTAAGCCCCTGCAACGGCAACAACGACGAGGGCAGCGACGAATGTGATGACGATCGCAAAGGCATTGCCATCAACGAAATGAAAAGCAACACAAGCGCATTCCCACGATCGATTATGGTTATTTCATGGCTGGTCACCAGAACGCTTGCCTGCCTGCCTGCCTGCCTGCCTGCCTGCCTGCCTGCCTGCCTGCCTGCCTGCCTGCCTGCCTGCCTGCCTGCCTGCCTGCCTGCCTGCCTGCCCTGCCTGCCTGCCTGCCTGCCTGCCTGCCTGCCTGCCTGCCTGCCTGCCTGCCTGCCTGCCTGCCTGCCTGCCTGCCTGCCTGCCTGCCTGCCTGCCTGCCTGCCTGCCATGCTCGCTGCTATGCATGCCCCGAGCTTGTTCGCACTGTGCGAAACCGCACACTTTTTGATCCTGACTGCCCAGTCCGTGCGAGTCAAGATGCGAGTGACTCTCTCTCCTTCTCTCTCACCCTCATCTCACTCTCACTCTCGCGCTCGCTCGCTCTCTCGCTCTCTCGCTCTCTCGCTCTCTCGCTCTCTCGCTCTCTCGCTCTCTCGCTCTCTCTCTCTCTCTCTCTCTCTCTCTCTCTCTCTCTCTCTCTCTCTCTCTCTCTCTCTCTCTCTCTCTCTCTCTCTCTCTCTCTCTCTCTCTCTCTCTCTCTCTCTCTCTCTCTCTCTCTCTCTCTCTCTCTCTCTCTCTCTCTCTCTCTCTCTCTCTCTCTCTCTCTCTCTCTCTCTCTCTCTCTCTCTCTCTCTCTCTCTCTCTCTCTCTCTCTCTCTCTCTCTCTCTCTCTCTCTCTCTCTCTGTGTTTTGGAAGCAAATTCATTTTTACTATCCTTTGCTGCTTTGTTGCTTTGTTGCGAGGGGATCATTTGTGTCGGCACTTGCTCGCCAAGCTTGATCGAAGGGGGCTAGCTTGTGCGATCTTCATCACTTTTGGGTGGAATGGCGGGCCGCTGGCTTTTGGCTCTCAGACCCTCCCTTGAGGGTCTCCCTCACTGGCGGTTGCCAGGTGTGTCTGAGCTGCAACTACAGAACTACAGTGGGCTTGGCTGTCCATGGCTGTGTCACAATCACGGACCCATTTGCTTCGCCCATGTTTTTTTTGGGATGTCAAAGTCTGGGCGAAAGTTTGCTTTCACCCAGGGTATTTTTTCCCGGTAGCATGTTGTGGGAGTTCTTATTTTTTCAAAGAACCATTTTTTTTGCAAGTGTCTCATAGGGTCCCAAGCGTCGTTGCCGCCGATGTTTGCTTCCCTTGAAATTTGGGCGTGTCTTCTTATTTAAGGGAAGCCTTTCTGTTGGGTTTTAAAAGGACACTGAAAAGGAATGTCACTCCTGAACTCAACCCCTTCTTTGGATTGGGAGACAGGCCGGTTGTTGTTTGATGTTGCGAGCGAAACTTTGGGTTCTAAGCCCACCCTCTTTTGCTTTTTGTTTGCTTGCAGAAATTGTCTGGTTCTCTGTTTCCGTCATTCAGGTCACTGGGCAATTGGGGAATGTTTTTTGCGGCTTGCATGAGGCAGGAACGCGCAAATCTAAGGGCAAGATGGCCTCATGTACCTGGCCCGGGGCATATGCAGTCCTAATGTGGAACTCCTGGATGGTCAAGAGAACAACATGCCAGTGCTTCTCGTTTTTTGCAACACCGTGTTTGTCCTCGGCCAGTCACAGAGTTCTCGAGGACCGAGATGGCTCGCGCATTGCTTTTGGGGGAAGTGAGCCTCACCCCTTCGCCTCGGGCGGGGCTAGCACTCGGTTTCGTGGCAGCGTGCCGCGCAAGGTCCATTTGCCGTGGTTTGCAACAGTGAGACCTCCATAGCGCCGCTTGGCATGCAGAGGGCTGCGGGGCTCAGATTTGGGTTAGACTTTATGTGGGTACCTCCCCAAAAATCGGGTTGGTTTCCAAATATGCGTATGTGCCAAAACAGGGAGCCCCCAAAGTGTGGGTTTTCCGTTTGCTTCCCCTTTAAGCCAACCTCAAACAGATCCCCTCAAAAGCCCATCACCCGATTTTTGCTTTAAGGGAACCCTACGATGCTTTAAGGGGCCCCGGATTTCCTTTGGATGCATTGGTGCGCCGCGCGTGTTCAGGACGTTTCTTTCCGGGCCGATTTCCAGATCGAGGCCAGGGCCCGGCCAACCGCGAGTTTGATGGGCTCGCAATGCATCCCGGAACCTGAAACCATTTAGAAGTGGTTTCCCAAGCTGCCGCATTTTCCATGGTCTATTCATGGGAAATGGAGTTTGGGAAGCCACCATTTGTAGGCGGTTTCGGGTTCCAGGCACGTGCTTGTTTTCCCTTGCCGTTCCTGTTCCATTTGTTTTATTCCCGCGAGGCATCGGAATGGTTGGAACACTGGCAAGCGGTCATGGCGACAATGGCGACCTGTCGGACAGAAGCAAAACCCTACAGAGAAAATGCAAGTGCGCTGAAGCAAAGCATCTTGCGAGTTGCCCTGTGGCAAAGAAGTCAGTCTGAAACCGCTTGTTCGAAGTCTTCTGATGTTTAGAAAGAAGGGGCCATGAGCAAATACCATGTCTATAGATGACACAGATCGCCGACGGGGAATCAGACTCGCAATCCGAGTTGATTCTACATTGTGGGATTTGTTGGGTCCTTTCCGAAGCTGCTCTTTGTGGGGGGTCTTTTGCAGTGAAACCAAACGAACAACTACCCATTGGAGGGGCCCCTTATCTGACGAAGATAACCATTGTGCGGGTTTCCCAGAGGTCTTGTCTTTGCATCTCGCAGGTTTGAAGACGTGTTCGTCGCGTGATTCGTCTAACGGTTTTCTTGCATGTTGAATGGTTTCTGTGTCGACTGCACTCAAAACCAGACCCATCCTTCCGTTTCTCGAGCGGGGTTCCCGTTGGCGCAAGGAGTCCCCACAAAGAACCCTGCGAGGGCCACCCAAGGCTTAGGTTGCCATTGCAGGTCGCCAAGAGTTTCATTCAGTAAACTAAGAAGTCGAGTGAGTGCCACTGAAACTGGGGCTTCCCCTGAGTTGCCCAAACCTGGGCTTCCCCAACCGAGTTCTCAGCCGGCCGTCAGTTGCGGAACTCCTCAACCCAGGAACCAGGGAGTTTTTTTTGCATGCTGCTTTCCCCGAGAGGAAGTCCGGGCTCGTCCATGATCGCAGTGCAGCTCTGGCTGACGCCAGCCTGGCGTAGTCCTTGTCTTTCTTTTTTTGTGTTTTTGTTGGCCAGTATTTTTTTGTTTCGCGCGCTTGTTGTTTTGTGCTTTTCTTTTTTTGTTTGTCTTCAAACGCCAGGCTTTGGGGGCTCTCGGGGCATGGTTCTAAGCTCCCGCCATAGCTTCGGGAAGTCACAGGAGCCCCTTTTCGAGCCCGATCTGAGTTTCTTTCTGATTTACCGGTGGATGCCTTTGTTTCAGCCAGCTTTGGATCATGCCAACTCAGGTTGCCAGCTGCTTGGAAGCTAACAATTTTTGGTGGTTGCCCCAAACACAGGCGATGGTTTGGCCGCGGTTTGGCCCGGCCGGTGACCCCAATTTGCGGACAGATCGCTGCACCCAAATGGATTTCAATGGAACACTTTGGACATCTGTTGACATCTGTTCCTACTGATTTCATGGACTGATATGAAGGACAGGCATATATGGGAAGAGTTTGATGTACGCTAAGATCCATACCAACCAGCAGTTTTGATTGTGGCCGGCCACTTGTGCCGGTAGTTTGGAAGGAGAGAGGCAGAAGCGACTGGCTGCGGTTGCAGCATGTGGTTTGTGCATCTGACAAAGACATCGGATGGAGGTTTGTTTGGGGCGGCACGTGCCCCCAAGATAGACCTAGCATTAAAAAGGGTCTACCTTGAGACCTATGGTCAAAAAATGGAATGCTGTTCCAATCCGACCAAAGTTGTACAGGATGTGTTTGGGCTGACCGGCCCTGGCGACGAGTCCAATGAGCGCTCCGAAGTGATCCCAGAAGATCGGCCTTTGGGAGCCCAAACTTAGGTCAACCATTCCTCTGTTGCCCAGTGGCGCCGTTTTTTCTCTCCTTTTTTTTGGGTACTGGTTCCCCTTTAAGCTCTACCAACTTTTTCCTAGCGGGGGGGCTGCAATGAGGATACCTAAAAACTGACACAGCCTTTGAACCTCCCCTGGTTTTGGAACCCCCGAGAAAGCCCACGAACTTTTGGCTTTTGGCTCCGGATGTCCTCCAAGCGCCAGGCTTGTGACACTCCATGTGGTGGCCGGACTCCTGGGGGTCAGGAGTGTCTCAAGTGGACCCTCGAGATTTGGTGGAGCTTTGATTCTCAACGGGTCGTGTCTTTTCCGAATTTGGTACCCCCCCCCCACCGAAAATGGTGGTTTTCTTTTGCTCCTCTTAAAAAAAAAGAAACACCCCAAGGATTAGGGAAAACAAGGACAACATCCTATTCTCTCTTCGAGACTCAAAAGGCGTGCCTTGGAAAAGAAAGAGCACGAAGCGAGGACATGGGCTACATCTCAGAACTCGCAGAAGCAATTGGCATGCGGATTAGACACCAGGTAGAAGGAGAAGGAGTTAGAGGACAGCACTTTGGAGCATCTTTTGTGGTACTGCCTGACTACCACAGGGGGTTCCTTTCCTTTTGCCTAATCCAGTTTTTAGACATCACTTGTTGAACTAATAGGCAAATTTCTTCTTGGGATGATCTGTTTGTTTTGGTTGAGGGGCAAATATAGAGAGCCCTCCTGTGCAATTTCCCACGCCCTGTCCAGGTGATAGAAAGCTAGCAGGGTCCCCCTCTTCTGCCGTCTAGAAAGGGCAAAGGCCTCATGAACATCGTGTTCTGGGAAAGCTACGAGGGGGCCAAGCCAGAGTCATTTTTTTTTTTTATTTTTTTTTTATGTGATGGGACCCCTTGCAGGAACCGCCTTTTGATGATCTCAAGGGAACACACAGGCGGCTGCACGCGTTTGCCCGGCACTAAGGCGGAGACAGGTCCGAGGGATGAGGAAGCGCCGGTAGCCCCAGGCTGTTCAATAGAAACGCCCGGGGCTGTTTGGTTTGACCTGGAACTTTCCCATGGCAAAAAGGCTCCGCGTGCAAAATTCAAAAGGGCTCCGCTTTTGTCTGGCACCAGAGGGCTACCAGGATCTTTGCGTCAGGTTCTTTGGCAAGGAGGGTGGCAAGCTGCCCAAGGTCCTTGACAATGGAGTTGGATTGATCAGCTGATCCCAAATCCATCTGAAGTACAAGGACTCGGCTGCAAATCAAGCTTCGTTGCTCATTTGACCGCAAACCAGTCTTCTTGTTGAAAAGCGAAATGGGATCTTTCATTCAACAGGCTTCGTCCCAAATAGTTCATTGCCAAAACCCCAGAGCTGATTCCCCTTGAAGAGCACCTCAAGGAAGCGATTCCTTTCCTTGTCCTCTCATCCCTTGGTTCCTTACTGTTGTCAGACCCCTAGCCCCATTTCTGGATACCCTGTCATAAAAAAGGCGGGCCAAAAGGATGGGTGCCATTGAGTTGGATAGCCTCCCGAGCCAGTCGTGCGACCAGAGGTCGCCCATGATGCGGCGAGATGGCCTCAGGCGCGGCGGTGAATGTATCTAAATAGGGAGATCCGCGTTTTTTTTTTTTTTTTTTTTTTTTTTTTTTTTTTTTTTTTTTTTTTTTTTTTTTTTTAAATAATCATAATATATATATATATGTATATATATATATATAAAGAAGCCCAGCTCTGTGCGTGAAAACCTGGGGGTTTTGGGGGCCGGATCCCGTTTCTCGGGTCCCCACACAAGCACACACCCCCACGAAAAAGAAAAAAAAACACCACCCCCTGAGGGCGTCAAAGCGCAACTTCTCTGGGTGCACACCTTCTGCGGCACTGGCAGGGCAGTTCTGGCTCATGTCCTTGGCCCAAGGGGCGAACTCGAAGCGAAGCTGCAAGGTCGAAGGATACAGCTTGAAGTCGAGTGCCGAACACGTGCCACGCCGAATGAGTGACGCCTGCGTTGTGAAATAGGAGAACCCTCAACACCGGTGTCCGTTTGGTTTCCTTTCAGAATCACCCCAAAAAGGGTGCCCCTCCAAAAAAGAGCCACCCAAGCTAGAGTAATTATTAACCAGGCTCCCGCCTGCTGCCGCCGACCCTCGGCGCATTAAGGGAAAAGTCACAAGGACCGGTCCTGAAACACGTCCGCAAACCCAGGGACCACTTATAAGATCCTCTACGACCACAAACAAGGATTAACGGAAAAGTCAGAAATAGGGCAGCTAGTCCGTTAATTACCGCTTGGGCCGGCTTGCGCCCAAGTCACTTCGAGTTGGCCCGGGAGCAGTCGCCTCTCCCGGGGTCGCCCTGAAACTGGCCCTCCCGAAGTTGACCACAAACAAGGATTAACGGAAAAGTCAGAAATAGGGCAGCTAGTCCGTTAATTACCGCTTGGGCCGGCTTGCGCCCAAGTCACTTCGAGTTGGCCGGGAGCAGTCGCCTCTCCCGGGGTCGCCCTGAAACTGGCCCTCCCGAAGTTGCCCTGGACCGGTCGCCGGCAGCAGGCTGGTCCCAGTCTGGCGCGGTTTGACTTGACGTATTGGACTCTCTTGCAGAATAGATCCAGGGATCCTCTACTACCACAAGGACGTCAATAACCGCACGGGCCGGTTTGGTCGCAGGGAGTGACGATCTGGGACCCTGTCCAGTGTCCTGGGTGCCAGTCCGGAAAGGTGTCTGGAGCGGTTTGAGGTGGCATTGAATTGGGACCCAATGCCAGCGGTACTCGATCCCGGACCGGCTTCCCAGAGGACTGGTCCTGGGACCGGTCCCAGGACCAGTCCCAGGACCGGTCCTGGGACCAGTCCCAGGACCAAACCGCCGGTCCCGGGACTGGTCCTGGGACCAGTTTCAGGACCGGTCCCAGGACTGGTCCCAGGACTGGTCTTAAGACCAGTCCCAGGACCAAACCCCGGTCCTGGGACTGGTCCCAGGACCGGTCCCAGGACCAGTCCAGGGACCGGTCCCGGGACCAGCGGTTTTGGCTGACTGCAAGTCATCTAAAACAGCAGAACCAGGGTCCCAGGACCAGTCCCAGGACCGGTCCCAGGACTGGTCCCAGGACTGGTCCCAGGACCGGTCCCGGGACTCCCGGGACCGGTCCTGGGAATCCACTTTTTGTGGGTTCGGGCGTGTCCCCCAGGGACTATCATTGATTCCAATCACTTCCAGTTGCATCCCACGCCGGTCCCCTTTGCAGGAGGCTGGGACGGGAGGCAGAGGGTCGGCGGATTAAGTGATACCCAAGCGCGACTTAAATATCTCGGGTGCAAGCGATCACGGCTCATGGCAAGTCAGCCTGCCCGCCAGCGTTGAGTCCATCAGCATGTCATGCAGCGTCCGAAGAGGCTCTTTGATCCGGCCACACATCTTCACCAAAGCCTCGTGCCAGAGGTTCTCCAATGACATCTGTTTTCCTCCTTGGGGACCCCTCTGCCCATGCCGCTTGCCAGAGGTTTGAGGACAACTTTACACTGACAGAAACCGTGGGGGAAGTGAACATGCCGTTCTCTGAGGCAAGTGGACCATTCCTGCTGGCCAAAGTGTGGCGAGTTCTGCGACAACTGGCCATGAGGAAGCATCGATGCACATGTGCAAAGAGAAGAATGGAAATAGCCAAACCTTCTTTGACACATGAGGCACTAGTTGATAAAAACTGGCGATACTCGCAAAATGAGGAAGGAGTGCGCAGTTCAAATGTTCGCACAATCGAATGCTCAATATGCTATCATGACTGCTTTTTAGGAAACTGTGACGTCCGGAGAGCAATGGTGAAACGTATCTGAAGATCTGAATACACTGTGTACGTAGTACTTGTTTGACAGAGACATGGGGCAACTTTTCCATTCCCCGCCTGTGCCATAAGATCGCAGACACACAGGGCACAATCGTCTGGCAGCCATTTAAGGATTGCAAGGCGCCACTCAAGCTCGCAATGGCCAAGATGCTGATCGTGATTGCTTCGCTGGCAGTGCTTGCTGTGGGCAAATCCAACGAGAAGACAAGCAGTGCGGCTTGCATGTCCAACAGGCCCGAGATGAAGAGCTGCGGGTCGGAGTGCTTCAGCCACAGCGACGTGGCATCTTGCTCAGCCGACTGCCTGGAGCAGAAAGGTGAAAGCTCCGTTTGTGCGCAGTGCTATGGTCCCAAGATCCAGTGCTCCATCGAGAAGTGCGTGGACAAGTGCAACGACGAGTTCGACTTTGCCGGGGACTGCCAGGCATGCATGATGCAGACGTGCAACTTTGCTGCCTCTTGCAGCCCCGACAAGTCCGCGCCGGCACCAGTGGATGCATCTTTCCTCTTTGAGCTGGCTGGCCTTGTCAAGGCAAAGGACCCTGTTGCGGAGCCTGCGGCGGTTTGCGTGTCCAACAGGCCCGAGATGAAGAGCTGCGGGTCGGAGTGCTTCAGCCACAGCGATGTGGCATCTTGCTCAGCCGACTGCCTGGAGCAGAAAGGTGAAAGCTCCGTTTGTGCGCAGTGCTATGGTCCCAAGATCCAGTGCTCCATCGAGAAGTGCGTGGACAAGTGCAACGACGAGTTCGACTTTGCCGGGGACTGCCAGGCATGCATGATGCAGACGTGCAACTTTGCTGCCTCTTGCAGCCCCGACAAGTCCGCGCCAGCACCAGTGGATGCATCTTTCCTCTTTGAGCTGGCTGGCCTTGTCAAGGCAAATGACCCTGTTGCGGAGCCTGCGGCGGTTTGCGTGTCCAACAGGCCCGAGATGAAGAGCTGCGGGTCGGAGTGCTTCAGCCACAGCGACGTGGCATCTTGCTCAGCCGACTGCCTGGAGCAGAAAGGTGAAAGCTCCGTTTGTGCGCAGTGCTATGGTCCCAAGATCCAGTGCTCCATCGAGCAGTGCGTGGACAAGTGCAACGACGAGTTCGACTTTGCCGGGGACTGCCAGGCATGCATGATGCAGACGTGCAACTTTGCTGCCTCTTGCAGCCCCGACAAGTCCGCGCCGGCACCAGTGGATGCTTTCTTCCTTAAGGAGCTTGTCGCCCTCGCCAAGACAAAGCCGACATCCTCCGACATGTTTTATCCGTAGGCGGATGCTTGAACCGACTTGCGTTTATCTCGTTTGTCGGGCCTGGGTACATGGCGCATCTTCTTTAGCGCCTTGCCGCCTTTTTGAGACAAACGTACTCTTGAGCAGGTCTAAGCTTTTTTGTACAGAGTCCAGGAATCCCTGGGTGGTCCCAGCATTCCGTGGCCCGGCAATTGCACAGGCTGTGGGAAGCGAAAGGTGCCTTTTTTTCTTCAAAGGATTCCAATCTATAGTCCCGTTCCATCATCCCATCGGGCAACTCTTTGAGTGGCAGCCCCACAAGGCCTGTCGTTTCCCTCGGAGTGGCTCATGACCCTGCTCTGAGCCCCCAACTTTTGCGGGCGCGTCGAAGCACGTCGAAGCACGTCCGTTCGCCCAATTCGCCGAAGGTAGAAATCCTTGGCCCAATTCGAAGAGTTCAGGAGCCGCGTGCATGAAGCTTATCAGCGGCTTGAAAAACTGAGCGGGTGAAGATGAGGCCAGACGTTTTCACTTTGAACATTCTGCTGGCAAATCGATTTCCGACATGCATTTGAAATCAAGTTGCCGTGTTTGATAGAGCATGTGTCAAAATAGGGATGTGGAGCTTCCAAAATGGGTTTTGGTGTCCTCAAAATAAGGTTTCCTCCGTGAACGTGAACTCAGTCGCCAGCCCGAAAAAATGGTGCCCACCAAAACGCACGAGGGTACCAGCTCATGCCGGAGCCTGCAACTGGCAAAGTTCCAGCTGAAGGCTTAGCTGGCTTCAATCGGATTTGTCATGGGGCCCGAGTCCCAATTCCTTACTGGCCTTAGTGCATCCCAAAACGAACCCAGAAGACCCCGAAGGAACAGCCTCAGTCGCTAAAATTGCTCCTCCGGGGGTGCTTGCAACTGTAGGAGCGTTTGTTTCTTGCTCCCACCAGCTTTGTCTGGCAGTGTCCCCTAAATGATGTTGACTAGAGCGTCCCAAGTTAAAGTTCAACCCTGTCTGCTTTTTTGGAGGATTCAAGCGCCTGATGTTTTGTTGCCGAAAGGTGCGTTGACAAAAGCACAAGAGATGGTAAACTCCCCTGAAGGCGAGCAGAGCAGCTTCCGTTTGCCGAATGGCATTTGCCCAACTTGCTTTCCAGGCGCAAGCTTCTTTTGGTCGGAAGCCTCCTTGCAACAGGTTCACTTTGACCCTCAGGGGATCGATCCCAACCGGTACGGAGGGTGGCTTCCTGGGTTGCCTTCACAGGCAAGCGACGTGGAATCGCCAGGGCCGCATTTTTTTCATCTTGACTTCCAACCTGGGCGGCTGTGTCACTTTGCAAGGGCCACAAAGGCGTCAACGGAACGGGTAAGGCGACCCAAGTGAGCCACAATCAACACCCGGGTAGATGAGGGACACTCCCAACCATAGAAAGCTGTGGATATCCGCCCTCTTATTTTTTTTGAATATGGTTCTGGGTCGACCATTTTGAATACCGGGTTTTGATTGTGACCCAAGTGGCGTCTTCTGCGAGGCGGTTTCGTGGGAACGGCCCCGGGCGCCTCGCACCTGGCCGCCCGCAGGCCGCTGCCCGAGATCACCGTCTTCAGCGTGGACTCCGCCGCGGAGGTGAAGCCGCAGGCCTGCGGCCCCCAGCGCTGGAAAATGACGTCGGATGAAGTCGGATGAAGGGGTGGCAGCGTGGGGGGAGGGGGGGGGGGGGGTAGGGGTTTGCAGGGTTGTGTTGAGAGGGGGTTGAAGGGGGATGGGTGATTTTTGTGAATCTGTCTCTGGCATTTAGTGCCAATGAGAGAGAACAATAGATTCAGAACAGGGAAGAATGCGCTCCAAGGAAGAGCATGCGAAGCACGCACAGCTCTGTCCAAAACCTCCCATCCCCTCGCATATCCACCAACCTTCCGACTGAATCCATCTCCCATCGCCACGGTGTGGTACAAGCGCCGCAGACTGTTTGAGCAACATATTAATCTGTCTATCTGTTCGGGAGTTGGCTGCCCGAAACTAAGCCATCGACTTCCCACGTCCTGGACTTTTCAGGGCGAGTTTGAATCGCGTCAGCCTGCCTGCCGGCCATGTGTTCGGGCAAAGTCATTTGCTATCATGCAGGTGTTGGGCCCGATGAAGGTTTCGTTCGGTTTGGTAGGAGTATTTTTTTAAACTTCCGGACGTCGCATGGGTATGCCTTTTTGTGAGGGCAACCTCATGTGAGGCCGTTTTGGGGACGTCAAAAGGAAGCCACCACTTGGCGTCAAGCTTCCCACGGGGATACGGACTCCGGGGGCTGGAAATGCCAGGCTGCGCCGCGGCAGCCTCAGACTTCCCCAGGTTCCTCGCCTCACCCGAGTTGACGCGACGAGCTGATGGGACATGGTGTCCCTTCTGGGTCCGGGTGCCCTTTCAACGGGGATCCTCCTCTGCTCTCCTTTCTGGGTTGCTGAAACCTCACTTTCAATGTTGATCGAGCTACCCAAAAGTGCCATTCGGACATGCGAACAGTTGTCGTGTCTCCGATCTCGCTTTCCAAGGCACGGGGCTGTTCACGCTGAGGCCGCTGTCGTTTCAAGCCGTCGCTTCGACCCATAAAACAAACAGCGCCAGCGAGGCTTCGATGCTTGGCACGCGACCCTTAGATGTTGGAGGCAAGAAGCAAGTTCGGCTCGTTGTGGCAGGTGCAGCCGCATGGGCCAAAGCAGGCGGGGGACTGGGCGGGCTCAAGCCCCACACACTTTGCAGGTCTCCGGCACGCTTCGCCTTTCCCCCTGGGTGAGGCTTCCTTTGGTTTTCTTTGGGTTAGG
Source organism: Effrenium voratum (assembly GCA_963377175.1). NCBI lineage: Eukaryota > Dinophyceae > Suessiales > Symbiodiniaceae > Effrenium > Effrenium voratum. Next base: position 47,267 of record CAUJNA010003483.1, read on the forward strand.
CTCCTTGTGGGTGGAGGAAATCTTTGGGTGATGTTTCCTTGAGGTTTCCTCTAGGTGAGCTGTTGTTCCTGTCGGGTAAGTTTTCCTCTGGAGGTCTCGGAGGAAATCTCCGGACTGGGAAGGGAAATCCCAAAGCCTGCGCGTCCTATGCCAGGCAGAAGCGAGAGCGCCTCAAGCCACGACGGAGGCAAAGCCGGTGACCAAAGATGTTAGGGAAGCCAAGGTTTCCAATGCCAAGGATGCCAACGATGCCAAAGATGCCAAGGATGCCAAGCATCGCAAGGATGGCGAGCATGGCAAGGATGGCAGGGAAGTAGCCGCCAAGGTGTCCAAGGATGATAGGGGTGCCAAGGCGGCTGCCAAGGATGGCAAGGCTGCCAAGGATGGCAGGGAAGTAGCATCCAAGGTTTCCAAGGAGGATAGGGGTGCCAAGGCGGCTGCCAAGGATGGCAAGGCTGCCAAGGATGGCAAGGCTGCCAAGGATGGCAGGGAAGTAGCATCCAAGGTTTCCAAGGAGGATAGCGCCAAGGCTGCCAAGGCTGAAGGCGCCACCCATGCCGAGCACGTCAAGGTTGCAGATGAGAGCATGGCCACCGCGAGGACAGAAGCTGCCGATGCCAAGGGGGCCAGGCACAAGGCCAAAGATGCCGACGCGTCCGATGCCAAGCCCAGGGCGGAGACGAAGAACAGCGAGGCCCGGGAAGAGCATGCGGAATGTTGAACAAAGTCGCCTTTTTCGGAGTGAGAAGGCTTGGGGCTCTCAGGTCCGGACGTTATGGCGAAATGGATTTCGCCCGCCTTGAGGTTGAGAGACTCGCACCATTTGCCATTCGCTAATAACTAACATAAATGATTATTAGACATACATATCTCCTAAATGTCCATACACCAAACCATAATAATCGGTAATTTTTAAGAAATGACATTGTCAGGTGTACCGGCAAAAAAGAAGCCCCAACACTCTGCCATGAAAAACTGGCGCTTGGATTGGTTTCAGGAGGAGGCGCCTCACCACTGGCCGACGGAGGCGCCTTGGGCTGGGGTTCATGTCGCCGTGTCAAAAGCGGGGCCCTCCAGATGGGTTTCCTTTTTGGATTCACCAAGGATTCTTGGTTTGCCAGTGTTTCCCAAACCCTCAGAGGCGTTTACCTGCAGGCACCATTGCAAGGGCTCCTAACAGAGGCTATCATGACCATGACCGCATCAGGATGAGTGTCCAAAACCCCAAGCTGGCCTCAACTGACACAACCTTTCAAAAAGGTTTACGCCTGGGGCAACTCCTTTGAACCCTTGTCAACCCCTGTCTGAAATCCTGGTTGAACCGTTCCTATGCCCCATTTGCAATCTTAGGTGCTGTTCGGTTCTAGTAGGGCCTGATGGTTGACCATCTTACCCAAAAGTCAATAGGCAATACTGGACATTGGCCAAGCACCCACACCAAGTGAGCTCCTGTAGAAATCCTGCCTTCTCCAACAGCTTGGTGACATTTTTCCTCAAACATCGGTCTCAACTTCCTTCTGGCAGCTGGAGTCACCGGCGCTGCCAGGCCCGGAAGAGCGAGGTGAAGACCCACCACCAGGCCTTTCCGGGATGGGGGGAGGGGTTGAGGTCATTTTATCGGGCGGAAGTGATTTTGCCTTCGGCGACACTTGGGCTTTTCGAGGGTTTGGAGTTTTCTTGGGGTCTCCTTGGGGTTTCTAAGCCGAAGCTGGTTTGGGTTCACGAGACGCGCCGGAGGGTGGGATGTGGCAAAATGGGAGGGAAACACACGGGGGGGGCTGTGTTTTGTTTTGAGGCCCGGTACCCCTTTTTGGTTTTAAAGCCCCGAGAAAGCAAAACCAACGATTTTGGAGGTTCAGCCCAACTGGAAAGACAACGTATATGTTCAAGGGAAAGGAAGCGGCTGGCCTACGAAGAAAAGAATGCACGGGGGTGCCCATTTTTTGGGAAAGAGTCGGCTAGTAGCGATGGAAGCAATCGCTCTCCCCGGCTACGACTTGCCGTCGCTCGCCAAAACCATGGATTCGCTTGCTTGAAGATCTTGGTTCGGGGAATGAGGAATGCTTCGCTGAACTATTTGTCGCTTCCTTGGGGCAGGTTCATTCCCAACCCCCCCAGACCGAAGGATTCTTAGCGCCATCTTAGCAAAAAGGGTTCTGGTGTTTGCCCGCTGCGGCGTTTGCCCTCAGCCCACCCATTAGCTGCGAGCCGCAGCTGCCAGAATTTGGGGTGTCCCCGTGCTGTTCCGTTTGCTGCTTGCTTGGTTGGGAGGTCAGAACAGGGATGTTTTCTGGAAGTAGGCAGAACTGAAAATGCAAGTTTTGAATGTTGGTTTAATATGTTTGATTCCTGTTTGTAACCCAGCCTGCTAACTTTGGGGGAGACATCGCATGGAGCCACAATCCGAACCGGATAGCTGAAGTTTTGTGGGGGACCATCACAACCACAAACAGAGGCGGCGACCCTTTCGATGCTGTACGTGGTTTAGGGTTTGCCTTGACTCGCATGCGGCGACATGTAGTTTGGGTCAACTTCCTTCAAGGCTTGGGAAAGCTGAAGCCTGCAAAACTCAATTGCAGGCTGCCAAGGATTTACCAAACACAGGCGACTTTGTTTACGGCATTTCTTTGATATTTGTTTGGCCCGTGACGAGCCTTTTAAAGAGTTCGCTTATCAAAAGAGGTCCGATAGGCAGTTTGATGGTGAACTCCGAAATGTCGGCAGATCCACATTTACACAAAGGGTCCATGACAACTTGTTGTTTGTGAGTGTGGTTTGGGTTCCGTATCAACAATTGTGTGCCATGATCAAACGCTTACTTAAGGATGAGCATAAAACCTAAAGTTCAAAACCAAAGAACCATAACAACCACAGATCCGGAGCTGTCACCATGATGGTTCAAAGGAACACCAGCATTGTGAGGGGTCCAACTCCCTGATTTCAACCCTGAGCTTGTCTCGCCAGGGCTCTCGGGAGTTTCGCCACAAGTGGGAGGAGCCGAACACCGCAGAAACAGCAGGGTACCCCCAAAATGGGACCCCCAAAAAGACCTCCAAAATGCAGACCCCCAAAAATGGGGGGGGGGGGGGGTTCTTTTCCTTTAAAACCAACCCCGAAAAGGGAACCCACAAAGAAGACGCACACCTGAAAGCGGCCCGATTTTTGCTTGAAAGAGATCTGTACCCAAAGCGGTTGGGCCCTCGGCGCCCCCATCCAGCTGATTTTTTTTCAGCTGCTCTGCAGGGATTGGTTCCTGGAGGGTCGAGCTACTCGTTTTTTTTCCTTTTTTTTTCTCCTATTTTGTTTTCTGCCGCAGAAAAACGTTGGCTCGCTGGCCCGAAGCTCGAGTCGATCAGGTGTCCATGTTTGGACTGGTTGAAGGTAGACTGAAGTTCAGGGGGTAGACTTGATGTTCTGAAAAGGAAGACCGGATTCCGGGTGTTTCAGTGCCTACCTGGTTTCGGGTAGTCCAAAAATGGTTACCTGCTGTAGCCAGTTTTCTAAGCTTGGCACAGGCCTCGTCCACCCCGAAGATCATCTTTTCCAGGTTCTTTGGGGTTGGCGGAAACGGGTGTGTCTTTTTTCGGCACCCGAAATCGGAGTTGTGTTTGTGTTAAGGGGACGCCTAGAGGAAACCACCCTTTTGGAGGTTCCCCTCTGAACCATGGCCCACCAGAGAATGACCTCAGGGAATGAGGGTCAAATGTCCCAGATCCGAACCGTCGTTCATTCCCAAAACCACTGAACGTCTTCCTCGGCAAGACATTGCCAACTGTTTCAAAGGCGGTCTTGATCCATGACTTATTTTCATGGCCACGTTTCTCTGTGAAAGGGCTCGAACAACTTGCGTGCCCATTTCTTTCCCTTCCTTCCTGCCCACTTTTCCACCTCCAACTCTCCATGTCCCCTCCTTTTAGGGGCTTGCCAAGCACCGGAGGAGGAAATGAAGCGGGAGGCGCGGGAGGAGTTGCAGGGGGCCCAGCCGACTTGAGGGGATACCCAAAGGACACCCAAAGGCGCTTTTTTTTTTTTTGGGGGGGGGGGCAGGTTCCAAACCTCATTTTTACAGCAACACCCATGGTTTGGAGGTGCGTGTTTTGTATTTTAGGTGGTTTAGTTTCGGGTAACCCTTAGTTGGTGGTTCGAATTGGTGGGAACTGGGGTTTTGAACCCCTGGTTCAATGGGAACCCACGCCCTAACCTCCAAGCAAATCCTAAACATGTCAGATGGTTGTTTGGAAGTTTTACGGGGAACCACCCATTACTCATGTTGACGGTTCCCTCTTCTTATGAGAAGCATGTGAACTGACTTGAAACGGGGCATTCAGTACTGGAACCATTCAACGACCGAAGTTGGAACATCCCACCCATGGCTTGCTGGGTTCGAATTTGAGGCTTCAACATTTTCCAGTAGTCTATCGGTTCGGGACCACGGACCTCTCAACTTCAACCGGAAAACCCATGTTGAAGCAGATGTTGACCGTGCTTTTGCCCACCACCAACTTAAAATAGGACCCAGTTTCAATGGGACTCGGCTTCCCTTTGATCGTCCTTACTTGTTAGTTTGGGGAGGACCTGACCCAAATTTCCCCAGACCACTCATTTTGTCGAGGTGCTTGGAACACCCTCAGAAGAACTTGGCCCTTTGCGATGTGAAGGGATAGGGCTAGTCATACGGACGCAGGGTCTGATGAACAATGGAGCCTTTCCAGGTTGGTGTCCTTTGTTCCCCTTCAAAAGGAGCCCGAAACGGGACACAAGGAAAAAGGGGCACACCTGTCCATTGGGCGCATGCACCCTGGACATGAGAATCAGCGCTGACAGGTCAGACTGTTTGAGCACTGGTATGGTTGTGGGTCACAGGTGCCTTTTTGGGGATGGTTACCACTCCACTGTTGTCGTCTTAGAAGGCCTTCTGGCTTCTGGGTGTTCACCGAACCACCGAGGTTTTAACCCAAAGCCGTATCAGAAAACCTCCTGATCATCTGATCCAAGCCTTCCTGATCCCGGCTCTCTTTAACTCAGTCAGTGAAGCACCTCAATTCCAATTTTTTGTTGAACCTTCAACACCATTTTTTTGTCACACACAGCCAGGGTTGAGTACAATTGTTTTAAGCAACCGACTGCTTTTGAAAGCCAATTCAAGTCGAGCTTCTTTTGGCGGGTCATGATTGTGTTTAGTGGGGAAATGTTAGATTCCCCAATCCTATGTGAGTGTTTCCGCGCTCAGGGAAACAACCTTTCTTGTTGGTGTACCCTATGTTTTCCGCGACCGTCTTGCCTTCCTTCACCGGGCCTTCGGTTTGTCCAAGCGGCGTTTGGCAAAGCGTAGGCTTTTCAGACTTGTCCCATGTGAGTGAACGAGGGTTTTCAAACATAGGGGCCTAAAGGGGAAACGAACAGGACAACACCAGCCACTTGTACGTGTACAGACAGCTAACCGACTGCTTATTTTAAGGCTCGGCACCCTTCACCTTGGCAAGGGAAACCGGAAGGAAATCCGAAACCCATTTTTTCAGGTTCAAATCTCAGTTTGGGTTTGTGTGTTTTTGAGGCTCGGCCCTCAAAAAGGGAAAGACACGGCACCCCAGCCATTTCAAGGGCAAGCCGCCTTTCAGACAATCCCACAAATATAGAAGATATATCCCACTGAATTCCTCCAAATTGCGGGAAGACGTGTGGGAACACTGGCTATCCAAGATCTATTGATGCCCAATCAGATCTATTGACCAGTCAGGTTCCGCTTGGTGGTTTGGATAGCCGGGGTTGTTGCCTCCAAAACCGGTGGGCTCCAAGCTGACCTTGAAGTGGGGGGCGGTGCCGAGGCGAAGCTTCCAGCGGCCTCTGGTGATGTCGGAGAAAGGCCGATCGAGAAATCCGATCACGTGAGTCACTTGCTCAAATCTTGGGGAAGTGAAGGTTAGTAGGGGAGAATCCCAATCATAAATGGCTTCGGATATTAATCCGCCTTTGTAGTTCTTTACATGGTTCTGGGTTGACCATTTTGATACCGGGTTTTGATTGTGACTCATGCCTTTTTCTGGGGGGGGGACCATTTGGTTCTAGCGCAAACCGAAAGATCATCGGTGGTCAAGGGGTTGAGTGAGTCGGGGCTGGCCCGGGGCCCCCAGTTCTTCCATTGCAAGGTCCTTGGTTTCAACCGACTCTCATTTTGAGTGCGTGGCTTTCGTGGTTGTCAAGGGAAACCCTCTAAGAAGGGCACACCCGTTTGTGTCATGAAGACCTCTTGAGGTTTGTAGGGACATCAGCCCCTCAAAAATTTTAGTCTAGGGTTTCTGGAGCCATGACCATGACATGTTTGCTCGGGGTGGGAAAGTTTCAGAAGCAGCACCAGTGTCAAGTGCTTCTTCGTTTTGGTGAACCGGGGATTTGAGTTCAAGGGGTTCTTGTGGGAAAATGGGAAACCGGGCCCGGCTCGGGAGGCTCAGAAGTTGAATCCTTCGGATAAGAGAAAGCGCATAAGAGCGCCATCCATGGGCATAGGTGGTCCTCGATGTCACTTCGTTTTGAAACAGATTGGCTTCGGGTTGGTATTATTTCTTTTTCAAAATGGAAACCATTGTTCTTTTCCAACAGAACTCTCTAGGTCACAACCGGTCCATATGTCATGTCTTTTTGGCATCTTGTGCACATGAACGTAACTTGTAGTGAGTAAGCGAATGGATCCCCAACTGTGGCCCACCCATTTCCTGGTTGAATCCCATTGGTTGAGTATGCTGACTGATTGTTGCTCACTATATCCTTAATATTGCCTCATGATCATAGAAGACACATGTTCCGAAGTATCGGCCCCTTCGATTAGGGTCTTAATCAGCCAATACGATTACGTGTTTTTCTTCAAGAAATCATATGGCAGTCCGCCGAGCGAGTTGTTGTTCTAACACCCAGTTCTGACAACAAACGATATAGTCAGGTTGGCAGGGTGAGCACAATCGAGAAGCATGTGGTAAGCTTCCGAGCAACTATGCTATGGTTGTCAAGGCCCCCCCCCCCCCAATCCCACAATCCCCCGAATTCAAACCAGGGGTTGCTAAGAGAGACGAAGGGCCACTACAACCCTCGGGGCTCCTGCTGGGTGCCATTTTTCGGGTTGCCTCGCACGAGGGGACACGGCCACACCCAAGCCCGCTGCCTCGAGCGGGGACCCCGAGCAAGAGGAGCCAGGGTGGAAAGATGCATTCAAAACACGTCTAAGGGGATCCAATCAGAATCAGCTGATGTTGGCCGAGGGGATCCAATCAGCTGATGTTTGATGGGTGAGTTTTGGAGCCAAGGATCCAATCAGATGATGTTTGGTGGGCGATTTTTGTTGAACTGGCCCCAAGAGAGCCTGAACTTCAACCGCTCGCTTGGACTAAGTCATCAAACAGGGGAGCACGCCCGTGAATTTCTCAACGTTCCACGGATTTCCGGCCCCAAAGTCATCAATTGGTGGCTCCCAGCCATCCTCTTGGCTTTTTAGATCCTTTTAGTGTTTAGTGGTCATTTCCATTTGACCCACTAAAAGTTAGTCACTTTTCGCGGGGGATCGGAAAACGGGCAGCCCAGATCAGAGCCAGTCAGTTGAACCTTTGATTTGGAGCTCTGGGTCTGAGACCGGGTCAGACACTTCTTGGCTGGGGAAGCGGACCTGATACACTCCGTTCCACACCGGGCCGGGCCTCAAAGAGGAGCAATGGAGTGTCAGACCAGGGGATGGTAGGGAAGCTTTGGGTGTCAAATCTGCGGTTCTTTGGGGGTCAGTAGTGACGATGCGAGCCGGACTTAAGTTTAAACATGCGCCTATGGTCATGACTTGTGTTGGTTTTAAGGCAGCCCAAAACTTCACTCCTGCTTTGTTTTTGGGGGGATCGAATGTGGGTGTTACAAAATGAGGGACCCCTTCCAGCTGCTTGGTTTCCTTCCAGTCCAATACTTGCAAAATAGGTTCCCTTCTTGGGCTCCTTCTTGGTTTCTTTCCGGTTTTGGTGGAGGTTCCTTCCGGACATCTTCCAACCCAGCCTTTTGCTCGCAAAAAAAAAGCCAGCGCCAGGCACCGAGTCCCCGCATGAGGTGGCGGACCGCGGGGCCGGCGCGTGTTTTGGGCCTCGGGGCATGGGACAAGCACGTTTTTTTTTTTTAACCCAAGAAGAGCGAGCCCCCCATGGCCCCATCGGGCATTTTCTGAATCACCCGGCACCAAGACTTGAGAACTTTTCGCCTGGGTTCAAAGGGAAGCCAAAAGAAAGCCAACATTTTGCGTCCCAGATGTTTGACACATAATTCAAGGGTGCGGGATTTCGGCTATTTCAGCACGGGGGAAGTCAACATGTACGCAAGCGATCCAAATCCTCGCAGCTCGACGTGTACACCAAATCATTTCCGGAACGGGTTCGTTTTTTTTCTTCAGGGTACCCCTTTCGTGGTTTTTAAGGAAAATCACCACTTTGGAGGTGTCCTCAAGAGGACACCCCCAACTCATTTTGACCCAAAGGCCCAGACGGCCTCCGTCTTTTTTTTCCTCCCCCGCATGTCACTTTGCCAGGCACGAAGGTGCGCCTGGACACGCTGGCGGTGGCGCGGCGCTCAGCGGGTTGTTTCCCCCGCCCCGCGCTTTCCAAGAAAGGTCTGGCGGGCACTTCTCAAAATGCTTGGTCCTTTGGCTCCGGAAAAAATGGTAGAACTCGGAAAGGTGTGCTTTCGCCCCCCCTGCAATGGAGAAAGGGTAAGTATCAGAGCATCATGAATATGGTTCATTTGTGCCATGGGCAAGGAACCCTTTATTTACTTGGGGTTGGTTGGGATGATCATCCACCCCGATTGGGATTCAACACACCCATGGTGAGGATTGTCAGAAAGTGGGATTTAGGAAACTCGTTGTCTTGTTAGTGCTGCTCAGGGAATGACGGAATAACGATTCCTGGGATCTCCGGCTTTATTCCCAAGGGGTCAGTTGTCCTTGTGACATGTGCCCCTGTTTTTCTGCGATTGACTGTGCTTCTCCCCTTAAAAGTTGGTGTGTTAAGCTCAGCAACATTGGATGTACTGGAAACGAGGGAATGCTGGCCAAGCAGCAGCTTTTTGCAAAAGCCACAAGCAATTGAGGAAAGCCCAGGCACTCCTGTGCTATATCTAAACCTCACTCGCGTGCCGATTTTGAAGCCCCGACGCAGACTTGTCCCAATGGGCGCTGGTCTAAGGATTGCTTAGAACCGGAAACGTGGTTTCGCCACCAAGAGTCAGCCCGTTTTTTCCAAAAAATGTGCTAAGAGACGCAAGCAAGTTAAAATACAAGAAAATACAAGGCATTTTGGGCAGGTTTCGGGGACAGGGGGGCAGGGGGGCTGGACGGTTGGTTTTGTACCCGTCTTGTGAAGGGCTGGTCCTGGGCCCAACTGACCCCCCCCCTCCCCCAGAACAGCACAAATTGGTACCTAGTTGCAGCCATCAAGAGTGAACCTGAGGTTTGGCGCCATTGGATTGGGCTCTTTCAGTGGATAAGGCAAAACATGCCCGAATGCAGCGCACGCCCTGGTGGTTTTTGATCTTCGGCTTTGAACGTGGGACTCCGGAGACACGGATCACAAGTGCGGGGGTCAACATGTCACCCGCTCGATCCACGTTATGAATCGAACCCCCTCAAGCGCCTAGCCCCATTTCTTAAGAGCCGAAGGCTTTGTTTTCCGTTTCTGGGAGCAGCTTTCAGTGATCAACCTCCCAGCCCCATGAGATCGACCCCCCAGCTTTCTGGGATCCACCCCCTTTACCAGCTGGGACCTGGAAATGGAAACTCACCCCTTGAGCGAACTCCATGTGCAGAGGAATCTTCTTTGGGGACCCCTTTTTGGGTTGCATGGTTCATTTGTAGGCAAGGACCTTTTTACACTGTCAGTGTGGTTGGGGGACATAAATCCCCGAGTGAATACTTTTTATTTTCCCCTGTTTATTTGAAAGGGAATCTAGCACTACTGGACATAATTGTAAACGCTTCGCGTTGCCCGCCTCGGCCCAGCCTAGTTTGAGGGAAGGGTCAGGAACACCGAAATCCAGTGTTGGGAAGGTCCGAATACCTGAAGCTGGTTCCAGACAAGTCAGACAAGCCGGCCTCGCCTGGTTGGGCTGGGCCACAGGCTAGTCTCAGACACATCAGATAAGCCTGCGCTGGGCCTGAAGCTAGTCTCGGGCAGCTTGGCTGGACCTTGCTTGCGTGGGTTGTTGGTTGAGCTGGGCCTGAAGCTAGTTTACGGCGGGCTGGGCAGCCGCGCTGAGGGGGCTGGGCTATGGCTGGGCTGGGCCTGAGGCCAGTTTCAGACACGTCAGACAGCGCCTGGCCAGCAGGCGGACTGGGCTGGGCTAGACGCTAGTTGAGCCCAGGCTGGTGAGGCCCAGTCTCGGCGCTGGATAGGCTGAGGCCTGCAAGTCTCAAACAAGGTGGGCTTGGGTGGGGTTGGCTTAGGCGGGTTGCTGGTTGGGCTGGGCCTGAAGCTAGTCTCAGCCACGAGGCTGCGAAGCCATGGGTGGGTAGCTGGCTGCTGGGCAGCCGGACTACGCTGTTGGTTGCGCCTGGAACTTCGGCTGGGCGGGCTGGGCTGAGCTGTGCTTGGGCGGGTCGCTGAGGCTGGGTAGCGAGTTGCTGGCTGGGCTGGGGCTGAGGCCAGTCGCAGACATGTACGACACGCCAGCAGGTGGGCTGAGGGACTGGGCCTGAGGCTAGTCTCAGGCTGGCATACCTTAGACTGCGCCAAAGGGGCCTGGTCAGCCTGGGCTGCTTAGTGGCATAGCTTGAGACCAGTCTCACACACGTGAGACTGGTCGTTGGCTTGAGGCCAGTCTCAGACACGTTAGACAAACCTGATCTTGGCACGCTGGGCTGAGCCTGCTGATAAGCTGGGAGCTGGGGGGCTGGTAGTGGCTGGCATGCTCTGAGATGCGCCGGGGCCTGGGCTGGGCAGGCTTTGGGCTGGGCCTGACGAAGCCATGGGTGGGTTGCTGGCTGCCGGGCAGCCGGACTACGCTCCTGGTTGCGCCTGGGGCAAGGCCTGTTTCATACACACTTGGGCCTGAGGCTGGGTGGGCTGGGCTGGGCCTGAGGCCAGTCGCAGACACGTAAGACACGCCAGCAGGTGGGCTGAGGGACTGGGCCTGAGGCTAGTCTCAGGCTGGCATCTTTCAGACTGCGCCGAAGGGGCTGGGCCTGCTGGATGACTTGGGGCCAGACGCGAGCAGGAGGTCAAGCAAGGCCTGGCCAGCCTGGGCTGAGTTGCTTGGGCAGCACTGAGGGGCTAGACTTAGTAGCTGGCATAGCTTGAGACCAGTTTCAGACACGTGAGACTGGTCGTTGGCTTGAGGCCAGTCTCAGACACGTTAGACAAACCTGACCTTGGCACGCGGGGGCTGGCCTAGTGGCTGGCATGCTCCGGGGCCTGGGCTGGGCAGGCTGGGCTGGGCTTGCTGGATGACTTGGGGCCGTGCTTGGGCTAGGCCTGGGCTGGGCTGACAGGCCTGGCCAGCAGGCGGGTTGCTGGTTGGGCTGGGCCTGAGCCTAGTCTCAGACACGTCAGACAGGCCTGGCCACCAGGAGGCCATGCATTTTTTGACAAAAATGGACCCATGGAGCTGCGCGCCGACGAACCCCGAAAATTTCAAGCTGCCGGACAGGATTTTGGGCCGAAAAGCGAAGATTCTCTTTGGAGAAGAGATCTGAGCGCCCTTGGCCCCTTTGGGGCCGAGGCGAATTTCATTTTCTCCAGCGGACCTAAGCAAATGGAGGACTAAAGGAAGACCCGCACTTTCGTTCATGTTATTTTTTCTTTTGTTAAGACAAGTCCACCCTCTCAGGGACCTCGAGGCTGGGTTTCGGTTGCGATTTCGTCGAGGTGCAGAGCAAGACCTTTGCGGAGCAGCTCATCGCCCAGGAGCGCGAGGCGTCCGGAGCCCCGGAAAGTTAACTCGGAGCCGGTGCCATGCGAAAAGGGGTTTGAGGCGGGAACCCGCGGGCTGTGCTTCTTGTTTGAGTCTTTTTTCCATAATCAAATGAATATACATGGACACTAAGGGTGTTCGAGCACAAAGTGTTTGGTTGGGGGTGGCTGTGTTTGAGGGTTTCATGTTTTCCGAGTTTTTGTTTGTTTGAAGGGACACCACGCCTGCTGGGGGTTCGCCCACTGGGCAAATTCTGCCGAATTCACAAAGGTTTTCAATAACCCGAAATGAACGTCCCTCGTGTAGTATATTCAAAAGGTGGGCCCCAGCTCTTTTTCCCAGCCAGTGGAAAAGACGTGGGCCACGATTTGATGGATGCAAATCGATAGTAGGGCCCCTTTTGTCAACAATTTTGGCGAACGGAATGTGTTGCTTTTGCATGTTTCTAGACACCGTTATGTAAGCCCAGTGACACAGCAGGCTCCTGCGCAAGGCCTATATGACGCCAACCCTTGGTTCACGAAGCCTTTGCCTAAGAAGGCTTCCTATTTCAGGAAGCATCCACATGATATAGTCTCATTCGTATCACTTTTGGGCAACCAAGAAAGAACTAGCCCCCAACAAGCGCTGGAAAGGTCTCAAAACGTGCAGACAACAAACCTCGCATGAAACTCACGTTTGTGGGGATTGTTGCTTTTTGATTGCCCGCTTTGATTGAGTGGCCCTTGCATCCCCAAATCTTGCTTTGACTCATGGTGTTTTCAATTTTCGATTCACACACAAAAACAGGCCCACCGGGTCCATTTCCCAGTATAGGTAACCAAAGAAACCTTTCAACAACTAAAACCAGATTTCTGTTGACCTGCTATGCTGACTACGCCGTCTTTTTCTGAAATTCCTACTCCACATCACCACTGGCGATACTTTTCCCACGCCTCCAACTCCCATGCCTCTCCACCCCGAGGCTGTGCCCTCACCTCCCCAGCAAAGTGACCTTGGAGCTGCTGGCGGCGAATACGAAGATCGCGGAGGAGCCGCGGGTCTGAGGGTTTCAATGGACTCGGCGTCCGTCCAGAGGGAGAGTTGGGTTTTGGAGGTGGTTTAAGGGTTTTAATGAGCACAGTTGTTCAGTGGCACCCTTTTTCCCTTCTTTTTGGTGGCTGCCCCCACTAAAAATGGTCTTCCCCAAAAAGGGTTCCCCTTTTCTTCCAGATCATTGAACAGCCGAGAATGGACTGGAGCGTTTGCACCCACGTCAGGCTGGCATCAAAGGGAGAGTTGGTTTTGGAGGTGTGGATGCAGAACAACACCAGTATAAGCCTGTTAGGAAGAGCACAGCTGCATATGGTTGTATATAACCTGCAGTTTATTCTTATTCCAGGGTCAACATTCGAACATATGAGCGGGGAGAGGGGGATTGCCCCACGCTGAATGATTCACGCCACACAAGCTTGGTTTCTCATTTGACTCGGGATGACCCGCACCAGACAATGAAATTAATAGCACCGGGATGAGTTAACTCAGCTGACAGGGATGGGAACTCCCACCTTGCCAAACCTGCCAGATCCTAAAGTGACCCTTGTAATTACGCTTCTTTGCAAGGCAACTCAAAAGACACCACATTGTTGGACCGCGAGGACACACCCTTTCCGGCTATCACCTCAAAGGGCCCAAACGTTTGATCAAGGGATCCAGCTTGCAGCAAAGGACAATCATGCGTGTAGCATCTGAAAGGAACACATTTGTTAGAGCGTCTCCCAATCAACCCTTCTCTGAAAACCAGCGACATTGTTTTTTGCCGGCAGCACCAAGCCCAGTGCTTTGACTCACTTCCTTCAACTTTTCTGGATGACCCCGAGAATGGTAGGTTTTCCTGTTGGTCTCTCGTTGATTTTTCAACCTCTCGAGCCGCCAAAATGCGCGCGCCACGCCCGGCGGAGTTTTTTTTTCTTCCTGTTGCGCCAGCCAGGAGCTGACCTTCGTCTTCCGCGCCCGGCTGCGGACGGATCCGCCGGCCGCGCTGCCCAACCAGGCGCCGGGCCAGCAGTTTAGATTTGATTCACAAAGCGACGCGCGGTTTCAAAGTTTTCCACCCCGTGATTTCGGGCCCTAGGTGGATGGAGTACTATTGACCCGTCAATAAATTCCTGGCTGATTCTTAGATGCCTTGCTTTAGATGGGATTGGATCCGGATCACTTTTGGAACCCTGAACATCCGGCAACTTCCCCATTCGAATAGTTTGTGAAGTCGCCGCCCCTTGTGGTGAGCCCTCTTCTTCCAAAAGGGGTCCTGGTCCTTGCATCTTGGCCGGGTTTTTCCAGTCACCAACTCTCTGAGCTGTTTTTCCAGTCACCAATTGTCTGAACACGCAGTTGTTGAGCGGGCAGGTTTTTCGCCATGCTCGTTCGCGCCAGGCGGCCGAGGTCCTGCGGACCGGCATCGAGGCGAGAGGGGAAGGCGAAAGGAGAGCTTCATTTTGAGGTCCCACAATTTAAGCCCCCAGTTAAAAGAGCCGCAGTACATGGTGGGTGTTTTCTCCTGGTTTCCCTTTGAGCAATGTCTTCACAAGTGGGTCCATTGCTAGGACACCCAAGTGCCCATGTCAAACCGAAATTGCCATGTCCTCCGTAGCTCATGTGGGTCAGCTTGAGGGGCGCATTTCACCGGGAAACTGCCAGAATCTGGCGCTGAGCAAATCGGATGATTGACCAGCTGACCAGCTGTTTCTGGTTTCGCTTTGGGGGTTCCAACTTCATCAACCGAAAAAAGCAACGGACGCCGAGTAAAACCTCGCCCCCCCCCCCCGCACAACTTACAGGATGTCCCCAGTAAACACATCGCCCGACCCCCGGCTGGGTGGGGGTTTTGGCCATCCCAAGCAAAGGGCTGGGACTCACCTGAGGGCCACAACGGATGTGAAGTGGAGCACTGCCAGCCAGACAGAGGTGCCTTTCTTTTTCTTCCTCTCGCCGCCCCTTCTTGACGCCTTTTTACCGCGGTTTTGGGGGGTGACCTCGTAGTTCAGCACCGGGGTGTGTCTTAAAAAATGGGACACTCGGAGCCCACCGAACACGGCCGGTTTTCCGGTGTCCTTTTGGCTTTGGCTCCAAGGGTTCCCGCCCCAGAGACACACGAGGCCTTTGGGCGTTTTTTTGGAGGCGGGGGCTGGCGACCACAGGTGGAGTGGAAGGAGAATACCGCAGCCACCACCAACGACGAGCAAGCCGCGCCCGGAAGCCCGGGTTGGGACTTTGCAGCTGCAACGAACTGCCCAACCCCCGTAGATGCAACGTCTTCCGGTGGTTTCAGATTCGTGTTCGCTCTTTTTTTTTGGGGGGGGGGGATGATGCTGCTTGAAAAGCCTTTGGCGTTTTTCGGTTGATTGCACTTGACGCGGAGGATGTTTTAAATATCCCGTTATCGGGGGTGAACTGAGCCTTGGTCCCCCAGCCGAGGGGCTGCTTCGAAAAATCCTTGCCCCCAAGCTCACCTGGAAGGCAAAACCAGACCAACCTGGGGCTAAGAGCAGTTGGCAAAAGCTCATCCCTTTTGAGTTCCCCTGAACACCAACCAGGGATCGAGTCCCACATGGCCCTGGGTCACAACCTACGCCTCCATTTTGGGGGCGAATGAACACCCAAGGTACCTATTTTAAATGTAAATGTCCAGGGGGGCACCTTTGGTTTCGACCGCCACGGCCACTGGCCACGGCGCCTCGAGCCCCGATCTTCCGGCCGCGAGGCTCGCGCGGGCGGAGGACGAGCTGCAGGAGAGGAACGCCAACAGCGATCCCATCTCCCGGGGCGCCAAGTTGGCCCGGGGCGCCCAGCAAGCGGATTGGCGGATGGAGAGAAAAAAGCAGCCCCCTTTAGCTGCGGAGCCAGCGCCGGCCGGAATCTCTGGGAGTTTTTTTTTTGAGAGATTCTTGGAGGGGTTGGTTTTGGGCCGGAGAGAGTTTTGGGGTTTGTATCCTTGCTGGGCTTGGGACATCAACAGATAGGGTTTTGGGTTATAAGCTGATGGGACTTTATCTTGCTTGGGCACTTGACAGCTTGTAGCCCCCCTGTGCACCTTCACAACTATTCGAGAAGAACCTTTCAGATTGATGATCTTCGTCGGATGGACCAAATTAACTTCGCACCAGTTGGTAGGCAGTTTCACCAGGTGCAAGATTTTGTCGATCCACACGCTTGTTACCTCGGACGAATGTGTGGAGCCGGTTTCCTCTTGGAAGGTAAGACGTACTCACCCCTCAGCCCGTGTTTTATGGTGGAAGGTGTGGTTTGCGGCGGGGTCCCTGATTGGAGGGCAACAGCACCCCCTTGGCAGTTGGAAGGTGGGACGGTCATTTGCTTGACTTCTCATCGTTCACCAACCTGAAATAAGAAATGGAACCCCCAAGAAAAGGAAGCTTTGTTTGGGGCGAGGTCGAACAATACCTCCCCTTGTTCATAGCAGGGTCCGCATATTTCGCTGGAGTCAAAGAGCATGCTCAACTGGTGGTTTTGGAAAAGTGGGCTGACCCTTGCTCCTTGCCTTCTTTCTTGCCCGTGCCCCACTTTGTTTTGTTGTGCCCGGAAAAGGGGCGAGGGGGGGTCAAGCGTGACTCGGGTGTCCTAAGGTCCTCAAACCAGAAACTGGGCCCCAAACTGGCTGGCTTCCCGGAGATCTCATGCCAACGATTCAAAAGGGTGCGTGTTTTTTGTCTCCCAATTTCAGGACACCCATCCGGGAGGTCAAGCCTTTTCGGCCGTCGATATCGGTTGATGCCGGCTCTGATTGGTGAATCGACAATTGATTGTGGGAGTTCAGTGTCAAATCCAGGGACGGACCCTCCAAATTGCGTTTTTTGGTTCCAAGGCAACTTTCCTTTCAAAGCGCATAAGATGTTTGAATGCCCGAACGGACACTGACAACAAATCTTGGATGGATCGACCCATTTGGAACTTGCGGTCCCTCGCTCGCCTTCAGGTGTTGCCTCTGGCGGCCTGTGACCTCATGAACGAGACCTTCTTCCTGGCACCGGGGGAGGGGGGGTCTGAGGGTTCTGAGGGCTGGGGGGATGGGAGGAGCCGGGAGTTTGGCTCAATGTTTACCCTCCCTCTCAGTAACATAGCACCTATGGGAGGGTACCTGGAAGATCAAATTCCTTTTTTGGGCACCTTTTCTGACGTGCCAAGGAGAGAGGGTAATGTTTCAGGTTTTTTTGCGATATGATCCCGAGCGCATGCCCATTTCTTCTTTGGTCCCACGATGGACATTTGGTCTTTTGAGTTGAATTTCTCACATGAAGGGGGGGGCAAGCTTTGGAAGAATCAATTTTCGCCAGGGTATGAATGTTCCCCTTCACGTTCTAACACATGAAGCCAACAATTCTCACACACACACATTGTCCTCTTATGATCATGACTCATTTTGTTTTAAAAGCACCCCACGACTACTTCCTACTGGCAATTCATAAAGGCCCTTATTCTGGGGAGTCGCCTGTTGCATGCGTGTGGATCCGTTGCTCTGTTGCTCCCACCCACAGCCTGCTTTGCGTTGCTTTTGGTGTTTGGAAGGGACAGCTTGGGTCTGTCATGATGCTCCTTGTGCACCGGATGTGAAGGGACGGGACCCAAACAACCCCTTTTGGGAGTTTCACATTTTCAAGCAAACCAGGAGGAACCCCAAAAGGAAAAACGGTTTCCTCTTGATTTCCTATTCTTTTGCCACCATCCACGGGCATGGGACACTCCCGCCAGTAATCGATCGCCTTGGCAACCGCCAGATGTGCAACCGCAGCCAGAAGATCCTGGCAGGGAGCCTCGAGAGCGAAAATCCATGCGGCTGTTGCCAAGAGAACTGGGCATTTTCAGGTGTGGTCCAAGGATCCATGTATTTTTGTTCTTTCCTGGTTCCAAGGAGCGTCAACTTGGTATTGCCGATTGTTTCAGCAGCTCAGTCTTCAGCTAGAATCTGTGAGGTTGGCTTTCGACACCCGAACAAATTCTGGGAGAGCGCAGCATCTGTCAACAGCGCAGCTGGCACACACACACACACACAGACGCAGGTGAATCAACCCTTGTAGCAAAGGTGTTGCTGAACATTAGGCGAGCCTTGAGACTGGTTGGGTTCTCTTTTGGTGCCCCTTCAAACCAGCCAGAAGGGTTGTGAACGTTGGAAGTATGACATTCCTCACCGCGTCAGGCTGAGGGGAGGCTGCGGGGAAGCATTCTTTGTATAGAGATGCCTCAGCCCAGCATACATCACGATCAGAAGTTTCGGCGGGAGCTGAGACGGCTGACCATTTGAAAGATTGCAAACGTTCCTCAGAACCAGACACCACGGGTTCGTCCTTGGCAAGCACAGTTCTCAACGAGAAAGAGTTCTGGCAGACCAGCAAAGAAGTTCTTGCAGCTTCGACATTCATGACCGAAGGCGGATCGTTGCGACCATATGCTGCTGCCATGCCACCGCCCAGCCATTCAAGACCTGGCGCTCCGAAGGAGTTTGGTCAGTTGGTTGCGGAGGTCTGACCGAAACTTAAAAAAAAAGAGGAGCGGTTTGCCGAATTTCCTTTGAGACGACCCTCAAGAAGACACCAAAAGAACATGCCCTACCCCATATGGGTGGGGGTGAAAAATGGGTACTGGAGCCCGGGGAAATGGAAGCATGGACTACCTGCGCGCTGGTGGTTTCGTTTTGACCCATATCCACCTGGGCCAAGTTTTTGTGGGTTTTTTTTGGGACCTCGAAAAACGAGCCTACCCCAGGCTGACGGCAGCTCGGCTTCCTTGAGCCAGCTGGAGCACGGACGCCCAAGCGAAAAAGAGCGCGCTCTGAGTGAGCTGAGCGTCTTGCTTAAATTAGACGTTGGGAGCATCGCCGAATGTAAAATAATGTAGGGGGCCAAATGAGTACGAGCAGTTTTTTTCCCGATATACATGACTTAACATGGTTTAAGAGTACCCCACAACCCCATTCCAATCATTTAGCATCTTAAATTAACTAGAATGGGGTAGGACTAAGCAACATATTGGGTTGTGGCGAACTTAACTAACAAATTCCGTCAGGATTGTAGGAGCGCACTATTCGTATCTAATCGGGTCCCGTTTTTGTTGACTGACCCGACCGACCGACCCACCCACCCACCCACCCACCGACCGACTGACTGCTGAATGACTGACTGACGGACCGACCCGACCGTCCAACTTGATGTTCCCAAGTGACATGGACTTGGAACATCACCGTTCCTGGAATAGCCTGACTTGAGTTGTTTCCTGGTTGGGGCGGGGGTCCTTTTTGTTTTTGCTTTCCGTACCATCAGAAAGGGAGGGCCCCACAAAATGAGGCTCCAAAGAATGGGATCCCCATAGCTGGACGTCTGCTTACCCTAAGTCCGGGTTCAGGCTGTGCTTTTTGTCGGCCCCCACAAAGAGAATCCAAGAGCATTCCGAAAAGAAGGGGCCTGAAAAGCTTCAATGCCCTGCTTCCTTTTTGGAAGAGAAGATCCAACCCCCCCCCAAATTCACGGTGAGCCAGGGTTGGTTAGAGCAATGTTGCGGAAACGACCTCCTGTTGTTTGTTTTGCTTTGCTTCGGCTGGGTCCAAACACATTTTGCCCGACCCTGGTCCAATTCAGGCTCATTCCTTATGACAGATAGTGGCGACTTGCTTGCCCAAAGGCAGAGGGGCACCTTACCAACTCAAGCTGGTCACCGGCGCATGTGCTTTTCTTTGAAAACCACATCCTTTTCAATCCAAAAAGCCACTTGTGGCTCCGTCTGTTTGTTGCAGAGGGGAGCTTCCGGGTGGAAGGGCAAGTCTGGAGGCGGGTTATGGACGTTTGACGGCGGTTCCCTCAAATTACCTCCCACCATCAGAGTTGTTTTTGGCCTGCTGGGGTTCCCCCCACCGAAGATGTTTCTTGATTCGCAACGGTTCCTTTTCTTAGTTGCCTACTTCCAGGATAAGTATGGTTTTGTGACTTCTACTATTCCTTTCCCAAATTCCCTACTTGCAGGTACTGGTGAGCTATGAAATTGCCTAGGATTCCCCTAGGCTTATCCTGCGAAGTGTCAAAACTCCGTACTTCCAAATTAAGTGAAATCGGTTCCTTTCCTCAATTCCCTGCTTTCATGGTACACCCAATCAGGTAACCCTTAGTTGGGATTGGTGCTTCGGATTTGAACACCTTCAGCCACCACCAAAGCCCGGAATGGTGCCTGCGCCGCCTTGCTAATTCTTTCCGTGGGTCCCGATAGTTTTAGCACCCATCGGTTTTGGTTATGACTCAGGTAACCCTTAGTTGGTGGTTTGGAGTGGTGGTTGGATTTGGATTTGAATTCCTGGCTTTCGCAAAAGGTAAATAGGAAATCCCTCCAACACATCAATGAAGGCCTTCGGTACAGCGCCTCCACGTCGGCTTCTGCGTGGTTCTGGCGTGGCTTCCGCCTCCGCTTGCGGGCGAGGCAGCGGGAGGCTGCAGGGGCGGAGCTGCAGTCAGAGGCGGCGCTGCGGCAGATGCGCCCGGAAGCCCGCGGCCGCGGGGTGGGGTTTTGGCTTTTTGGGGTTTCGGGTGGGGTGGGGAGGTTTTCGGAGGGGGCGAGGGGCTGTTTGGCTTTTTTGGGGAGCTTTTAAAAGATTAAGAAGAAAAAAAGAGGGATATTTTAAATAGGGAGGGTTGGTTCCCTTTTGCGCTTCCCTTGACATGTGCTGGTGTGCCTTTTTCATGATTCAGTTGAGCCACAGTCAAGCCGATTCAGGTCCATTCCAATACCGACCGGTTCTGATTGTGACTCAATGGAAGATGGGCCCCTGGATTGCATTTGCCCTGAACAGGTTCAACCCGCAAGAGGGGCAAGGAGTAGACCCTGTTGCTTCGCGTCCGTCACGGGCAGAAACACGGTTTCCTATATATATAGACATGTAAATAATTATATATATATATATGTTAATACCGTGGAGGAGTTCAATCATGGGGGACTCATTAAGTTTCCCACAAGACAAAACAGGGCACTTATTAAAGAGAGCGAGGTGCGGTTTGGGGCTTTTACTTCCCTCAAAGCGACTCCCGAGGGGACTTGTGAGTGCCGGAGCGAGCGCACACAGCCGCTCCTATGAAGCTCTTTCTTGACACAGCATGACAAAGCTCATGTGGCGGATTTTTGGAGGACACCCGCACCGTTGTGACAGCATGCATGAACAACCAAGGGGCAAACGATGGATCCTGGTCCTGTGATGAATGTCTGTTACTTGTACATGGGCATTCCAGTTCCGGTTGTGGATTTCTTGGGCGTGTCTTGGAATCTGTGACCTGCTATGGTGGTTCTGCCTTTCGTTCCCGGGTTCCCTGAAACCAAACAACACCCATTGGCTCTGTGTCCACAATTACAATTGCAACGCTGCGAACCGGGTGGAAAACCGGAACCTTCCGCCAGTTTGCTTGACTCCGTGAAGGATTTGTGGCCGCGCCCGCATCAAGCGCGCCTTGTGCCTCGCGAGCCGCGGTGAGCCCGGTGAGGCCGGTGCCCGATCCGGACATGGCTGGGTTTCTTGGGGCCTGTGGATCGGGAGAATCCCTTTAAGCCCAATGGATTGGGCGAGCTTCGCTGAGGTGAAGGTTGCAACTGGAGGATCCTGGAGGCAATACACGCCTGGTTGATGAAAACTAGGGGTAGTTTGCATTGCACACCAAATTCATTTACAAGGTTTGTGAATCCCAGGAATCCCAGGTCGACATTACCCTTCTGCCATGGCAGATGATCTTCCGAAACGCT
Source organism: Effrenium voratum (assembly GCA_963377175.1). Taxonomy (NCBI): domain Eukaryota; class Dinophyceae; order Suessiales; family Symbiodiniaceae; genus Effrenium; species Effrenium voratum. The sequence goes on from CAUJNA010003483.1 coordinate 68,951, forward strand.
CTGCACTTTCACACTTGATGCTTCTTGGAAAGAGATTAAGCAGCAAGGACACAACGCAACGTTTCCAAAGACGAATCGCTCCATGCGTGATGCGCGGTCCACTTTCGGGATCTGAAGTTTTGGAACCGGCTAGCCGGTTGAACACCGGCAAGCCGGATGAGTTGGGCAACATTGAGCTCTTTGAGCTTGTTGTTAGCAGGTTCTTCATTACAAGACGCGGGAGGTTTAATGGCAGCCGCGCGTTTGTCAGACGCGTGCCGCCAGGCCACTAGTTTGGCGCCAAAGGGGCGCCATGTTCCGCTCGGTGAGGGCGGCGTCTGCGGCCGCGCGGCTGCTGAGTCTGAGGCGGATCTTGGGCGGTTCTTCACTTGGCTTGGGAAGCTGTTTTGGCCGATGCGGTGGAGGGATCAAGGGTGAGATGGTGAAGGCTTTGGTGCCTGGCATGTTGCGAGATTCGGGGTGGGACTCTCAGGGAGAATAACATAAATGTTTCTCCAACTCGAAGTAATCGGTTCCATCAGATCTGCGGCTTCTTTTGCTGCTTCCGTGGTGCGAGTTGTGGAAGTCGCATCTGGGTGATCAATCAAGGACTGCCTGCAAAATCATAGGGAAGCCTAAATAAGGTTTTAAGGGTCTAGGACCTAATTTAGGCTACCTCCCCACTCTCCTCCCTCCCCTTGGGGCGTCGCGACAGAAGGCAAAATGAGTTTGTCCCTTTTTAGGGAACCGCAAAAATGGCGAGGTTTGCCATTCAAAAACCACCCTCAAGAAAAGACCCCCCGCCAAATGGTCCCTGAGTGTAACTGACAGTCCAACTGGCGTTTTTCTGGGGGACCGACCCCCGGGCGACCCGGCTTCAAGTGGTCAACTAATCTTCGTAAGCGCCAAAACTCGACACCTCTCATGGCTGAGGCAATAACCACTGGCAGTACCAACCAGAAATAGGCGTTGCCTTAAATATAAGGAACTACTTGTTTTCAGAAACATGTCGGACGTACCCCGCTGAACCTCGGTGGATGGATGCAGCGAACCACCAGCTTTCCGCGAGAGGCATGCTCGCATGCCGTGCCCACCGGCACGGAGCCTTAACATGAGTTTGCCCAGAATTCATAGGCCAAGGGGATCTATCGGGATTTGCTTTTTCATATTTCTCTTTAAGTTTAGACCCAGAACCTTTCAGTTTGGGGCATCAGGAAACGCGGTTGCGCTTCTTCAGCAAAACCGCATGTATTTTCTCGATGTTGTTTGCATTCTGTGAGGCACCTAGGCCAAAACCAATCATGCATAAACAGGCACAAACAATGCATAGTGTTCAAACACACCTGCATGTTCTCGATGCTTGTTGCATTTTTTCCGGGATACCACTGCTTAAACATGCACATGTCTCGCATTTTATGCAGAGGCGCACAGGACAACTCCTAAAGTACATAACTTGCTAGAAGCCACGAGCCCAAATGCAATTTGCCAGCTACCTTGTGGCTTGAAGCTTTAAGTATGACGACTCACCCTCACTCACTCACCCACCCACCCACCCACCCTCCCACCCTCCACCCGCTCGCCCGTCCGCCCCCACCCACCTACCCACACTCACCCACTAAATTTGTGGTTACATCTTCTCCGAGCCAGCAAGGCGCTACCTTGAATCTTCATTTGGATCGTCTTTCGCTGTGCGCCTCTTTGGGCATTGTTGATGTGCCGCACTGCCAACCACGCCTTGCGGGCGTTTTGCCCTCGCGACGCAGCCCTTCCCCAAAGGAGTCTCCCACATGGAACTGTGCAAAGCCTGAAGCCCATGCTGAGCGGGCCCACGTGCAACGTTCGTTGTGAGGTCTCCTGGCGGAGACAAATCAGGGCAGGCAGCCAATGAAGCTTCAAACCGTTTGTCTGGCTGTTTTTGCAGTGTTTTCTTGCGGCAAGGAGCAAACACGCTGCTGCCCCGCTGAGGTTTCCCTCGCCCAAGCACTTCCTTTTAGGGTTTAGCGCTAGGTTGCGCGGGCGCGAGGTGTGGGCGAGGAAGAGAAGAGAGGAGAAGAGGAGGAAGAAGGAGCAAACTGCGCCTCAAACCGGGGGCGGGGGCCCCCCTGCATCCTCACCCGTCGGAGGGACGTGCCGCAGTTGGATTCCCGGGCATCCGGGAATCTGTGAATCGACTGCGGAGGTGGTCGACATAGGGCTCTGCAACGGGCAAGCCCCCTGGATTATTTGGATTGTCTCTCAAAAAGAGGCTTGTGGACGTTTGGGAGAGTCAGCCGGTCAATCATCGGACTTCTTCTCCGTCTCCTCAGTTTTCTGTTCGAGACCGGTGCTTGCTCTTCTTCTTCGTCAAGCTGTTCACCAACCAGATCTTCCCAGCATCTGCTCCAAGGCCAGCAGATGTTGGACCCACGTCTGCCAAGTCCAACAGCCACATCCCATAACAAGGCAAAGCAGCCAGCCACACCAGACAATCCAGTAACCCAGCAATGCAGTCCTCACTGCCTCTGTGGCTGTCTTGCATTCGCTTCTTGCGCTGCTTGGAGATACTAAGGTGATGGGCCGTGAAAGTAGGCGCCAGATGATTCCACGGTCATTTGGCCTCCGACAATGAAGCTGCGGAACTCGTTGTTGTTTCTCCAGTGATTGAAGAAGCTGAGGAGATGCCGTCAGGCGCATGCGCCTGGGACTTCGCCTTCTTCGACGCGCAGGCGTGGCTGTGGAGGAGGGCGGTCCGAGTGAGAGATGGTGTTGCCGGGATTCTGGCGGACTGGCGCACACGCTCCAGGGATGCTGGGGCGGTTGTACTCCGGCATTGGCTCAAAGAGCAACAAGAGGTCGGCTGATGGGGAGCCTGTGCAGGACGACGCAAGCCCATGTGCCGCAGTGAAGGTGGGTGTTTTTGACTTTGTATTCCGCAAGGTCGTTCACACTTTGTGACCCGCAAAGGCCTGGACTGTGTGGAGGTCGACGCTGTCAACGCCTACTACCAGATTCTGGACGCTGAGCCTCGGGAGCTCAAGGTTACCCGCGCCTGACCAGAGAGCAAGGAAAGAGCTTGTGTAAAAGTGATCGCGGTCCTTGTGCACCGTGCCTGTGAGCAGCATCGGGGCAGAGCGTCTGGACTTTCTGGAGAAGTTTGAGGATGCGACCAAGGCTCTGCGTCGGGCCTGGCGGCAGCACACTCCCTGAGCAGAAAACGCGAAAGTGCGCATGTCCTGGGGCGCAGTGCCAGCTGGGCATCGAAGCCGCGCTGCCAGCAGGGGTGGCTGCCAAGGGGCCAGAGAGCCGCGCCGCAGTATATTGGAGCGAGTAGCAGCGTGCCTAAGAAGGTTTGGGAGAACGCCTCCGATTTTGCGGACTACGCGGCGGCCTTGCTTGAGCCCGTTGTCAGTTTCCACCGCGGCTTCTGGCACGTCTGCAGGCGTGAGGGCGCGGCCTGTGTCACTTCTGTCAGTTGTCCATGGGCGTCTTGCAGCAAAGGATCCTCCGTTACAGCTTGACTCGGACAGCGCACGAGGGAAGATGCTCTTCTCAGACGGAGTGATGTTGGACTTTGAGGGGAGAAGAGGCGCGCGTTGCCTTCTTTGAGCGAGAGCCCTGCAGGCCGGCCCTGAACGACTTGGCACACGTTCGTAGCTCCTTTCAGGAAGTACTTCTTGACCGTGCTCTTGAAGAAGTTCACTCCTTCACCAGGGTCTCTGAGCTGGTCGTGGTCTAGCAACTCTTGACACATGAGTGCATCGCCGCTCAATCTGCTCTTGAGGGGAGGCGTTTTTCTGGCGAGAGAGCAAGAGAGAGAGAGAGAGAGAGAGAGAGAGAGATAGACTGAGAGATAGTACCCGCTTCTTAGATCGTTTGCGCAACTGGATTAGTGGACTTGGCTGTCGACCCCCTTCAATCCATCAACGGGGATCCCTAGATTCATTGAAGGGGATCTCATTCCCAAGGCCCCTTAGCAAGTTCGCTACTGAAACTTCTAATGTTTTGTCGGGACATATTTCATTTGGTTTGGTCAGGACCCAAGTTGAGCCATGCCTGCCCTTTCCTTGGAATGAGCCAGTTTAAACTGCGGGACGGCGGGGTGATTCCAGCTCGCTCCCCTATCGACCAGCATGTTTTCCTGGTTCTTGGACCAATTCAAACCACCAACAAAAGCCCGCTGTAAATAGTCCAATCCATAGAAAAGAGGGAAGCCGACTCCCCCTAAAACGTATTCCCGCTCCTACTTTGGTTTTAGGCCCGGCAAAGCGGCATGCGGCGGTTCTCCGTGGAGCGGGAGTCCATGGAGCCGGGGCCCCGAAGAAACCCCGAGGATCCTGACGCAGTGTTCGAGCGGAAGCCAATTCTTGGCATCCCAAAGCAGCGCTGGTTCCTCCCTAGGCAGCGTTTTTCGGGCATCTCCTGGCCTCAAGTCCAGTTCACTGCGTGCCGACTTCGCGGCTGGGGTCATTGTGGCGAAAAGGGGAACGTTTGCTTCTGAGAATGAATTCGCAGCCCTCCCGTTCCATGGTCACTTGTCCAATGCCTGGTTCTGCTGTGAGGCTGGCTTGTCCGTTTTTGAGATGAGTTCCTCATGAACATTAGCTATTCGTCCTTTTCCTCAACCCCGGTCTTGCGCCCATTTGTTCCAGCTGTGATTTGCTTGGGCGCCTCTCATGCCCCCTTTGCCTGCAAAGCAGCTTCTTCTTCATGCGAGTTGACATGATTCTCTTTAGCAGCCATTGCTTTCCCAGACATGGGCATTTTTTTTAAGGTTGGTAAAAGTTGTCGCTTTTTGTTTTCGGGGGAACCAAGGAAAACCACAACCGAGTTGGGATTATTGGCATGTCTTTTGGGGCTTTTGTTGAGAGGTCGAACCTCAACCCGCTGAGGTTCGATGTGCTCATCGTCGGAGGCGAGGTGGGTGCAAAAGGAGCAAGGTGGATTTGCAGAGTTCCTTTAAGGCTACAGCCAAAAAGCGCCTGCTTGATCAGGCGATGCTGTAAATAACCAGGTACAGGCCGGACCCTGTCAAGGTAGGGTCGAGTCTTCATACGGAATCCAGACAATGGCCTCGACCACAAGTTTCTTCCCGACGTTTTGCTTCTTTGTTTTCCCTTTTTCTTTAATTGTCTTGCCCTAAGATCCTTTATGCTCCATTCGTGGACCTTCCGGCCTACAAATACGAATTATTTAGACGGTTCAAAAGAGTGATATCAAAGTAGTTGATGCCGTATTCGCAACGGTTGCTAGTATGTACTGCCATGATATTTTCCATAGGCAACTTGCGTACTTGGATAATGTCTGAGAGTCTATACATGTGGGACACCTTTTTCGGCCCCTTTAAACTTGATGGTTCTCAACAAGAAACGAGAAATGACATGCCCCCTAGAAAAACCATCCTATGGTTTCCTTTATTCGGGAATCCCCAAAACGGTTCATTCCCAAGACCTCGACTCGGTCATTTCCCCAAGTAAACTGCCTTCGTGTGCTTTGAGATGGCAGTGGGTCAAAATGGGTACCCAAAATGGAACCCTGGTAAATGCAACCAACGACTAAAACCTGCGGTGCTCTGGTGGTTGAACTTCCCATAGATAATTGTTCCCTCTTTTTGAGTCCAGCAAATGGGAACCCTGCTTTTGCACTATAAGCCATCCATACATTGTAAAACGGGGTCTTTGGTTTCCTAGGGAATCATTGGGAATTTCGTGGTTTCCATTTGGTTCATTCCTAGGGAATCCCCCAATTTGGTTCATTCCCAAGACCTCGGGGTCCTTCCCCTTCCACTCCCAGATTTGAAATAATAGTGTATGTTGTATGTTCAATACTCCCAGTATTGGTTCATTCCCAAGACACCTCTCGCACCAAGTCGACCACGACCGCCCCCGCCTTCCGCTCCTCCGCCTCCCGCCCCACGCCTTCTCGCCTCAGCCGGGCCGGCGGGGCTGGCGGCCGCCATCCGCGCCAAGCAGCGGGCCGCGGAGCGCGGCCAGGAGATCAATGCCCGGGTTCCCACCCGATCGCCGCCCGCAGCGCTTTTTTTTTTTTTTTGGACAGAAGTCCCTGAGAAACAACCCAGGGGTTGGTCCCTGGGATTTTCAGGGTAGACTGAAACCCAGGCGTGGCTCATGCCTGTCGCGGTTCCCAACGTAGACTGGAAACCCAGGGTTCATGCCCCCCCAAAAGGAACACTAGATTTAAAAGTGCATCTTGGAGTCGAAAAGTGGAACCCTGGTTTGTTCAGGTTGGACTTGACATTTTTCCCGAGGGGGTTTGATTTGAAAGATGTGGACAACCCCCATCAGATTGGTTTTGGACTTTTGTCCCATCAGGATTGATTTGACAGATGACAAATCCAATAAGATTTCTCAGAGTTTACTTGAACGGATTTGTTAACCGAGGAATCTGCGATGTTGCGTACAGGGCACGGATACTGCGGCGTGAGTTGGGGTTCTTGCGGCTCAGGTGGGGCACTTGTTCAAGGGGCCCGACCCAGCCGAAGCGAAAGCCGCAGATGTGTTTTGAAGTCGCCCCAAAGGGAAGAATTGGCCTGCGCAACTTCTGGCCACGCCCCATTTTGTCGGCTTCCATTGGTTGACCATCAAAAACCTCTGGGTGAAAGTCCCGGTAGCGAGAAGCAAAAAGTGGAACCCCGAAAAAGACGGCGCTCGGGGCGAAGGGCGAATTTGCGAGGCAACAAGAAACATATCCATGTTCTGCCGGGGCAATGTGATGGGCAACCTAGGTGGTCCGATAGGCAGATGAAGGTCTCTTGCAGATTCCTCAATTTCAGGTTGGTGAATTTCGGTGATCAGCGCAGAGTCAAACTTTGGTTGGTCCATTTTCAGAGTTTGACACGGCTTTGGCAAATAAAGTGCGCCCGAAAGGCCAGCAGAGCAAGGGGATGGTGGTTCAGCGCTCCGGCCGACCACTTCACCCCAGTTTGCCCCTGGATCATTTTCCGGTGGTTGGTCTCAAATCGCATCAGGATTTTGGCCCAAACACAGCGTTCTATTTTAGAGTTCGGCTGGATGATCCGCAAAGTTGTCTTGCTCAACATTATCGATTCCAGCACCAGCAGTCAGCATCACCAGCATTTCCTGCATCACCAGCATCCCCATCATTATCCGCGTACACGCATTGCATACATCACCAGCATCGGCCCGCATCATCCCAAGGTGCCTGGAAAAAGTTTCACCCACATCGCCTGCATCACCCGCTCCATATCATTGGTTTTGCTAGCTGATTTTTCGGCGAGTGCTTTTTTTCTTTTCTGAGATTCCTGCGAGTTCGCCTGGTTTGTGGTTGGTTTATTTGGGATTTTGGGAGAATCAACTGGGGCACTGTTGGGGGGTCCTGGATGGCGTGTGCGAGTGGCAAATCACAGGTGCAAAAGAAGCTGTCGTGTCCGATCCCAAAGCGCTTTTTTCAGCCAGCCTTGTGGGACATGTGTGAAAACCGGGGTGACTCATGTCACTTCTGAAACCCGTCCATTCCCTCACACACCTTTTGAACACTTCCCCCAAGGCAAATACGCACCCATTCCAGATTCTCTCTCACTGGTAACTTTGATTCTTGCCATTTTCTTGAGGCTCGGTACCCTTGCGACTTTATGGAGGGAACCAACCATTTGGGGTTTCCCTTTGAGAGACACCCAGATGGAGGCTCAGTTTTGGGTTTGAGTCTCAAGGTCTGCGTGGTGGAGAAAGGCCGGGTGCTCAGATCCTTGCTTGCCCTTGATGAGGGTCACTCTTGGGATTCCCAAGCTGGTTGGAGCCGAGCTGGGGTATCCAAACTTGCTTTTAAAGAGGGAGCTGAGGAGCTACCAGCAGTCCTGTAAGGACATGGTAGTTCCGCTCATGTTTGCCTGGTGGCGTAAAATGTGAACAGTGCACGAAGAACCGGATGGCCAGGATCTTTTCTTTCCATTCGGCCAACGTCCTGTGGGTGCGGCGTGCCCGGGATGAACTTGACCGTGCGCTTCCATTCCCCTTTCGGACACCAAGCATGGGTCTGTCTTTGTTTACCCTTTTTGGGTTGCTTTAAAAGGAAATCCAAAGTAAACGCAGAAGCCATTTCTGGGGTCCGATTCCTTGGACATGTTCCGTGCGGCTTTGGAGTCTGAAGACAAGGATCTCCCGGGTTGCTCGGTCAGGGCAGGTTGCAACAGTAGTTTAAACCGACTGTAGTGAACCGCTCATGCAATGGAATATCAATCAGCGTTGGTCTTTGAATGGTGTTCTTTCCGTTTCCCTCACCTGAGCAACCAACAATCTAAATCGGAGGCCCCTCCAGAACACCAAAAACCACCGGGCTCCAAACCACCAACTAGGAGCACGGCCCGCCCAATTTCGCCACGTTTTGCGGCCGCCTTCGCAGTTGGGTGGCTCAGGTGCCGAGGTGGGCTCGCACATCTTGTCGGGCAACGTCTTTGAGACACGGGCGCTCGAGGCGGGGCTGGGCGGGGCTGGTTGCGTGGATATTTTTCGGCTTATTGTTGACCCCATATGAATCAACCCCAGCATATTAATAGGGGGCGGGCGTTCCCCTCCAAAGTCCAAAAGTGATGATCCGATATGGGGTCAACATTGACAAACCTTCCCATGGAATGTGGCTGAAGGTTTGACAGGAAGGTAGCGCAGGGGCGAAAGTGAGCCGCCTGCCTGGGCAGCGGTACGCATGAAGCTTCGTTTCATTGGGGTGCAACCGTTTTCCTTGCGACTTCTTCGCTTGCCATGCGAAAGGCACCTGACCTGACGATTGATTCACTATGCGGTTTTCCGGTCTCTCAAGCCTCGGGGGCGCAGGAATCTGTGGAGGAAATCCATGTCGCAATTGAAGCCATGGTTGAAGCCATTGCTTGGTGGTTGCGGGGAATCATCAGGGTTTCCTGGGTGAATCATCAGGGTTTCCTAGGTGCGAAATGGATTTCGCAGCCATCCACAGTGTCGGCGATGTCCTTTTGGTTTGAGACAACTGGAAGCCCCACTTTTGGGATATCCGCTGGGGCGACCCCGTCAAGGCACGGGCCCTTTGACCGTGAACACACAGCCTTGGTTTTTGAGGGTCCGGAAACAAAGACAACGCACCGAAAAGGACCCGGGTGGTCGTACTCCAAAAATGGCTCGCACGGCACGGGGAGTCTCCTTGAAGATCTTCATAGGTTCCATGGGCCGATCAAAATCGATGGTCCCAAGTTGCTTTGAAACACACGTGACAGTGTCAGGACCCGAGACTTAAACCGCGTGCTTTCCCTTGGTCACTGGTAATTATTCCCCTCTGTTCACGCTTTGGTTCGCTGGTTCGTTTCTTTTATTGGGTGGTTAGTGGGTGCGTTCCTTGGTTCGTGGGTGACTTGGCTGGTTGGGTGTTTCCAACAGCTAGACCCCAGAGATTGTCTTGCCTGCTTGCTTGCTTTCTCGGTTGGTTGGTTTGGTTGGGTTGCTTGGCTTGGGTTGCTTGGCTTGGGCTGCTTGGCTTGGCCGCTCGCCAAGCGGCGCTCGCGAGCGGGACCTGCCAGGAGCTCCTGCCGGACTGGCAAATACGGGGTGCGCCCCTCGAGACCCCGGTGACTAGCGACTCCTTCTACTGGCCGGAACCCAAGGACAAGTATCAGCGTCGGTTTTGGGGGAGCTCGGTTTGGTTTGGTGGGTCTGAACCAAAGGCCAAATCGAAACCAATGATTTTGGGATGCCCCGAATTTTGATAAACCCTCCAGTGCAGGGTTTGCTTTGGCCTGCCACAAACAGCATCGGGAACCAGGGGAACCCTCAAAAAAAAGAAGAACTGCTTGTACATGTGGAGAAGAACAGTCAAAAATAACCGCTCTTGAAGACGTTGTCTACATTTCCAGTTTTTTGTTTTTGACTTCCCCACCCTTTGGAGACTGGGGTTCCAACCTCTCGGCAACGAAAGGTGCTCCAAATGCCATGTGGGTAAACCGGTTTTCGGTTTACCCTGCCCCTTCTCCCTGCCCCTTCTCCTCCCACCCTACGTCTCTTATTCTCGCGGAAACCGCGACCTCGCCCCAAATGCAACGCAAGGGTGCTTTCAAAACGAAGCACCAACGCCAAGTGAGGCAGTGAGGTTTCGGTGTTCATCTTCAGCTCTTCATCCTCTTCCCAGCTCTTTTTTCCTTCCCCTTGCGCCGCTACCCCCCCCCCCCGCGGCGTCGAGTGGCCGAACTCGCCGAGCGCGAGCGCCCGAGCGGCCGAGGCTGCCGAACGAGCAGCTGGCGGTGCCCTTCCCGGGGCCCCTGCTGCACCTGGCCCCCGAGCTGCGGCAGGAGGCGCGACGCAAAGCGACGAAAAGCGCGTGAGACGTCGAGCGCCTCGAATCGGTACAGTGAAGGCTTTTTTTAAAGAATAAAACACATAAAAACAAATAAAAATAAAGATACAAAAATAAGCAAACCAAAAGACGCACATGAACGACGTTAGGTGTTATTTTTTTTGTAGGATGATGGGTTGCGGGGGACTTTGGAATTTAGTTCAGGGTTTCAGTGATTCCTTTTTGTGGGCCAAGGGGTTCTCCTCCCTTTGAAAATGAGGAGGAGAAAATGGATCGAAAGGGTTTTCCATGGGGCGAAACGCCGTCGCCTTGTAGGGGACGGCAACGAAAGCAGAAGGAAGACCGGGACCCATTGTGGGGGTTCCCTGATTTCCTGAAACAAAGAAGCGCTTTAAAACGACCAACACTTTAAAAGTCACACCTAGAGTATGAATTTGGAGATTTGGATGGACCCTTTGGTGGTCAATGACACGGAGTTTCCTGCTTGTTTTTGCATGCAAAGGGGCAATTGCCACAAACTCGTTTCTTAAACAGTTACATACATACTTATTGCGCAGGAGGCACTTGCCACCAAGTTTGGACAACCTTTCTTAGAGCTCGACTCGAACCGAACAGCTTGGGGCAACCCAGCTGAGCGGAAGCCGAAGTAAGACCTTGGCGGTTTGGATTGGTGTGAACCGGATTTGAGCCACGTGCTCAGAACCGATTCGGGTAGATGAAGGCTAGTAAGGGGCAGTCCCAGCCAGAAAGAGCTGCGGATATCCGCCTTCTTAGTTCTTTACATGGTTCTGGGCAGACCATTTAAATACTGGGTTTTGATTGTGACTTATTTGGATTTGAACCTCTGGTTCTTGTACGTGGGGACATTTCCCCGAACCACATCCAATCCAATGCACCAAGGGGGAGGCTGATAAAAGCGATAAGACTTGGGCTTCTCAAGGGTACCCCAAAAAAAGCACCCGGCGGTTTCCCCAACCAGGCTCGGGCCACCTCAGCAAGTGTAGATTGTGAGGATGACACTGGATTGAGTTGGGCCCCTGTAACCCCCCCGAAAACGCAAACCGTGGGTTGTAATTCTGAGGAGGGCCTTTTGTAGGACCCAGTTTTTTGACTTTAATCGTTTGATCAATCCTTTTGTCTTTACATTCCACTCAACAGGGTTCAATTGTTCATTAACTAAATATAATATGCTATAAGTTCGATAAATTTGCGCATTTCCTGGAGTTGCTTGGGGTGTCTCAAAATAGGGTACCCCTCTTTGGCTGGAAAGGAAATCCACGAAAGCCCATTTCGCACCACTTTGAAGCCATGGTTGAAAACCATTGTTTCTTTGTATTTACAGGGGAATCGAACCGGACACCAGGTTTCTGAACGGTGCGAAATGGATTTCGCAACCATCCACAGTTCTGAGAATTCCCACCTCGGGGTCTGTGTGCGCCATTTTTTGAGATGCTACCTTTCTTTGTGTGGCTTTAAAATGGGAAACTTTCCAGGACGCTCACCATTCTAGTGGGTCCCGACTCCCCCAAAAAAAGGCGGGCCAAATTACTTCGGGGCCGGTTTTTTTTTGGCGGGTACCTTTCTGGGTGTGGCTCTCTAAATTGGGAAACGAAAAGGACAACCACTAAACCCAAAAAACACAGACGAGCCGAGCCATTCGCGTTTTGTGCGGAGGGGAACTACATCATCTCCCTGGGCTCGCTGTGCCGGTGGCTGGGCGAGCAGGCGGAGGAGATGGGCGTGGACATCTACCCGGGCGCCGGCCTCGGCCAGTTGGGCGAGCGGAGTGGGGGGGGGGTGGCGTGGGGCGCGGGGGGCGGGGTGGGGTGGGTTGGGGGGTGGGGTGGGGTGGCTGGGGGGTTGGGGTGGCTGGGGGGTTGGGGGGGTGGGGTGGTTGGGGGGTTGGGGGTGCAGGGCTTCCTGTGGTCCCTCAGAGAGTTTGAGTTTCTGGACCTGAGTCGTTTTTTGGGTTTGGAGCGGTTGGAGCCATTTTAGTGGCAAACAAGGATTTAGGCTTCTCATTTTCCGCAGGGTGGAAACATCATTTCGGGATTTGGTCATCTTGTGGCACGTTAGGGGGGCCCATGTCACACGGCGGTGTGAGCGCAGCGAACCCCTTGCTTGGTACTTGCGGAAACTGAAAGGGGCTGAATATCATTTTCCTCAACATGGTGGACTTGTTTGCTTGCTTATTGAGAAAAAGGAGAGATTGGTCATTCTTACGGGACCCTTTGGGAAAATGCCGGAAATTCCTTTTGCTTGCTTATTGAGACAAAATGTCAATGTACATGCAGTGTTCTACTACATAGCTTGTACATGACCGCAGGCCTTGAGCTTACCTTTGACTACATCAAGAGCCCATGTAAAATAGGAGCTGTGCAGACTACAGGTTGATTGTGTGAACAACATTACAGCACTTGCACTTGTAGTAAGCCACAGTCTGAATTTAACGTGGTAGCGGAGCTGAGATCCTAAACATAGGGGAGCTCCAGTATCCAGCAGTAAGTACTACAACAACTGCAGCAGCAATCGCGCCAAACTACTACGACATGTCAGGAGAAGCAGCATCAGCTTCAGCGCAGCAAACTACAGGAACAGAGGATGGGCCAACAGCAGAAACAGTAGGAGCCACGACTGCAGGAGCAGGAACAGAGCAAGACAACCATGTTCAGAGACTATACAAATACAAGCTGCCACCACCCTTCTTCACTGGTGACTACTCCCAGTATGAGGAATGGCTGTTCAAGCTACAAGCGTATCTCAGACTCATAGACCGAGACCTGGTGCTACAACTGGCACAAGTAGCTACACGATAAGTTGAGGATGCAGACATCAGAGCACACATACGCGACCCTACACAAGCAAGCAAGGCAGTAGACCTCGCCAGAGATCTACACTACATCCTCATCAACATATGTCAGGGAGCAGCAGCTACGGTAGTAAGGCAAAACCGCTACAACGCAAATGGGTGTGAAACACCAAGACTCTTGCACAACAGGTTCAGCCTGCCAGTAGGAACACGAAGCGTTGGCTACCTCACCAAGCTACTGGAACCTACCTTCAATGAAGCGCAGTTTGAAGAGAAATCCCTACAATGGGAATACGACATCAACCACTACGAGAAAGACAGCAGATTGCAATACCACTCAACAAAACTAAAGGAGCGCTGCAACAACATCTCCAACTACGAGCTGGACAGATCGCGAACTGAGATCCCTGGACTACCACAAGACGATCTCTGCTTTCTCAAGAGCTACTTTGGAGGACCTGCGCCAATGGACGTTGACAACATCTGGAGGAAAGGAAGAAACTACAAAGGCAAAGGAAAAGTACAGAGGCAAAGGGCACTACAAGGGATTTGACAAAGGCGACAAAGGAAGCTACAACAAAGGAGGATACAACAAGAGCAAGGGAAAAGGCTACTCAGGATCCACAGGCTATGCATCAAGCAAAGACTACAAAGGCCAAGGAAACTGCAGCAGATCAAATGGAAAAGGAAGCACCAACTACATGACATGCCACCGATGTGGCAAGCCCGGCCATTGGGCCTGCAGAGTGCCCGTGTGGCACATATCCACCAGGCCAAGAACAAGCAGATCAGGACAAACAGTGAGGAACCATCTCAGGATCTGAACGATGAACGACTACGACTATGACAGCAGCTCGGATTGGAATGACAGCAGCTATGAAGACACATCAAACTACATTGGAGGCATCAACGAGTCACGCCTCACCATTGGACACATCAGACAAGCAAAGTCACTACCACACAAGCACAAACCCAAATCACTACTTGGAAAGAAAGCATCACACACAACATCATGGAACGACCGTAGCAAAGGCTTTCAACAATTCCTACAAGAGGACACAACACAACTACACTTCGACATAGCAGCAGCAACACAAAAGCAATGACAAAGAAGATTGAGGACGACATCACACACACTACATCATGTACTCCAACTTCAAGTCATACCACCACCTGCTGATCCACTTAGGAGCATCTACACATGCCCAAAGGACTACGCGCCGGATCTACCACTACGACCTTGTGGAGAACCAGTTCCACAACTCTACACGGTTACCAACAAGAAGGTCCCTGTCTATGGCATCAAGTATGTTCCCTACAAGCAGGACAACTTCAGGGTCATGATACCCTACTACGTTTGTGATGTGAAGTATCCTATCCTCAGTGCATCAAGACTATTTGATAGAGGATATGGGCCCGACTTCAATCCACGACACTGCACCATCACCCATGGACACAAACAACAAGCGCACCGCATCAGACACCCAGGACTCCCCTACCTACGAGCAGAAAAGGTCAGCATCCCTGCCGGATACGACATCTACCCAATGACTACAGGCAATGGGAAAAACCGATCCAACCTACAGAGAAAGCAAAACAACAAGAAGAACAAATTGCACCACTAACACACAGACCAATGTCTGAGACAAATCCTTGGTGGAATTTACTGACTACTGGAAACTCGATGGTGACTACGCCGCCAGAGTCCACAAACGACCACGCAAAGCACTTTTCACACCGCACAACAGCGGTTGCCCAAAACCAGAAGAAGAACTAGATGATTGGCGACTATCCATCATCAACAGACAAGGGCGACAGCGAGAACAACCACCAGAGAACCCCAAACAACTGTCCAAACAAGAACTACAAAGAAGACTAGAAGGTGACAATTGGACTGGAGAAACCATATCAGATCAAAGGACACTGCAATCAGGTCAACAGAAAAACCAAAGAACCACAACCACTACGACAAATAATTAAAGCAGTAACACTTCCCAACGGAGCACCCATCACTTCCTACACAAACGACAACCTCAGAAGACCAACCCGGCTACGACGAAACGCAACTACTGGAAGGAATGAAACACGAATCGCACCAAATGAAACTACATGACGTCTACGACGAAGTAGATGCGTTTACAGTCGACGACAACGTCATCAAAGAAGCAATCTCTACAAGATGGGTTCCCAGAAAGAAAAAGACCAGGCGTGCGAAGCAGAATCGTCGCAAAAGGCTACACAGAGAAGATCGAGGACGAAGACTCCGTCTACCCCTCTACACCAATGTTCACGACGCTACAGACACTTCTTGCACTACAGATGTCACGACCAAACTGGATCGCGCGACTAGACGACGTCTCTACGGCATTTCCACACATGGCTTTCTTTAGCCGCCATAGTTTGTTCTGTAGTGGGCAAAGTTCTTTAGGCGGCCAAAGGAAGACGTAGCGTTGTTTGCCCTTGGTCTTTTGCGATGGGTGCGTGTAGACAACGCAGGTCACCTAAAGCGTGGCAGGACTACCTGGCTGAAATACTGCAAGAGCTCAAGCACCTGCTGCGCTGCTTGCACGGCACCAAACACTACAAATTCACCACAGAACCAACAACAACACTACGAGCAAACACCAACAACATCCTGGATCTCGGCGTTCATGTCGATGCTGACTGGGCAGGATGCCCTACTACCAGGAAATCAACTTCGGATTTCAACATCATCTTTCTTGGAACAGCAGTTGCTTTTGGCAGCAGAACACAAGCACCTGAGCTCTACGCAGATTGCGCAGGAGTTTGTGAGGGACTACACCTCAGAAACTTCTTACTCGAAACAAAAATTTGCCGCAAGCTAAACCTACACATTCACACAGACTCCACAGCAGGCAAAAGCATTGCTACACGACAAGGCACAAGCAAACGAGCAAAACACATTGACCTCAAATTCCTCTACACACAAGACCTCATCAACTATGACATCATCAGAATCCTCAACACACTCCAGAACAGCCAGATGTTTTTTACCAAATACATCAGCAAGGAAACACTACACCGGCTTATCCAAAGCGTTGGGATACGCATTTAGCACTACGAACGACCAGCGCAACTGTTTCACAACAGCAACAACGACTTCAATCATTTTGTATGTAGCAGCTACATGTAACATGACGCTTTTGGTATGTAAGTAACAGTAACTACACGTAATGTCACTTGCACTTTTGGCGGCATGTTTGGCGGCTTCAGTCAACACTACATGTTTGTTTGTTTGTTTTGCATGTGTGCCCGCTTCCTGTTAGCAACTACAGGCTCAGATTAGGTACCCAGTTTCTCCGTGTTAGGACTACAGCCGCGAGCCATTTCGCGACTACAATCGCTGAGGACGAGGCTGGCGTCGTCACCTGAGACGACTACACCTGTTCACCTACCAGTCACAACTTCGCCCAATTACAGGCGCGCTACGACTCACGACTGCGGCTTCGACACCACTGCCACTCAACGCACACCTACAGGACATCTACAACTCCAGCGACTTCAGCCTACACACCAACCAGACCATCCTACTACGGGCTACGCCCACACTACCCACTTCACCACAGTACACTAAATTCTACATCCCCCTGACAGTCGAGAACTACTGCTTTCTCACTGCAGGACAGGGTGATGACACTACAATCAACGTCTTCTACAACACGGCCACTGCAGAACCAGCAACACCCTTCCTACCACTACAGTCAGTACCGGGCAAGCTACATGAGCCAGCATACAATCGACTACAACTGTTGCACCCAGCAGCAGATGCCCATTTGTGGCATTACTACAGCTTGACCGAACTCCACCTCCACCAACCACACCAACGACTACATTCTCGTCACAATCTCACTTCCCGCATTTACGTTCAACAACTACGCAAAGACAACGCATTGTGCTACTTTGTGCGTGACTACATCAGTCACCCAACTTCAGTTCAAAGCCAACACACCCTTCGCTTGAACTACTACCAGGGAGCCTCGTTGATCAACAACGACTTCACCCTTCACTACACCCTGTCCAACGGCTACATTTGGGATTTCCACCTCCCACTCAACACCAGCAACTACTCCACCTCTACAGCCTACACCACAACGACAGCGCGGTGCTGCATTCTCATCAAGACTACAGAATACTACGGTCACTACTTGTTGACCACCACGCACGGCTCAGATGCAATTCACACCCAACTACTACGCACACTCAGGCAACGTCCAATAAAGGACTACAACAGAACGCGGGGCTCAGGTCAGGAATTTCTGAACTACATGAGCGAACCCGCAACGGTCCAATCACTACAGGACCTTCGCCAGGCCCAAACCCCTAAAAGTACACGCCGTACTACGACATCAGGCGCTTCTTCACGAACTCCGTTCAGTCCACATCAGGGACCGAATTATGAACAGCGAGAGCTACTGAGGACTACACCTGTTTTTCTTGTCACTACAGTAGCATGGATGAACAACATTTGTTTTCATCAGTACGGTCAATCTTGTGCAAACACGATCATCTGCATTCACTGGCCCTGCCAAAGGATTGATCTCAAAAAGTAGTTGTGTCCGCTGTCGCGCCTTTTAAGCAGATCCGGCCGAGCTCCTGAGACATTCGCGCGTCTGCGCGCAGATTATAGCGCCGGACGAATGAATAGGTGTAACTCATCAACCTACGATTGGCCCCCTTGCCTTTGCCCAGCTTCGTGTGAACACCTCTTGGGAGATATGAATCTTTTGCTTGCCACCATCTGTCTCTGCGCTGTGTTTCTGTCACCACCGGCTTCGACTGCTTGTGCTTCTTGGCTGCAACAGCACGGCGCCATTCGCTCTTTGAGTCAAGGACTTCTTTCCCAGAGCGCTCACTGCACGTGGCCAAGCTTTGGCGGCATCGCTGCGCTGCGTTGGCTTGCTGAGGTCCAGGTGGGTAAACAAGTCTGACGCCCACAGCTCAGCAATTGCTGGAGAGTTATCTTGAGAAGCTGGTCCAATTGGCTGGTATCCTGACTGCTGTGTGCGGCGTGTGCTGTTGACGAACTTGACCCTCCATATCGCACAGGCCCAAGACAGTGGAGTTTGTCTATAGCAAGCCCGGAACAAATCTGCCCTTCTCACGCAACGCCGAAAATGCGAACATTGATCTCCTGTCGATGGCCTGCTGCCAAACTCGATGCTTGTCATGTTGCTTTGTTTTGAACTCCCCGAAGTCTTAGCATCAGTGCGCAGACCGGCTTCGCAGATCACAGACAAATAGAACCTCATTCGCCTGACTTCATCTGGACAAATAGAACTGCGCGCAACCTCTAGTGGATCATGAAGCTGCAGCTCTAACGCATCACTCCGGACAGATACAGGCGAGCATTGCGGCGCTGGCGAGCCCTGCAAGCGTACCCTCTTAATTCGAGGTGTGGCAGGGGCTGACATTGACTCAACTGCTTCATGGCCGGCAAAATTCCTGAGAGGCCGTCGGAATCATCCCCCACCCCCACCCCACCCCCTTCCCACAACTGCGCGCCGTGCAACTGCACGCTGACTTTGCTGAAACATGTACGGAACACCGAAAACTGCAGAAAACCCCAAGGGCTAATATCATTACGCCTCCTACTACATAGCTTGTGCATGACCGCAGGCCTTGAACTCGGCTGCGCGCCAAGCGCCCGACTTGATTTGCCGAGGCTTCGCGGCCGAAGGCCCGGTGCTGGCGGAGGGGAAGCTGCGGGGGGTGCAGCTTAGGGACGTGGGGCTGGCGAAGGATGGCCGGCAGAAGGAGACCTACGAGCCAGGCGCCGGTTGGGTTCGCACGAGGGGGTTGGGGGGCTTGGAACAGGCATGGATGGAGTTCTTGATTGAGGAGGACGAAGAAGGTGTGGAGGCATAGTCCTTCCTGGTTCCCAGTGAGAAAACCCAAGGATCCCACCGGTTTCAGTCAGGATGTTGCCGTGGAATCCATTTGGGCCTCGTCTTTTTGACGTATATACCGACTTGTTGGGATAGTTTGAACGGGACACCGACAGGACATCGTTTGCCGATGTTCGGGTTCCCTGAGCGTATGTTTATTTGCCCCAATGGACACCTGGTTCGAAGTGCTTGGGCAAGCTGTGAGAAGCTTTTGGTCCCTCCAGTTCTCTTTTGATTGGGTGGCTGAAACCCTCTCAAGTAGAAGGTCAACCCCAAGACTGGGCAGTGATTGGTACCTTATCATACATCTCTGCCCTTCCATGATGGTGGTGGAAAAAGTTTATGGGTGGATTGAACATAACAATAACCCACATACAGACGCCAAACTTGTGTAATCACAGTTCTCAGTGGATCGATCTGCTTTGAGGTGTCTCATGTTCCGCAACCACTTTTGAGGCAAAAGCAAAGACTATGAAGCCTCGGTCAACAAGGTTTGGGATGTGAAGGGCAGTGGAAGAGAACCGAAAAGGAGGGGAGGGGGAGGGAAAAACCTGGGAGGCATTAAGCAGCAAGCAGCGCAAGTTTGCCATGTCCTCTTCGGGAAGAGGATTGCTGGGTCAAAAAGCAGTGAACAGTTGCTCTGCACCCTGGTTTCATACAATTTACAGCAAGGGCCAATTTGTACACCTGCATGACATTTGATTTAGAACCGCTAATGGCCGTAACCTAAGGACAACTGCGTGTTGATTCAAGATACCGGCTATATCAGCTGGTTCCCTTGAAATGACTTTTGATTCGTCCCAATGCGGGGAAAGACGTGGGAAACAGGCACAGTTCGCGGGGCAAGGAGGGCGCCGCTTTCACTCATTTCGAGGGAATCCCTAAGTGCAAAAGTAGACGTAGGCGCCTAATAACGTACATTATACTATATGTATACACATATATGTACATATACAATCGCATATATATATATGTACATAGTATGGTCCCGACAAGCTCTTCAGTCTTCCCCTGGGGCGGGTGGGCGGGGGGGGGGGGGAACTTTGACCATTCAACGGTATAGGGTCTCAACGGTTGCCAGGTATGCAGCTCTTGGCCAAGCAGACCATTCTGTCTGAAGGCGCTGCCCGGGGAGTGCGCGCGCCGCCTGGGGGGGAGGTCCTTCTGGACGTTTTTGTTTTTTTCCCCGGTAAGGGGCGGGAGAGATGGCGCTTCTTCCACCATTTTGGCTCTGGATCTTTAGATTTTTGTTTCACTTGTTTGGTTGAAGTCAAGTTTGTGTCTGTCCATTCCCGCAACAAGCGGAACTTTTTGCAGAGGGGTCAACAGCAACCAAGTTTCGTGCGGGGGGGGGGGGGTTGTTTGGGGATGTGTTTCTTCTCTGGCTGAAGCTGAGGATGGATTCACCGCGGGCACAGAGATATCGATCAACATCCCCCGGTGGGCACGGCTCAAGGCAGTGAGGTATAGAGATGCCAAGAGAGCGAGCCACGGGCGCCGTCCAACCATGGCCCCAAATCGATGCTGCCAGCAACTTGCGCCCTTGCCGACGTTGTACAAAGAACATATTGCACCTGCATGGTTGGCACAGAACACAACCACACCCATGTCCCCCTGAAGTCCTTTGCCAACTTCTATACTGCTTAACAGGGCTTTCTTGATCTTCTACTCTTTCACAAGGCTCCAGAAAGACGAGTTGAGATGGCCATTGATATCATGAAGCCTTTTCTACCCGCCCAAACCGAAGCCTACTATCTTTTGTGATTAATGTGCAAGTGGACTTGGTCTTCTGAACCCGCCTTTTTGGTGCGCGGATCGAGCCGGGTCCGGCGGAGCCGGGTGCCATGTGCGCGCTTTGGCTGAGCCTTTGGCTGTGCGCGGCGCGTTGCGCGCTGGGAGACACCGGTCTTATCACGGAGAACCGGTCGGCCAAGATTCAGGCAGGTGGGGCGAAAGGGAGGGGAAGAAAGGGAGGAAGGGAGGGAAGGGGCCTCGGCTAAATCCCCTTCCCCAAGTGGAGCAACCTGAGTTTGCCACTGAGCATTCTTTTCAACTGACGCAGGCAGAATAAAATGGTTTGTTTTCCCCATGCTATGGTTTCAAACTGCCCCACCCCACTTTACGCCCCATGCTGGAAAATGGTTCGAGTCACTCCTTTTCGGCAAACACTTGGGGCTGGAGCGATCGGGCGCTTAGTGGCGCAACTTGGCCCTGGAAGAGGCAAGGAGACCAACTCCTCGGACCGGTTTGTTTGGTTGGCTTTGTGTTGCTGTTGGCTGTCTGCATTGCGAAGTGAACAGCCGTTTCTGCTTTTTGTGAGTGACACAAGACTTTTCCGAAGCGATGACCGTGCTTTTTTGCGGCAAAAGATCAAAGATCTAAAGTGATCTGACCCCCCTCGAACACGAGACCACTCTTGTAGTCAACCCGAGGTTTCTGCATCCAGAGAGAGGTTTCTGCATCCAGAGAGAGGTTTCTGCATCCAGAGACATCATTTCTCGAGGTTCGGTCAAAACAGAAAGTAGTTTGTGGTCAATTCAGAAGACGACTGACTCGTTTTCCAACGACCCTGAGGCTCCCCAACAGCTGCCACCAGCATAGGAAACGAGAGGCCGAAGCAATGGGCCTGCATGTTTGTTTGGTACCCTTTTTGGCTTCTTGGGACAGGCCCCTGTGGCTGTTTGTTCTTTTTTGTATATATGATTAATTATGTTGCTTCTTTTCCTCTCATTTGGCTTTGTTTCATTGTTTATTTCTTTATTTTCTTTGCCTGTTTTCTTTCTTTATTGATTTTTCTCTGTTTGTTTGTTTGTTTCTTTGTTTGTTTGTTTGTTTGTTTGTTTGTTTTGGTTGGTTGGGTTTGGTTGGGTTTGGATAGTTTGGTTTGGTTTGGTTTGGTTTAGTTTGTGTTTCCCCAGATGGCCGAAAGATATCGGGGTTCCAGTTCCCAGTAATCCCTTGCGGGGCATTGGCTAGGGAGCCTGGCGAACAGAAGCGCTTGGCGGCGTTTCAGTGTGCTTCACATGCTTGGTGTGGATTTGCTGGGGCGATCCTCGTGGTGAACTGTGTCGTTCCAGGAAACTGGATGTCCCCCAAACCAGTGATGCCAAACAGAGTTGTGTTCCTCAAGCCGCAGAGCTTCTCAAGGTGCTACTTCTCTCAAAGCCGAGGTGTCCTCATCGAAGCAAACACGTTCATCAAAATTGGCTCAAGCAGAACACTTCCGCAGAACCGAACTCCCGAAGGTGGATGCCTCAAAACGATTTCGCAAACGCGCGAATTCTAACTTTGAGTTTCGCAGAACTCAAGATGTTTAGTTCTCGCCGATCTCGAGCCGATGGTTTCCATGCAATTTTGAAGCTGCTTTGACGAAGGTTCAGAGCGCGTTTCTCCAATGAAAGGAGAGGTCTTGCTCGGCGTTGGCGGGATTGCTGGTTTGTTTGTTTGTTTGTTTGTTTGTTTGTTTTTCTTTCTTTTTTTTTTCTTCTCCTTTTGTTTCCTTCTTTTTTTTGCTTGTTTGTATGTATGTATGTAATGTATGTATGTATGTATGTATGTATGTATGTATGTATGTATGTATGTATGTATGTTTGTTTGTTTGTTTGTTTGTTTGTTTGTTTGTTTTGCTTGTTTTTTTGTTTCTTTGTTTCTGTGTCTATTTGTTTGTTCTTTGTTTGCTTCTTGTTTCTGTATTTTTCTATTCTTTCTATTTTTCTATCTATTTGTCTTTGTTTGGTTTCTTTCTTTCTTTCTTTCTTTCTTTCTTTCTTTCTTTCTTTCTTTCTTTCTTTCTGGAATTGACAGATGAGGTTGTTCCATTCCCCTCAGGCACTTGTGGAATCTTCCGATGGGGTTCGTTCAGGGTCCCGACTGGCCAGCATGAAATCCATGGCTGGTTGAACACAATTGGGTTGCCCATTGCTGCCAACCGAAGACACCCAACACAAATTACCCTGACACTTGGAATGAAAATCTTTTACCCTCCCACCAACATGGAAGTGCGCACACCCTTGTTCTTGGAAACGGAGTTGTGCTCGGTGGGGAGAGTAAGTGTTCGAATTTATTGCTCTGCTTTTTGCCTTTCCACTTTTGCGGGTGTGTCTAAATAGGGGGACCCTCACGTGGTTCTTCTTTTGGCTCACTTGGCTCACAAGAGGCGGGTGCCCCCCAACAACACCCAGGCCCGTATTTTGAATAGGGGACCCGTATATTTCCTTTGGGAATGACGAAAACAGGTCCAAGGGAAGTCTTCCAAGCTGCGCCTCGCTTCTTCTTCGGCCAGCCAGGTGAGCTGTGGCTTCGACATTAGCGGGGTGCTGCTGAGCGCGGGGAAGATTGGGACCGGGATTTGGAAGGCGCTTGGATGTGAAGCTCGTGCCGCGTGATCGTTGGATGGCGTGCGTCTTTTTTGGGACCTGAAAAGGGGAAGCCGGTACCCTTTGATTGGTTGGGTTACCTAAAAAGACACAACTGTTCCACCCGAAAAAATGTTTGTTTCCTTAGACCCACCAGACATCATTGGTTTCCTTGGATCCATGCATATCCTTTGTATTTTCAGAAGGATATTGCCTGCAAATCGGTTGCTTTTGGCCGCCCTGGCCCAGTTTCTTTCCACTCGATGTGTCGGGAACACGCCGACCATTGCTATCGGTGACTCCAACAAACTGGTTCGATTCTTGGCATGCGTGTCGAGCCAACTGGTGGATTTAAGGGAACAAACCACTTGGCCGGGTTCGACTACTCAGATGGCACCGACTTTCCCTCTTGAGCCATTGTTGTCGAAGGAGCATTCTTCCTGGTTTTGCAAGACAGCTTTTTTTTCAAGCCCCGAACTGTGGTAGCCCATCCTAGGATCCCTTTGCGGTTGCCAGCTTGAGTGTCCTCTTTTGCCGGGGCTTGTTTTATTTAATCAGTTTATCTTAGGTGAGTGCCCTCTTTTTGCTGGGGCGAGTCTTTTCTTGTTTTGTTTTGATTTGTCGTCAGAGGTGCAGGACTCCTGCAAGGTGCAGGAGACGGACGCCCGGAGCGCGGGACATTTCCGCGGGGCTGCGCGTCACGCTGGAGCGTGTAAAGGGGTATGCGTCAACCTGGGACCCCCCAAAGGGGTCGTGTTTTTTTTTGGTTTCCGGATGGAGAAAAAAACAACAAGGTGAAAGGGTCGCCTGAAAAAGTGCGGCGTTCGAGCAGGTCCAGTCATTGCAATGGCAACCAACCGCTACGAGCTGGGAACAGGGGAGCTGACAACACGTTTAGAACTTGGAGGTTTTCCCGTGGTGTCCCTTTTGACTGTCTACTGCTTTGGGGAGACCCCACGTTTCCCAATCCGGGAAGCTTCGCCGTCCGCTCAGATTCAGCACCCCCAAAGCGGAGAGGGTTCATAAGGAGTGGGTCCTCTGTGTTTTAGTTTTCTTGCTGGGCTTCGAACGTTTTGATTGTGGCTCGTTTGAGAACTGAATGTTGAGGCAGGGACCAGAACTGGGACAATTTCATGATTGGAAACATGGATTTTGAAAAACTGTTTTAAAGCCGACTATTTCCGCGAGTGGCCCTCGCAGAATACATGAGATCCCTGAGTTATAGAGAGGGACACTTTGGTACCCCGAAACAGGCTTTGCCAAACTGGACAATGCATGATCTGGTAACAACACAACACACGCAAGCACGCTGAAGAGAGATGGGTGTGTCTGTTCTTTGGGGAACCCCCTTTTCGCGGATTGAAGCCAGTCTTCTTATTGGAACCCCTTAGCCTTTTTTCTTTCCTGGAGACATGGGCCCTTGGGTTGGTTTTCCTCGGAGTCCCACGCAGAAGCTCTGGGTCAAAACGCGCATGGATCTTGCGGAAGCGAATTGTCACGTCGCATGGGCGTGTCTTAAGACTTGGTTCTCAGCAGGTAATGAAGGAATGACTCCCTGAAACCATCCCCGATTTGGTTTCCTTCAAGAGTATGGATATTTCTGGCGAGGGTTTGGGGCAAAACCCCAAAAGGCGTGCCCCTTAGTGTGTTTCTTATGGTTAGCTTCTTAAGTCTTCCCCAGAGTTAGCTCCCCTTTTTGCTTTTTTGCTTCTTTGGGGTCCTTTTGTTTTCCACTAACCGGGGAACAAAATGTTATTTTTTTGCCGGGGTCCTAATTCCAGCCAAGAAGTTTGGTTTAACGAGTTCGTTTTTTGGGGGCTTAAAGGTACAAGGTTCAACAGCTTTCAAGTCGGTTTTACGTTTAAAGGATGGGCCACCATCCATTCTTGGGGCCAATTTGCTGCACGCGCTGGATCCGATCGCTCCGAGGAAAGGCAACGCCTGAAATGCGCCTCGCAGCTGCAGCAGTTGGCCCCCTGGCAAATTTGGACAGTTCGTGGACTTGGGCTTGACTGCTGTTGGGTTGGATCTTTGGACTTTCACTTTTTGGGAAATCAAGGGGTTTTCCACTAAACCCCCAAAAGGTGAAACTTTTGCAGGGGGGTCAAGAGCAACCAAGTGAGTCACTTGTTGGGTTTGGTTCCCATTTTAGTCAGGCAGTTGGCCTGACAGCGGTCCCCTAAAATTTTGCTGGCTTTGGTTGAAAGACCAACCAAAAGGGGTCCATCATGAGCAATACATTTTGTGCTCAAAAAAGTGGTCAAGATCACCTTTTCGGGCCAATGAGTCTCCCTGGTGACGGTTGGGGCACTATGTTTTCAGGGATGTCCTTGCGGGTTCCGTTTCAAACCACCATTTTGCGAACATCTACAACATGTGGGGGAAGGGTGGGGGGAGGTTCTCACAAGGCTTGTTGGTAGGTTCCTGGTTTGTAACTAGCCTCCCCTGTTTGTAAGTAACGTATTCCGTAAGAAAGCAAGCAAACAGGCAAGCATGAGCAAGTCAGTAGCTAACCAAGTACCCGTCCACCCCCACTTGCCGCTGAAGCCAGCCTGTCGTCCGGAAGTGAACCACTCCTGCATATGGGTATGCTACTTTCTGCCTGTCCTTTGCTGAAGAATACTGCTCATATTCTTGGCCATTTAGCCAAGAACTCCTGGGCGAGCTTAGCCACTTAGCCCAGAAGAACCGCTGTGCTCAGCCGTGCGCGCTCAATGGAACCGTTCAATGCATACCCGAACGCTGCCTTGAAGCTGGAGGGCCAGGTGTTCCCCCTTAGCGCCCTGCAACCCCGCTTCGTAACGGCCCAGAAGGGTTCCAAAGAGAGTCGCCATCAAACGCATGGCTTCGACGCCATGAGTCGTCTCAATCCGAGGGGCAATTCCAGCCGTTGGAAGAGGGTGTCTACGCAAAGGATATGTTTTTTGGGGGCCTTCCCTTCCTCCCGCCTGGTCTGTCTTTTGGGGGCTTCTAGGCACCCCACACGCATGTGGGTCAAAAACCAGGTACCCAACATGGGTTGCTCCATGGAAACAAGGGCTAAAACCTGCGGTCTGGACCTTTGACTGGGCCTTTCAAAGCCCCGAGATCGGCATCACCAGCTTCAGCGCCGCCTTCGCGTCGGCCTCCGCCTCCAACTGCGCGCGGACCTTCAGCGCGCCGGCGAAGTGCGCGGCGGGGTCCCTGGCCTTCGTGGGGCTGTTGGAGTTCATGGCCGCCGCCCTGGTCAACTTGAAGGCCCCGGGGGGGGTTGGGGAGGTTGAGTTGGGGGGGGGTTAGAGTGGGGGTGGGGGGGGTTGGAGTTGGGGTTGGCGGTGGGTTGGAGTTGGGGTTGGCGGTGGGAGGTCGGGGGGGGGGGGGGGTTGGAGTTGGGGTGGGGGTTTGACTGTGGTCATTGCTTTGACTCGATTTCTGGGGGTTGTCAAAGTCCGAAACCGGAGTTGGTGGTTTCCCTTTGAACTACTTTTTTTTGGGGGGTGACTTTGAGACTGGTAGAATAATGGGGCCAGTTTGAGTTGGGGAGGGGACGAAAAAGCACAAAATCTTAGTTGGGAAAGCGGGAAGTTCCATAGAAGGTGCCGGAGGGGGCAGTTTTGGCAGGCATTGAGTTTTGCTGGAGGTGGAGGTAGGGATCGGGCTTGGCCGCCATCTTCTTTGATATGGCTGCCTTCTTTGCTGATGGATCTTTGCATCTTGTTTGTAGAAGTCCTGCTTCCAATTTGTTATCTTTCGGTTTTATTGCAACCCCCCCACTTTTGTTTGTTCCCAGTAGGAACTCAGTGCTTGCAACTTGTTGGTTTTTTCTTGATGCCCTTCTTCAATGAACCCAACCCGTGTGCGACTTGTTAAACACCAGAAAGGGCGGCCTCAGGGCGTTGCTGGGCGACCGAAAGGTTTTAAACTTCCTTTGGTCCACGCCTCTTTCAGATCCAAATTCTTCCAACTGGCTTCGGATGCTCAATTCAGGGGAATGTTTCAGGTACGGAGGTTTTATACATATTCTGAGGTTACATGCGAGTTATCAGCTTGTTGGTGGGTTTCCAGACCGCGTGCATCGACGACTTGCAGCCGGAGCATCTCCGCGGCTCGAAGCCGCGGCTGCTGGCTGAGTTGAACGCTTCGAGCGTCCATCGCCACGTGCCTCTGCGGGTGCTCCCTGCGGGCGGGCAGCGGATGCTGGACGAGCAGCTGATGGAACGGATCAGGGCGCCCGGCTTTCAAGATGGCAGCATTTCTTATGTCTTCTTTGGATGGTTTCACTGGGAAACGGCAAACAAAAAGCACGGAAGAGGGGCTTTTCTGCTTCTTCTTTTTTTTTGGGGGGGCGCCCCATGTTTGCTTTGTTTTGTTCAAGAACCCATTGATCGTCTGGGGCTCGGTGAGCACGAGTCCCTTCCAACACGTTTGCTTGGCTGAAAGCTTTTTCATGGTGTGTACGTCACGGTCATGGTTCCCTCAATACCAACCCCTGCGCTTGTCCCAATTTCCCGTTCAGTCAAAAACAAGTGGTTTGGGTGGGCGTACCGGAGTCTGCCCTTTTCACTCTCAACCTCTCGTTCAAAGAACACATGTTTGCACACCTTCCGCCATTCCCTCAACACCAACCCTTGCATTGGCCCAAATTCGAGCTGTTTTCCGGGCCCCAGCAGGAGCCACAGCTGAATCCTTACCTTGGGTTCTGAGAGGGGTCCCTTTTTTGCCGAACGTCTTCTTTTTTTTCTCCAACGTAGAGATCGTGATCCGATTGGGATGTGGCACTCGAGAGGACAGCTTGGATGTCCGGGAGAAGCGGGAGAAGCGGCGGGTGAAGATCGCCGACTGCTTCTTCGACGCCGGCCTGGCCGCGCTCTTCGCCGGCCGAGGCTTTGAGAGGGGGGGGCCAGAAGGTTTGCGCAGGAAGCGACTTGAAGCGAGTTGGGTGTGTCTCATAGGAGAACTCCCAAAATTGGCAGTTTCTCGGTGATTTCTCTGTAAGCCAACCCCCACAAGAGAAAGGCACACAAAAAGCAGGTACGTCTATGCGGGGGAAACCACCATCAATTTTGGGGGTGCAGGGTTCATTTTTGTTCTTCTTCTTTTTTCGGGCTCCGGCGTGCCTTCTGGGCACGCAGCAAATGAAGGCCCAGCATCTCGCCCCCGATGGTAACAAATTGTCCTTGGGACCAAGATGAAAGGGGGTGGTTTTCACACATACCGGCAGGGTATGCCCGAAACTGGCCGGATGCCTTTTTGGCCGGTGCCTCAAGGGAAACCAACCAACAAACTGGCTTTGATACGGACGTTTTGGTGGGTAGAAGCGACCATGCGAGAGACGTAGCCCCTCCATTTTGGAGAATATGTGTTGCTCCATATATGCCCAATACGCTCGTACAGGTTGTGCGACTCTGTGTTTTGGCTCAAGTAAAAGTCTGCTCCGCAGCGGACCTAGAGCTGAATAAGATACTTTTCATGGTAGCGGGAACCGGTGCTGATCCAGGCAGAAGAAGCATTCACCGCCGTGCGAAAGGCGCCAAGGGCGCGAAGGGCGCCAAGGACCGCGGAAGGTCCAGGACCATTCCTCCCTGGCGCAGAAGAGCTTCAGCCGGGAAGGGCCCCGGCAGGCTCCAGGGGCTGATCCAGAAGAGGAAGCCGCAGAGGAACCGGTCGCCGGACTGGTCGCCAGACGAGCCAGCTCCGGAGGAGCCAGCCGAGGAGCCTAAGAAGGAGCCCAAGGAGCTTGAGAGCAAGGAGCCAAAGCCGCTGGTTTCGGACGATTCGGATTGGGATGAGTGGAAGCCCAGGTACGACCCCTATCCGCAAGGCCAAAGGCAAAGGTAAGCTCTCGCATTTGCGACCTCGGAGGAGCAAGAAGGGCACCCACCACGACCGGAGGAGGAGCCAGGTGAGCAGGCAGTTCCGGGTGCTCAAAAGGTTTGCTCAAGCAGTCCGCTAAGTTCGGTGAGGCTCCATCCCAGCAGTTGCGTGAGGAGATTGAGCGCTTCACGAGCGAGAGCGGCGTGGAGTTTGAAGCGCAGGGTGCAAAGGGCACTCACCCGTCGCAGAGAGCCCAGCTCCTCATCTGTATCCCGTGAGGCCCGTGCGCTCGGATCATCACGATGCATCTGCTGACGCAGGAGAGTGCGCTGAGGCGAGTGACGAGTGAGAGCCGGGCTGATCAGTGCCGAGACGGACTTGTGTCCAACTGTCGCCTCGAGCAGCTGTTGCCCAGATTCAGGAGCGGGGAGGACACGAGGAGGAAACGGCCATCCGGAATCAGGTGCTGCAGCGGGACGCCCTTTGCAACAACCTGTCGGACCTGAACAGAAGCTGCTGGCCTGCCTGCCTTGCCCCAAAAAAGGAAGAGACCACCGAGGCGAAGCGCGAGGAGGGAAGCCTGAACAACCCGTGCAGCTCCTGTGATGAGCGCAAAGGGTGTGGAGACACCTGATGTGAAGAAGTCTGTGGATGTGCAGATGATGGAAGCCAACAGTGCACTTCTTGGCATCCATGTGTCGGTCGTGTGTTATGCGAGCAGCGTACCTGAGTCAGGACAGGCCTGATTTGAGTCATGCTGTGAAGAACCTTTCAACAAAGATGATTGCACCGACTGAGGCGTCTCTGCAGGACTTGAAGCGGCTATGCAGGAATTTGGTCAAGAACCTGATATTAGCCAAGCGTTTTCGAGACAGGCAAAGCCATCGAAGCTGCGAGTTCAGGTCGACTCCGACCATGCAGGTGATGCGGTTACCCGTTGGCCTACGACAGGTATGATCGCTTTGTGCGGCGAGCATGTTTTGACGCAAGAAACGTGCAGTCAACGATTGCCCTACCAACCGGCGAGTCAGAGTACTACGCTCTGGTGAAGGGTGGATCGGTAGGACTAGGGTTGCAAGCCTTATTCGAAGATTTTCAAATTCGAATGTGTGTAGTAGTAGAATATGAGGGTACTGACGCTTACTGTACATAGGATCGGATTAGACATATCCAGACCAGATATTTCTGGCTCCAGGAACGAGTAGCAATGGACCACCTTAAGGTCATTCATGTCCCAGGCAAGCGCAACACGGCGACATGCTTACTAAGAGAGTGCCTGGTGTACAGATGGAAGAGACTTTGCGTAGATCAGGATACGTTTTCTTGGTTGAACGCAGTAAGGGTCAGCTTGGGCTGCTTGGATCTTGAAGGTCCCTGGCCCAGGCTCCGCTACGTCCTTGGGAGTTTGCTTGTAATCAGCCCATGGCGCAAGACATCGTGCCACTGCCAAGACTTTACAAAAGGACATTTCGCGTCAGCGAAAAACATCTTTGACACACTCCCTCTTATTGTGATTAACTGATTCAGCGTCTTTGGCTGCGGCAATGGGAGCAAACCGCATCGGCTTCCACCTCTTGTGTCCTCCTTGTCGGTGATTGCGGTGACTGCGTTTCCGTCCACGCTGCCGGTTGTATTCCTCCTACTGGCTGGACTGTCCTCGTTACTTTCTCGCCTGGGCGCCACCTTCGGGTATACTGGTCCCATTATGCTACGCTGCCAGTGCTATAACGAAGCAGTCGAGCGGGTGCGCTTGCCATGGTCAGGCGCGCGCACAGCGCCAGGGAGGAACAGTCGAGCGGGCGTGCTATGCAGGGTTATAGCAAAAAGTGCACGCCGTTGAGCGCGGTTTCTGGTCCGCTGGCAAAAAGAAAAGATGTACCAACATCGCACTTGGTAAGCGCCACCAAAGACTAAGCCCCACGTAACCCTAGCTCTTTAAATTTTGAGCCGCTCGAGCCGTTGGCTTTTCCATCCCCCCGCCGTGACGCGTGCCGTTCTCAGGCATCATGAGCGTGGTCCTGGCGGCGCAGCACAGCCCCTGCGAAGACATGGTGCCGAACGGCGAGTTCGGGGATCACCTGGAGCGAAAAAAGAGGGGTCGAGCTCGGGGTCGGCCGGTGGACTTTTTTTTGCGGGTTTCGGAAAAACCCTCACTTCCTGAGAGACTTGGACTTGAACTTTTGTGAAAACCGTTCTAGTTGTGAAGGACAAGTCTAGACCTTTTTGGCCCATCTCAGGAAGTGAGAACCGCATGAAAGATTTTGGTTTCCCGACCTTAGATGAGGCAGTGGGGCAGCTGGAACTTCCTGGTTTCACCCATCGACCCAAAGGTTCTTGTTCAGGTGAGCTCCCAAAACCTCTGTTGCTAGGTGTTTTTTTGTTTTAATTGGTTTTAAGCTTCTAGCAGGATCTGAGGACGGCCCAGTGAAGAAAGCCATTTTTTTCATCCCGAGACACAAAGTTTTGCTTCGGCAAACTTTGGGTGTACCCACTATGAAGAATGCAGTAAAACGGAAGCCACGCGCAAGGGGGCTCTTTTTTACTCTTTGGCCCAAAGTTAGTTCCGAATCTCCCTCGGGCGATTTTGGGAGGATAAGTTTCGCATCAGACACACCGTGGCTAGTATAGTCTCGGGTACTTAACGAATTGAGTTTGTAAACATTTTTTGTTTTGGCCGATTTCTTCTGCAGCAAGTCTTTGAACTTTTCACAACAGGCACGGACAACTGACAGGGCAACAGACAGTCCGAGTGCTCTTCTGCTTTCCTGGAACTAAGTTCTGAGTTCCTGGACCCCAGTGACGCTAGTTCCTGGACTCTTAGTCGTCACTAGTCGTTCTTTAGGTTTGGACCATGTGGGCGAACAGCAAACAATTGGCGAATCAGCTCAGCAAGTGAGAGCCAGGGACGTTTGGAGTCCTTCAAAGTGGTGAAGTCGTGGGGACGGAAATCCCACTTTGGTGTCACAGATCTCGGAGGCTTGTCAATCATGGTTTTGGACACCAACAAGTTGTTCAGCTTTTCTAGAGAGTCACCACACAGGAGAACAAAAAGGAAAAACAACAAAAACAAGAAAAGACACCGAGGGGGGGGTGGGGGCGGGGGAACAAATCAAAAACAAAGCAACAACACCAACGCCATTGAAGCAGCCACGGGTCCTCCGCACCATCGCGTGAGGAGGAGGCACAGGTGGCGTGTCTAGCGGAGATCACCGGCATCGTTGGAGCTGCCCGGCTCCCGCCCTCATCTTTTTTTTTGGGGCGACAGTCGTTTCGGTGGGAACCGTCAACCCCGGTCAGGTGGCTGCTTGGTTGGTTGGTTGGTTGGTTGGTTGGTTGGTTGGTTGGTTGGTTGGTTGGTTGGTTGGTTGGTTGGTTGGGGTGTCTCAGGTTCCCCTGGTTGGTGGTTTGGATGGAAACTATGGTCTCCGCCTAAATAAGGGTCCCGGAGGGTTCCAGAGGGTTCCGGGGCTGTTGGGGATATGACCCGGGGTTATTTTTTGAGTGAGACCCCCTTTTGGGGCGATTTTGAAAGGTCAGCACCCATGCCGGAGGTTTCCCAATGTTGGGACGCATGCATTTGTAGACAAGATATCGTGGATATTGTATGTGTCTCAAATAGGGATTTGGACCGCCGCCCCCCCCCCCCACAAAAAGTGGCTCTCCTGCCTGCCTCTCTCTTGTTTTTCGTGCAAATTGGGCACAACTTCGGGACGTCTGAGCATGATGGCGGTAACCGCCGTAGTGCTGATGCATGTATCACGCATCGCGCACGCGTTTCTTTCGAGGGTACCCTTTTAACCTTGGTTTTTCAACATACTTTAGAGCCTCCGGCTCAGTCCGCCGACATTGTCCTCTCCCTTTTCTCCTTCTTCCTCTCTTCCTTGTCTCCCTTGTGTGTTCTGTCGTCCTCTCTCCCTCCTCTCTGCTCCCATCCTCCCCATCCCCCCAAGCCTCTCTCTCCTCAATCTCCCTCTCTCATGCATATGTATGTATGCATGCATGTATGTATGTATGTATGTATGTATGTATGTATGTATGTATGTATGTATGTATGTATGTATGTATGTATGTATGTATGTATGTATGTATGTATGTATGTATGTATGTATGTATGTATGTATGTATGTATGTATGTATGTATGTATGTATGTATGTATATGTATGTATGTATGTATGTATGTATGTATGTATGTATGTATGTATGTATGTATGTATGTATGTATGTATGTATGTATGTATGTATGTATGTATGTATGTATGTATGTATGTATGTATGTATGTATGTATGTATGTATGTATGTATGTATGTATGTATGTATGTATGTATGTATGTATGTATGTATGTATGTATGTATGTATGTATGTATGTATGTATGTATGTATGTATGTATGTATGTATGTATGTATGTATGTATGTATGTATGTATGTATGTATGTATGTATGTATGTATGTATGTATGTATGTATGTATGTATGTATGTATGTATGTATGTATGTATGTATGTATGTATGTATGTATGTATGTATGTATGTATGTATGTATGTATGTATGTATGTATGTATGTAATGTATGTATGTATGTATGTATGTATGTATGTATGTATGTATGTATGTATGTATGTATGTATGTATGTATGTATGTATGTATGTATTTCCCGCAAAAAACACGGTTTTTCCAGCGTTTTCGCAAAGAGGACGTCCAAAAACATTGAGTTTTTCCAGATTTTCGGCAAAAGGATGCAGGAAGCCCAAGCCAGCAAAAAAGCCGGCAGGGGGAATCGAGCCTGGGACCCCTGTTTTGCGACACCGGCTCCCCGAAGACTACGTTTAGTGGAACGTCATCAAATTGCCGCGCGGAACGTGGGGGACCCCCCCCCTCCCCCCCCCCCTTTCAAAACCTACGTAATAGACGTCGGGCGGGGGGGGGGTTTGGGGGGGGGTTATCCTGTATCCTCTAGTAAGTATCCGACACGCCGAGCAATGTCGGCGGATAAATATATAGAGTACATTGCTGATGGTTTTTGGCGGTGTTAAAACAAGTTAATGGACATACAATGTTGGCTTCTGTGTCCCAAACGAGGAATGTGACCTCGCGCACGTTTTCCTCCAAGTTTCTGTTTAATTGCCAAGCGGAAAAAAGAGAACACACACACAAACATGCATTTCTAGTTCCAGAGCCGCAGGTCATGATTCTGGGCAGGGGTTATCCTTTCAAATGCACCTTTTGGGAACATCAATGGCCCCCTTCAAGTTGCCAAATGCCTTGCAGTAGTTTTCTAGGAAGTCTTTCACGCACAATCGCCCTTCCCCTGCTGCTTCTCAAGCCACCTCCCTTGGCATATTCCACGACAGTGGATATCAGGAGCTTGCCCAACTCATTTTGTGCCAGACAAACAACAACACAACCTGTTTGTGGCTGGGCCGAACAGTTGTTCTTCGCACATTGGCCTCCCCATGCCGGGAACAGCACGACGAATACCATGTTGTTGGGTGCTGGTTGCCGTTCAAGGGCAAACCACCCATTTTTTTAGGGGGTCTCTTTCCCATATTTTGGCGGGCACACCCGCCTGGAATGGGTTTCGGGGCACCAACCAACGCGGCATGACCACGGGAGCATGGTTGTAACCCTGGAGTTTTGGAGACTTGACGCCTTTTGTGGAGGATGAGCCACCCCTAACTCCTCCAACCGCCGCATTCCACACCACGCGGGGAGCGGAAGCCGACGCCTTTTGGTGAAAAAAACCACACCAAGCCGGCCCCCCCGAAAAAGAATCAGACACGCTTTTGTGTTCTTCATCAACCTTTCGGGGAGTTTTGCTTTTTTTCAGCTCAAGGTCTTCTCGCTGGTGAGCGTCCTGGTGCTGGGAGCGGTGCAGGTGTGCCCCATCGAGGCCAATGCCCCGCCCAAGGAGACGAAGTGCGCCCAGGACATTCTCACCGTGATCGGAGGTGAGGGGGGTGGGGACGGGTCGTTTGCAAGGAACACCATGAAGGAGGTTTTATTTTGTGGACTAACCCCTTTTTTGGGTTCGAAGGGAACACCAAATACCATCTTCTTCTTTTTTCCTCGGGGGGTGGGGCCGACATGCTGCTTTGATCTCAAGCTTGAGGTCTCTTAAGGCGAAGGCGAGCCTCAGCAGCGGGTGGGGAAGAGCCTTGCTGTTTTGGGCTCTGAGTGGAATCAAGCCCTGAGCATGAAAGGTATGGATAGCTTTCGTGGGTTCATTGGCATTCACAGCTGGCTCGTCTCAAGCTCACATAGGAATGAGCTTTCTATGGCCTGGCTTTCTGTGAGCTTCCCTTTTGAGAATTCCCATCGGTTCCGATCCAATCTGGTGGAGAGGCCACGGTGCCTTGTGAAAAAAGGCGCTGGCCACGAGTGAATTGGGGGTCCAACAAGGGCCTATGCGATTTGGGTTGTACCTGAATCCACGCCGGCGAAGCCGGTTGAAAGGAGGGAGCCAAGAGCTGGTCCCAATGGGCAGGTTTTATTTTTGACTCTCGGGCTGAAAAGGGGGAAATAGAGAGAGAGAGAGAGAGAGAGAGAGAGAACAATTTCTTGAGTGCTTCTGGTTGGACCCAACAACAGCACGGCTGCGGGAAAGAAATTGGGCTTCAAGGCCCAGATTCGTATCAGAGAGAGGAACATTTTCCGCAATGCAAAACACATTTGTACCCTTTGCTGTTATGTTTTCAAACGAAGCTACCAGGAGTCTCCCTCTCTCTACTTTGGGTTTCCTTTGTGTCCCGGTGCAGGCATCAGCTCTCTGATCCAGGAGGGCGCTATATTGGACCTTGAGCACCTCGGCGCGGGAAGAGCCCATGGTGTTGGGTCAAAATGTTGGAGCCGAGTACAGTTTGGCTCAAGCATTTTTTTTTGGTGTGTTGTTTTTTTTTTGGTTGGGGGGGTGTTGGCCGTTTTGGGGTGCCATGTTAACTTGGAGGGGGCTGTGCCCAAACTGAGGGACAGGGATTCGGGCAGGCGGCGTCATGTGTGGGATTGGCCTGGCGCTGCTTCTGCTCCCAGTTTCGCGTGTTTCACGCCTGGTATCACGGGCATCGCTTAAAAAACGTGCGTGTCAACCCCAGCGCGAACTTCAAATGCGTACGGAAATCCTTCCGAACGCTGTCACAAAGCCACAAGCCATATGGACTTGGATTTTGTTTTGGGGCCACACCCCGGAAAGGAAAGTAGTCTTCTCATCCCATCGTTACATTCCGTTGGAGGGAAGCCCAAGAGAATCTGTTTTTTTTTTGTTGGTAAAATCCTTCGATTGTTTTATCTTCCATCCTTGGAGGGGAATGCCAAGCTCTGCAATATGCGGAACATACTCAAAAGAATCCCGCAGCAAGCCGACCACCCTGTAGTCTGAAGGTGTGGATAAGGTCAAACCAGAGGTCTCTCCGGCATTTGGCCACACCAAGAGCCCTCCGAATGTTTTGAAGCCCTCCGAAGGTCCGAAAAACTTGTTCTCTGCCTGGATTTTTCAAAGCGTGCCTCAGGCTCCGCGAGCGGGACATATCATTGTCATTTGCTCATTTGCTCAGCTTCGCGAAGGGGCGGCGCCTGGGCGCGGGCCATGCGACTCCCACACGGGCGTTTTCAGGGTGAGTCACGCGTTGTCAGAGTTCGACCGCGGGAAACGGGCCACCGCAACTTCCATCGGAGCCCAAGCCGTGGTTCTGCCTCGGACGCAGCTAGGTGCGCTGGAAGCGGCACCCATCCGTAGCTCCGAGTCTCTCCAAAGAAGACATCAGCACCTCGCAGCCTTTCTTCCCGCCGTGCTCCATGTTCCCGCGTGTCGCCCTAGTCAAGTTTCCATCAGCTCAAGCTTGCAAACTTTTGAAGAAGATCAATCGAGGTCTTTCCACGAAAGCGCCGCGCACGCTATTGACTCATCAATGCTTCGCGGGAGAAGAAACAAAAGCCACGAAAAAGCCCTCGCGAAGGGGGTTCGAATTTCTCAGCCGCTGGGTTTAGAACGACGATTCAGGTGCAAGCCGGATGAGCACGCGGCGATCATCGACGCAGATCTGGCAGATCTGGAAGTGGCGTGAGCTCATGATCGCGGAACCTGAGAAATGGGTGTCGGAACCCTTGGGGCAAGTGCTTGAACATCATTTGGGGAGTTTCCGAAGCCCATAAGGACCTGAAGCCCTGGTTTAATCGTTGAATAAAAATCATCCCAGCTTACCACGAAAGTCGGCAAGCCACCCGTTTGGTCGTTAAAGCGTTCCCTTGGTTGCCTAGAAAACCAGGGAGATGGAATCACCGGGTGTTAGAAGCCAAATAGGAGACAGTCAGCTGAGCAATCAGCGTCTTTAAAGACATATTTTCCGGAGCCCCCGGTTTGTTGCCAGTACAACGACCTCCAGGTTTTGGTCGAATTTGGTACTCGAAGGTTCCTGGGATTGTTTAGTTTGTGTCATCCATCCTCGCAATTCGGAGGTTTGTCAAAAGGCTCCCTTTTTGGCATCCCTAGAGGGTCCATATGCCTGGCTTAGCTTCCAATTGGGGTTCGTGCCCTTGGCGTGCGCACTTGCGCCACTTTTGCCTAGAGGCTTCCATGGGGACAGCCTCTCTCGAAGTTCTGCACTTGGCAGAGCTCGAGTTGCGCCGAAAGCCGGGCGCGCTGCTTGCCGGATGGATCTGCAGATCAGACCCTTCCGATTTATGAGAAGCCGTTGAGGGGAAAAGAACCTGCGTTTCCAGCTTCTGTTGTTGGTTGTTCCACCTCCAAATTCCATGCACCCCCGAAAAGCGGCGCCGGCTTTTGGCTTGAATTTGGTGCCTGCTTGACACGCACCCGCCTTCCAAAGAACTCCCCCCCAAAGGGGGCGGGCGTTTGGTGGCTTTCTTGGCGCGGCCCGGACCCTTTTTTGGTCGCCTGGCGGCTCGCAGCTGCGACAATCGGAGAACCTCCGTTTGGGGAAAGCCCGGGGTTCAGAGAAAAATCTTGTGAGAGTCAACAAACGGGACCGAGTTTCCAAGCAGTTTTGTAGGTCAAGGGGTTAGTCCAGTTTCCACCCGAAAAGGTTGGACTAGTGTCCAACCGACCAAACCGTTTACCACAGATCTTTACCTTGGGATAGTCGAAAAAGGGTTTGGTAGGCAAAGGGGTGCTCCACCAGCTGAGTTGTAAGCCCGAACCGCCGGGTTTTCGGCTTCCCGCGCAACAATTCCCACGAAGGCGAAACGGCAACTTGGCCAGTTTCAGCCAGGAACAGGGAATACTGCAGGAAAAGGGCATCGTCATGCTGTGGATGGACAAAATCCACTTCGCACTAGTTGGGATGGATGAAACCCTGTACAGCTGATCCACAGGTGTCCTCGTTGGTAAGTTTGGTTGAAATAGTATAAGGAGCAAACCAATTGCAACAGTTTGCCCTTACAACCATGACTAAATTTGGTTCTACCCCACAACCTCATTCTAATTATTTAAGGGCCTTTTGGATGGATTCCACTGAGTTCAGATTGTTTCTAATCAATTGCCAGTATGGGTCTTTTTTCCAAAAGGACACCGAGAGTCGAAAAGGCGCTTGGATCCAGATTTTACCCACGGCGATGGTGATGCATTCGTTGTAACGGAGATCCAGAAGATCCAGTTGCCTGCCACTGCACTCAAGTCTGTTGCAAGTAATATGGGGGGGATCTTTGAGGGAAAATCGGTTGTGGTTGGCTTTCCGGGGAGACCGAAAGGGGCTATGACTGATTTGTGCAATAAACACTTTATATAATTACCCGGTTTCGCCGGTGTTCTCGGCTTGCGACGCGTGCCAACATGGTTGAGAAGGGACTTTCGGGCTACGAGGTCCCCTGAACATGGAACTCCAAAAGGTCCGACCCCCTCCCAAAATTTGGGGCTATGGGACCCCCCTTTTTCGGGGTCCCCCTTCCATCAAGACTCGGGTGAATACGATGTGGAGAGTTTCGGGGAGGGGCCGGTTCCGAGTGCCCGCAAATGTGCCTCATGCTCTTAGGGAGATCACCCGAGCCTATTTTCTGTTGATTCAAAGGCTTTGCCTAGGCACCCAGGGCCCGAACAGCTCACTTGATTTTGCTCAAAAAGAGGACCCCCCCAAAGGAGGTGCCCTCCATTCCTTGAAGCGAAACGAATCCAACAAACTCGGGCCGCGGCCGCCTGCGCTTCTGAGTGCCCGCGCTTCTCGCTAGGCTGCCGGGGCTCCCTGAGCGAGCAGCTCATGGAGCATTTCCAGCTGCGGCAAGGCGCGCGGCGCGCGTCGCGGGTCTCTGTTGCCGGTAAAACGGGGAGACAGTTTTGTTTGTTTGTTTGCACTTTCTTTTCTTTTTCAATCTGCCAAAACAAAAAGTTCTGGTGGGGTCCGGAGCAGCTCTGAGCTAGGGTTCCGGGTTCTGGCAGGTTCCATGGAGCGGTTTCTCGATAGGGTTCCGGACAGTTTTAGAAACCGCATGGAGCGGTTGCTCCGGAGGGCTTTGGAGGGTTGAGGGTTCTGGTGGGTTCCGAGGTCCCAGGAGGGTTCCGAAGGGTTCCACAAGGTCAGGTTTCATGAAGCGGTTGGCAAATGAAGTGCCAGAGAGTGATCCGTGAGGTTAGGAGTGGTTCCGGGTTCCTGAAGTGGTCTGGCTGCAGGGCAACCAGTTGAATGCTTCAGCTTGTCATTTCTCAGAGCCAGCGAGGAATGCTCGGTTCGAGTGCGGGTTAGCGGAGCTCAGGGCAGTCGGTGGCTGAAAGCCACAGGCTACGTTTATCTCTCTAAAGCCAATCTGGCTTAACTTGTTGCAACGGGATCTTTGTTTGGCCAAGTCAGTTTGGGTGAAACAGGGGGTGGCGAGCAGCTTGCGAGCTTGAATCTTGAGCTCGGAACAGGGAACCAGTCACCTTGACCTTACTTGGTTCGGATTGGTGGCTTGGAGCTTCATTCATCTCCCTTTGGTTTCACCTGTTTCACATGGCAACCGCATCTCCGGGAAAAAACATCCTGGTCTTGGTACCTAGCAACCCTGGAATTCCCCGCCTTGCGGAGAATCCCTGCAATAGCCTACAACAGCCAGCGCCACGGCCACGGCTTCACTTCGGTCCCCGGCCACCAGCCTCAGCGCACACTGCCAGGCGTCTCGCCGCAGCATTACGGGCTTGGAGTGAAGGAGGCGCGCGAGCTTTCGAGTCCTTTTCCTCCAAGCAAGGTTCAAGATCGTGCCTGAATCACTCCTCATCATTTCCATTTGTATAGATTGCTAGAAAACAGACTCATTGGTGAAACATATATATGTGTATATATATATATACGCACAGATTTCATCCGCCTAAAAAAGCCAGGAATGCTCGTCAGCGGCATTTTGTTGCTGCAGGTGTGGGAGATCCGGCCAGAGAACCACTCAGCCGGCACGGTGACCCACACAGTAGGCTGGCCCCTGGATATGATGAGCTACGGCGGGGGCTTCATCTACCACATGAAGCCCAACCTGCTCCACATAGGCAGGGCTGATTGAGCTTTGATTTTGCCACTCACTGGGACCCAAGAGTTTGATGGGATCAACCAGCCGCTGCAGAAAGGGTAGACTTGCGCAAATTGAGGGGCGATGTAAAGCCTTTTGGGGGGAATGGGGAATGAAGGAACCTAGAGGGTTTCTAGACTTCTAGGGGGTACACTCTTGCCTTGATCATGAATTCCCTCGGGGCTGGCGGCACAAGTTTCGGAAAAAAGCACACAAGTTGCCGGTGCCAAAACGTGAGGTTATAACTCATAGCAGCGGTGTCCCTTTTTGAGGCGAGAAAAACAAACAACAGGAAAGCAAAATAGAATCTCCAAGAGGTTTCCCTTTCCTTTTAAAGCCACCGCATAAAAACACATACAAACTCCAGCAAAGACAAACCACACCTAAAAGAGACTTGCTGGTGCTCAGTAGGGAATGACAGAATGATCCCTATAAACCATCCCTTAAGTGGTCTTGTTCGATAATTTAAGGGGACCAAGGGTTTGTTGCCTGATTCCTAGTTATCGCACCAGAAAATATGTCCCAGGTGGTTAAGCGTGGCCCTATAGGTCCAGCTTTCAGGTCTGGTGGTCGGCCTGGACTACTCGAATCCCTACCTGACGCTTGGTGTTTTGCTGGGGTCGTCTTGGAGTTGGGGTTGGTACCCGAAGGATTTTTTTCTTTTTCCTAGGGCTGTGTTGAATCTTCCCAGGGCTGGTCCCCTGGTTGGTTGGTTGGTCGCTCGGTTGGTCGGTCGGTCGGTCGGTCGGTCGGTCGGTTGATCGGTCGGTTGGTTGATTGGTTGGTTGGTTCCCTTTTCTGGGTTGGCTTCAAGGGAAACCAAAGGGAAGCCGCACAAAAGGGGTGCCTCAAACATTTACGGACCCAGAGTGGATGGGCAAGCTCCAGGCACCAGTTGGGATGGATGCCAAGTGAATACTGGGATATGCCACCAAGCGGTGTGAAGCAGAGTTTGTCCATCCACGATGTCCCAGACCTTGAAGGCTACCCCTCAAACCAACAAAAACACAAAGGAAGAGTCTTGTTCCAGAGACTTCTCCAAAAGCCTCTTGTCAGCTTTTGTCCTACCAGTTTTGCAGCTGAAAACAGCGCGGAGTTCTGGTCTGGATATGAGTGTGAGTGTGAGTGTGAGTGTGAGTGTGAGTGTGTGTGAGTGTGTGTGAGTGTGTGTGAGTGTGTGTGTGTGTGAGTGTGTGTGTGTGTGTGTGTGT
Source organism: Effrenium voratum (assembly GCA_963377175.1). Lineage (NCBI taxonomy): Eukaryota > Dinophyceae > Suessiales > Symbiodiniaceae > Effrenium > Effrenium voratum. Next base: position 110,749 of record CAUJNA010003483.1, read on the forward strand.
GTGTGTGTGTGTGTGTGTGTGTGTGTGTGTGTGTGTGTGTGTTTTGAGGGTACCTTTTTTCAGGTTGTTTTCAAGCGAAGCCAACACGGAACCATCAATTTTGGGGTCCAAGTCCCTATTTTGACACCGATATCTTTGAAAAGGAGACAGGCCCCGCAGTTTTGGTCGGTTTGTCCTGGCGGCTGGGTCTTCACTAATGGATGTACGGAGTCGGGGCATCCAGAAACAGGCGGGCTGCAAACATCTCCCACAGTTTCCCTTTGCAGCTCCGCCTCTTGGTCACATATCACATGTTCGGTTCTGGGATGAGTTGTCACTCACCTGTTGTGGCAGCCTTGCCTCCTTTTCCAAGTTGACAAAGGAACCACTACAAGCAGAAGCGCACACAAGGGTCCTCAAGCCAAAGAACTATGGAGTAGTCATGATGCTGCATGTCGCTTGCTTTCTCACTTTGGCCTCGCAACCCGGTGACATGGAAAGATAGGGTTCACCCACATTGCATCATTTTGGTTTGCGTCTTAAGACAGGGATTTGGACCCCGAGACGTGATTTTTTTTCCCCATTCTGGTTCCCTTTTCGGCACGCTTCCGACGCGCGGCGCTTCGCGCCGAGGAGTCCTTACCAGGAGTTCCAGCGCTTCAAGCGCCACCCCCGGATCCAAGCGCTCCTGGAGGCCCGGGGCCGCCTGCCAGTCGGGGGGTCGGGGGCCGTCAGGTGGGAAGAGGAGGCTCTGGAAATTGCTGCTTCAACCAAATGGGAGGTTGAACGTTATTCAAGGGGACCCCAGCGAAAATGAGCCGCTGAAAATAGAGACCCTTCCGTTGTTTTTTCCATGAATTGGCGCAGATTCGTTCATCCCTCCCCCTAAATGGGATGATTTCGCTTTGTTCCCCTTTAACCAAACCTTCAACAGGGAATCTGTTGGCATGCTAAGCAACCTTTCGTTGCTGCGTTCGGATCCTGGGGTATGGGTTTCTGTTTTTTGAGGTTACCCTTTCCGATTACAGCCACCATTTCGGATGTCCAACCCCCTATTTTCACGGACAGAAAAGATTCAGGGGGCCCTTTGCAGCATTTGGGCTCTCTCTTGGCCATGCTCCAAGTGTCCATAGCACTCGGCGCAGCATTCAGCTCCCGCGTCACGGCGTCTCCAGGGCGGGAGCTGCGTGTCCTACGGCGCCCGGTGCTTGAACGAGGGCGGGCTCCAAGCGATCCCTAAGCTCACCTTCCCGGGCGGAATGCTCGCAGGCCCGAAGGGGGCGGGGGGAGGGCCGCGGGGGGGGGGGGGGGGTTGCCGGTGGATGGTTGGTCGCATTTTGGTTTGATGTATGCTTTGTTGTTTCATTTTGTTTTGTTGTCATTTGTTGTTGTTTCCAGTTTTGCTATTTTGTATTGTGTGAGCTGTTGGCTTGTTTTTGTTTTGTTGTTTCGGTTTCCGGTATCTGGTTTGAATAAGAGATGTTGATACGCGTGGTCGTGTTGTTTTGTGTGCTGTTTTCCGTTGAGTTTGGTCATTGGTTGTGTCTCTGTTTGTTGCTTTGCTGTTTGCTTTCTGCGTGTTTTTGCCGTGGTTTTGATCGATGTCGGGTATGGTTGTTGCAGGACAGGTTTTAGGGTGGCGTATAGCCTCTCTGGGCTACGGTTGCGGAAGGGTTCCGCGGTTGCTGTCGGGGATACCGCCTGGGCATAATGGTTTGCTGCTAACAGTCCACTAACTAGGGAATTGAGTTTTGAGATCTCCGGTGACGTTGTTCTTCGAATTGATTTTGAAGGGCGAAACGCCTGCTCCAAAAGAAAAGGCAAAACAGGGGTTCCGCAGACTGTCGCATCATAGCCTGTCGCCTGTTCAAAGCACCCAGCTCTGTGTTGTGTGAGATGTTGGCACGAGATGGTCAGTGGAAACAGCGAGCTTTGGGGCTGACAAGGATTCCTAATCATGTTCCGCAAAAGCAACAAGATTTCACCAAAAGGAGTTTGACCGCAGACATGGGGTGGGCAAAATGGTGACCCTGTCGAGGGTCCTGACCCCAAGACAATAGCCGTGACACCAATCAGTTTAGCAGTGAATCAGCCGGATGGAAAACCATACGCTTGGAATGTGGAGCCTGGGAAGCAAACTTAAACATATAAACCTCGCGAAGTATTTGATGTGGGGGGGTGGGGGTGCTTACTCTAAAATAGGCTGCGCAGCCATACAGACCCCTTTAGCAAATGTACGGGCAAGTGGGGTTCCCTAATGTACGGGGCCGATTTTCGTACATTAAAGGGTTTGTAGATGTGGGAACATGTGGGTATTGGATTGGTCGTTTTGGTCATGTTTTTGCCCTGAGTTTTTTGCGGCATGACGGCAGGGCCTTTTCCTGGATGCTTATTCATTCTAACACATCCAAGATGGTTTGTCGAAGAAGGATTGCTGCAGTTTGTAAAAGAGCACAAAGGATCCTTGTGCAAAAACTTCGCCGATGGGTTGCATTGGGCTTTGATTGTCTCTGACGGGCCCCAAGAAGCACAATTACTTCGCTTCGAGCAATCCCCACCCTCCACACTCACGAGCATACGACCGTTAAAAAAGATCCTCCGCATCTTAGAGACTTCGACTCCAAATTCCCATCGGCCCCTTCCCTTCCCATCGGCCACTTCCACTTGTCTGCGAGCCGATCTCGAGAACTCAAGCATCGGTTCCGTTAACAATTACTTCGCTTCGAGCAATCCCCACCCTCCACACTCACGAGCATACGACCGTTAAAAAAGATCCTCCGCATCTTAGAGACTTCGACTCCAAATTCCCATCGGCCCCTTCCCTTCCCATCGGCCACTTCCACTTGTCTGCGAGCCGATCTCGAGAACTCAAGCATCGGTTCCGTTAACAAAAAAACGCCAAGCCCCTTCCAAAAAGAAACCCGGCGGGGGATTTAACGAAGTTGCTTATTCACAACCCAATGCAACACAAAAGCATCACCCTTTCCGAGCCTCAAGGTACTCTCAAAAACACGAAGGCGCCAACATGAAATGTAAACCCAACTGTGCGCCGGGCGGGACATTAAGCAAAACCAGACTGGCGAGCTGCTCTGGCGGGATACTGGCGGGATCCACTGGCGAATGCTCGAGTCGCTCCGGCTTGATACTCAGCGGGATACTCGGCAGGATCCACTGGCGAGCTCCTCTGGGATACTCAGCGGGGTACTAGGCGGGATCCCCTGCGGACCTCGGCATCCACTCGCGAGCTACTCTGGCGGGATACTGGGCGGGATCCACTGGCGAGCTACTCTGAGAATACTTGGCGGAATCCACTGGCCAGCTGCTCTGGCGCGGCGGGACCCACTGGCGAGCTACTCTGGGATACTCAGCGGGATACTCGGCGGGATCCACTGGCGGGCTGCTCTGGTGGGATACTCGGCGGGATGCACTGGCGAGCCGCTCTCGGCGGGATGCACTGGCGGCTCTGGCGGGATACCCGGCGGGCTCCACTGGCGGGCAGCTCTGGCGGGATACTGGGCTGGATCCACTGGCCAGCTGCTCTGGCGGGATACTTGGCGGGATTGACTGGCGAGCCGCTCTGACGGGCGAGCAGCTCTGGCGGGATACTGGGCGGGATCCACTGGCGAGCAGCTCTGGCGGGATACTCGTCGGAGTCCACTGGCGAGCTGCTCTGGCGGGAGCTGCTCTGGCGGGATACTGGGTGGGGGCGTGGTGTAGAAGCATCGCAAGCGCGGATTCCAACATAAAATCTAACAACCCCTTCCTGTCGGGTGGGGAAAAAAACGCCAAGCCCCTTCCAAAAAGAAACCCGGCGGGGGATTTAACGAAGTTGCTTATTCACAACCCAATGCAACACAAAAGCATCACCCTTTCCGAGCCTCAAGGTACTCTCAAAAACACGAAGGCGCCAACATGAAATGTAAACCCAACTGTGCGCCGGGCGGGACATTAAGCAAAACCAGACTGGCGAGCTGCTCTGGCGGGATACTGGCGGGATCCACTGGCGAATGCTCGAGTCGCTCCGGCTTGATACTCAGCGGGATACTCGGCAGGATCCACTGGCGAGCTCCTCTGGGATACTCAGCGGGGTACTAGGCGGGATCCCCTGCGGACCTCGGCATCCACTCGCGAGCTACTCTGGCGGGATACTGGGCGGGATCCACTGGCGAGCTACTCTGAGAATACTTGGCGGAATCCACTGGCCAGCTGCTCTGGCGCGGCGGGACCCACTGGCGAGCTACTCTGGGATACTCAGCGGGATACTCGGCGGGATCCACTGGCGGGCTGCTCTGGTGGGATACTCGGCGGGATCCACTGGCGAGCCGCTCTCGGCGGGATGCACTGGCGGCTCTGGCGGGATACCCGGCGGGCTCCACTGGCGGGCAGCTCTGGCGGGATACTGGGCTGGATCCACTGGCCAGCTGCTCTGGCGGGATACTTGGCGGGATTGACTGGCGAGCCGCTCTGACGGGCGAGCAGCTCTGGCGGGATACTGGGCGGGATCCACTGGCGAGCAGCTCTGGCGGGATACTCGTCGGAGTCCACTGGCGAGCTGCTCTGGCGGGAGCTGCTCTGGCGGGATACTGGGTGGGGGCGTGGTGTAGAAGCATCGCAAGCGCGGATTCCAACATAAAATCTAACAACCCCTTCCTGTCGGGTGGGGAAAAAAGCAAGAGAACCTTCCAGGCCCCAACGAGGCCAAATGACGCAAAATGGGTTCGGATGGGCTTCCCCAAAACTATCGCGCGGGCAACCAAGTTCTGTCACAAACGCAAACCAAATAACGACACAGGATTTTCCTGCATGATTGGGGTTTCAGAGCCACACCATTGGGTATGAGTGGGAACAGGATTGCTTTGGAAACCTCAGTTAAGTTGCTTGGTGAGAAAAGCGACGGACTGTGCTACTCTGCGTCGCTCACCTCAGCTCAAAAGCTTGGATTGAGTGGACCGAAGTTGACATTGCATTTTCTTAAGATGCATTACTTTCAAACGTTGCTGCGCATGAGCAGCCATCGGCACGCAAACAGCAATAATTTGTTTTGGCATTTATCACATGGGCAACGCAGACGACACAGCCATTTGCATCATGGATTCATTCCGCCCGGCTTTGAGAAGCTTGGCAGGCCAGTGGGCGCCACACAGGCTTTGGGAGAAGGCTTTGGGAAGCCATTGGCGTTTGAGGGCGGCGCCTGTAAGTGCTGTGTGCTGTGAGGCTAGTTTCGCCAACAGAAGCACAATGCGCTGACATGGGCCAGCAAAAAAGTGCGTGGCAGTCAGAAATCTACCTTTGGCATTTGGACGGGTCAACAGTTTGACCGCTGCGTGTCCAACACGAAGCTGTTTCCAAAGATGCTGCACCAGATTTCTGAATCAGGGATGATCGTCCTTCCTGCATCTGGTGCTTCATCGTAGTTATATGTGTTGAGAAGCTTCCAAAAGAAGCAATTCATGGAATGTGTTGGCGAACGCCAAAGCGAAGCCACACGTGGGGCGCATTAGTGGCTTCCACGGGGAAGTGTGTGGGGCGCAAAAAGTTGCAATGGTCTGTTTGGCCAAGCTGTTAAACAGTGATGATCAAAACAGGTAAGGGCCTCCGTTCCACTCCACAGTGCTTGTGGCTGATAAAGCCGGTACTTTCACGTGCGCTTTGAAAGCTGTTTTGCCCATGTTGTTGGAGCGGTAGGAGAGCCCTTTTGAGAGAACATGCTTTTGTCAGGTCCTCAAAGGGCTACAGATTCACCACGCATGAGTTGCACCCCATTGATTGGTCGAAACTTTCTGAGGCAACAGCGGACGCGGCCTGGAGCAGCTGTGGATCTCAATTGGCGTAAAGATGCAAATGGAGCGCGCGAAATGTACAAGCGTGTGTGTTGACCTCGGTTTGACGGCTTTTTCAATCCATGCAAAAACCAAACAGAAATGTACAGGCGGTCCGGGGGGGGGGGCCCAGCCAAGACGTCTGTATGCGCAGCCTGCTTGAGATTATGGCTTGCATGTGTCCGGGGTCTCCTCCAATACTCTTTTCAGAATTGCGGGGTAGACTAAATCTCAAACAGCATCAGAAAACGATATTTTTGGGTGTGCCGCAGATGTGGGCCAAGATGTACACACATCAATCAACCCCGGGTTTTGTTGCTTTTCGTCCTTTCGGGGTAATCAACAGGGTCTCCTATGCTTCCCCTTCCTGGCAGGTTTTGAACATCAGCTTCCCGGCCCATGTGCGGTGACTTTCCCTTCGCAAGGGTGATGTAAGGGAACCCGAGAGGAAACTTAACGCAAGGGCCTGAATAATCAGAATGCAGATATCACGTTGTATATATATATATATCATGGCTTTTCCTATTATCATTTATTATTCTTATCAGTATCAGCGTCATTATTATTTATCGCATTTTTCAACTATTATTACCATTATTGCTGTTGATTCTGATTATCATTTTCATTGTTTGGCAGTTCACCCAACGACCCGGAACCAGGCTGCAGCGCCGGGTTTCTGAATGTGCCGAAGATCAAGGGCAGCCACACGGCCATGAAGCGACCCGGCCGGAGTTCTCGGATTTGAAGCCTTGGCGTTTCGGACCTCCAGCGTGCTTCTCCAAAATTCCGGTTTTCCTGGTGGCTTCCCTTGAAAACCCAACAAAAAACGGGTAGCAAAGCAACTAAACACCAATCCCTCCATTTTGGGTTTGGTTGCTCTATTTGTGGCCCTTTTTTTGCCTTCAAAATCGACGACCCAAAAAAGATGGACCCTGGTTCCCCATTTTTTCTCGGAACCTTCTCTTCAAAGGGGCCAATTCGCTGCCTGTCGAAACTCAAAAACACATCTACAGCTGCTATTTGTTGGGGGTCCCCCGATTTTGACACACACACACACATTGGCTGAGATGTTACCTTGGGCTCCACGGGAAACGCAAGGGTATGTGCTTTGACACATACGTAAATCGGTTGAAACTGGATGAGGTTTGGTCAACATTTCCAGCTTTGTCTATAGTCCTTTTGGGAGTGAAAAAAAGGACTCTCTGAGTTTCCTACACAAACCAGGAGGCCCTCTAATCGACATTTTTTTTTTTTTTTTTTTTTTTAAATAGGGTATAGCACATTTTTGACCTTGGCATAAATGAGTGTGTCTTCAAATAGGGCCCCCCCCCCCCCAAAGTGGGTGGATTCCATTTGGTTTCCTTGAGAGTGCTTTTTAAAAGGATACCAAAGAGCAACACTCTTCGCAGGGTTCCCTCAAACGAGGACAACCTCATTTACACTATTATCTTGAGGATGTCACCGCGACCCATCAAATCGGACGGTATCAAAAGGGACTTGACATATCCCCCTTGCGATTGGAGCCTTTTTCGCATTCATGAAAAAGGGGTCCCCCAATGATAGGCTCTGAATGTGCTCACATTGTGTTCGACCCTTTCTGGTTCAGTCCTTGTGCCACACATAGTTCCAGCCGGGCAAGGACTCGGAGGCTTGCTGCAGCACAGTCAACCCTTCGGGATGGTCTTGAAGGGAAACAAAAAAGGCCATCGCTGTTTTGAAACAAACCCATGTGTCAAAACCAGTTTGAGCGCCTCCACATGTGCAGGCTTTCAGGTTGAAAATTCTCCCCGAACAGTTGTCCAGCAATGGGTGGCTTGGCCACCCCCGACGAGCCCATTGCATGGGTTTGTCTCAAAATAGAGACTCCCAAGTTTACCTCTGAAAGGGAAACTGTAGACATGAATCAACCTTACGGTTCATGTAGAGCCCCAGGAGGTTATCCTAAAACACAGGAGCCACGCCAACATGGAGGTTGACCACGAGGCTGTCCGACCACAGGGTCCTGGCTCTACCCTGTTTTTCGGACTTTGGGGCACCGCTGGACCTGGTATTTGCTTAGAATCTTTGGAGCACTCCAGTGTTCTTTTGTTGGAACAGGATCGTTCCCTGGCAGAGCGCCACATATTGCAGGGGTCAACCCAGACTCTCAGTGGTGCCCTGCCTTTCCCTTTTTGGGAGGGGTTCTCTTGAACGCCAGCTGCCCAGAAAATCCGCATTTCTTTCTTTCTTTCTTTCTTTCTTTCTTTCTTTCTTTCTTTCGTCTTTCTCGTGGAAACCCATCAGGGGTTGTCAAAACCCCGCAGCCGCAGGACCGGCATGCTGGCCGGCGAGTGTGCCACCGACGCGGTGCTCGATGGCGCCGGCGACGGCTCGGAGGCCTTTTGGCGACGTGTGAGCGGTTGGGCACGGTTTTTGGGTCCTTGCAGTCGGGGAAGCCGAAGCCAAAGCCCCCCAAACAGCACCAAAGGGCCAGAGGGCCAGTTGTCTGGTTGAGTGCCCTCAGTTGGCTGCTGCTATTTGTCTTCCGGTTGATGGCCCTTAAATCGAACGCAGGCAGACAGACCCTTTTCATTGTTTCTTGGTGCGTTGTGTTTAGGCCAACTTTACATTGGAGCTTCCTCCCGGGAACGTCTTTCCGAGACTTGAGTGTCAACTTCAACCCAGTTTTGGGAAGACTGGAAGAAGCATTGGCGGGCCTTGCTTGGTTGGCTTTTGTCGGTGGTTGCTTGGCAGTTTGGATGGCTTTGTTCCACTCAGTGTCGCTTGGGATTTTGGCCTTCGGGCGGTCTGAGGAAATGAGTTCCTCAAGGAAGCCTTGCCAACGAGTTCAACAAAGTTCGTTTTTCAGGATACACCTAACAACAACCTTTGAAACGGCCAGCAAAGGTGGTTTTCAATACGGGAAATAGGGGGACACCATCAAAACGGGCGGTTTCCATTTGGTTTCCCTCGCACCCGTCCACTCCTTTTGGCCAAAACTCGTCTCCAAATTAAGGACCCCTCTTCCACGCGTCCGGCGTCGGCGCCTCTTCCGCGCGTGTCCGGCGTCGGCGCGTCCGGCGCGAGGTGTCGCGGTACGAGGAGGAGGTCCGGGGCAGCTGGGTCTGGGAGGAGCTGACGCGGGTGCGGAACTTCAAACCGGCAGCTCGGTTTTTTGAGGACAGGTCTTCGGATTCTGGGCGGCCCCTCTAAGTTTTTCGTATTTTTGTTTGGGCAGGAAAGGTCAAACACTAGCGGGTGAACTCTACCCACAAATCAAACTGTTTGCACAAATGGAGACCAAAAAAGCACCGACGCTGATTGTCAGGGGCTCCAAATACTATATTGAGATGCACCCTGCAAAGACATGTCTTAGTTGGTTTCCATTGTAGGCTATTAGGTGTCCTCGTTGAACTGCCAGGCTTTACTTGCTTTCCGTGAGCTTCCCTTTTCAGCACCGATCGCCCGGGGCTCTAAGTCTGAAACCCGTGCGGGAAGCCCTCCAAAGGCTAGGCTTGACTTGGCGTGCCTTGTGGTTGTGGTGTCTGAAACAAGTCGCTTTTGGGCATTCTGAGTTCCTTTCAGGGAATTTAAGTCAGGAGTCTGCAAACCCGATAGTCTGTCCCCTTGGTGCCCCCAAAAGACCAAACCATTGTGAAATCAAAGTTTAGGTTCCCACTTTTGATGAGTGGCGAACTCCCCGAAGTGAGAAAGTTGTTGTGGTTGGATTACCCCGAAATACCGATCAAGGGTGACATCGGGGTTTAGGTTACTTGTTACTTTCCAAAGAGAGAACGTGATTGGATATTTCGGCATAGAAAGGCATCTGGACTTGGTGGCCCCCGGCCATCCGGTTCCTTGGCTTTCTTATAAGGGTAGCTTTCCCATTCTTTCCAGGGATCCTTCTTTCTAGAAAACCACAAAAACCACCATGGGAAACAGCGATCGGTTTTCGAAAAGAACGATGGTTGAACAGAATGGACAAGGAATCAACCTCTAGATTTTTAGTTGGTTTACTAAACCAAGTAAAAATCTAGAGGTTGATTCCCCATTCTTTTGAAGCAATTTAGTGGTGGTTTCTCCGATTTTTTCACCCACGAACAGTTCTTCACTTTTCGCCGGGTCCCGATCGGATCTGGGGGCAGCCCGGAGCATCGAAGACGCTGAGGCCTGGCACTTGGGGATGATCCCGGGCCTGGGCTATGGGTCTGTGTCCCTGATGCTCAGCCGCGGCAAGGCCGGACACCTTTTTTCTTCTTCTCTTTTTTCCCCGTTTCTTTTTTTCTTTCTTTTTTTTCTTCTTCTTCTTTTTTTTGCGGGAAAAAGAAGCGAAGTGGGGGAAGCGGCTTGAGCCTTCTGCCAAAAAGGGGCTACGAGGGAAAACGGAACAACAACTGTGGAGGTCCGGAGGTCCTGCACTTCATGATTCCTTGCTTCAGGCTTTGGATAGAATGATTGTAGCCGACTCAACTTTAGACTCCCAGAGGCGGTACAGCAGCTTGGGAGTATTCGCTCAATTGCCCAGGTTTCCGCCAACTCAAGCCATGCCCGTAAAAGGAACCGATGGCACCGGTTTGATGAGAACCAGCTGATTGCAAGGGGGTGATGTCTAGTCTTTTGCTCCAAAAGGAACACCTATGGGAACACTTGAGAGTGCCTTTTTTGTTGAACCCCAAAAAAGAACGCCCGCCCAAGGTGCTTCCATAAACCTGGGAAGGTCTTCCTGTGGTGAGTGGCAAACTCCAAACCTTCTGTTGGGTGATTGCATCATCTGAGGCAAGGCAAGGCCAATGGGGGCCTGCGGGTTTGCTCGGAACTTCGGGTTTCTTGAAGTATGTGGCTTGGCTTTTCTCTTTTGGTTCGGCCCACTTTCGCCATAGCTGCGAAAGAAAGAACTTAGGGGTATACTGCAAGGTGCCACTTTTTTGGGTTTCCTCCCTTTTTCATTCCCTTTGGAACCAACCCAAACAGGGTGCTTTGAACAAGAGGCATGGTTCTGTAGCCTCGTCCGGCATCAGGAGCCGTGGACCTTCAGATGGTCCAAGAAGGATAGCACCTCGGCGCCAAAACAGCATCGCGAAGGGGCGCCATTTACAACGCCAAGAAGTGGCTGATTGGTAGAGTCGTCTTATGCGAAGATTGGGTTTGTCGCAAAGTTTCAGGACCTCCCAAGCATGTTTTCCTTTTGGCTTTTTGCAGGGGTTCCCGGCGCAAAGCCACATGTGAAGTGTTCAACGTGGCACCCCCGAGTGGTCTTTCGAAGCCTTGGAGAGCAGGGCGCCAATTTTGGAGATAAACCCATGGCTCGCGTCCGGTGATGGTCAGAGCCGAACTTGTAGCATCCAGATGCGGGAGGATAGTCCACCAGCGGCTGGCCAGATGTATGCGGCCGGTCGGCGGGCACCAGTTTTTGTCAAGAGCTTTTGGCGTGTTCGCCGAAGTTGAAAGGGTTGAATCATGGCGATGCCAACTTTCCAACGTCTTGATAGGACAAGCAACAACAGGGTGGTCCTGGCGAACATTTGCCCCGCATGAGGTACCGTCTGCCTAGCCGTGCCAATTCTGCTTAGAGATCCTTCTCTGAAAATCGGTGTTGCTCGAAACTAGGTGCCTCTAGAATGGTTGGTTTCGTTTGTATCCCCATTCCAGTGCCCTTCCACATATCCAAACAGGGGTTCAAACCCGTTTTGTCAGATAGGTCCGGGCCGCATATCTGGGCAAACTACAAGCCTCACCCATCCTTACGATTTGTTTTTAGGTAGTCCTTATTTAGGGCTGGTGGGCGTTTCGGTTGGACCACCGAAGCCTTTCTTGGGGTACCCCTATTTTGATGCATCCTTGTCCCCCCTCCCTCCCCCCCAAACAAAAAGACATCAAAAACATGGGGCCCAGTTCCCTAGTGGTTTCGCTTTGAACACGAAAATAGACCAAGGCAGTGGCCCCTTCTGTTTGCTCGTGAGGTGAGTACACCAAGCCGGCGGCGGCACCTCGGATGAGAGAAAAACATGGCGAGTTTCTTTCAGATGGGACCCCCCAAAAGTTGGGGGGGACACTCACGTTTTTTGGGAACCCCATTTGGGAGTTGGCGTGATCTTGGCCCTGTTTCTGTTCCAAGGAAGTCTGTTTTTGCCCGACGGCTGAAAGCTATGGATTTGGTCTCTGCCCAGATAGTCTTTGGGGTCCCTTTGGGAATATATCACCTGCTCTTAGTTGGGGGCATGATTTTGGTCCTGTTTTTGGGGGTCCAAAGAAGCAGACATTTGCCTTTGACCCACTGGGCCTTGGGGTGGCTACGGGCCAGCTTCAGGTTTGGGAATTGTGTAGAATCTGCAGATCTGATAAACAGAAAACCAATCCAGGTGAGAATTTTCCTACAAGAGGAATACAATATGGCTCTTGTACTCGGTATACAAGGCGTGAGGGCAGCTTCTGAAGGGAGTCTTCTCCAGCAACTTGAACGTTTGCGACCGAATTGAGCAGACAGTATCGATGGGCTTCGTACCATGCATCTTTTCTCCGACCGCATTTTGGCTAAGTGGGCTCTGAGAACTGTGGGAGCTGGCCACGATGAGTCGGCCAACAAATCTGCCCCCTCTGGACAAGGCCCTATTTGGATTACCGCGGCCACGCCAGAACGCCATTGCCAACGCTTCCGTCTTCCTGCCAATGCACTGGACCCTGGCGTGGGCCAAGCCTCGGGATGGGGACCCCGAGGAGGAGGCCGTGGCAGAGCTTGCGAAGGTGATGGCGGGCGAAGGAGGGGCTGCGGAGCTGGCCGTGTCGCACCTCGTCCACACGGCGGAGGTCTGCTTCGCCGTAGTGGACACGTCCACGGTGACGCTGCCCTACACAAGGCGCGGGGTGAGCAGCTTTGTGATTGCACTGCTCAGCCCGGGGGGTGAGGAGGCCGTGAGGCAGTGGCCCAAGCAGGCGCAGCGTGAGGAGGCCTTCATCTCGGGCACCACTGGCGGTCCAGAAGTGGTGGTGGAGGTGCAGTGGAAGGGACGATGCCAACTGAAGCTCGCAAGCAACCGGGCTGCTGCCGGCCCCAGTGATGCGGATGCTTTCCACGGCGCGCACTTCAGCTTGCAGGTGAACCCGCGTCCGAGCCGGCAGACCGAGCCCAGCGGGTCTCTTACCTTCACCTTCGCAAGCGATGCCGAGTGCAGGCAAGTGGCGGCTCTCCTTGCGGAGAGCATCAAGGCGCATCGGGCCGGACCGGAGGATCTGAGGTTGAAGGCCAGGATCCAGGCGCCGGGCAAGCCAGGACACGTGTACCTGAAGTGGGGTGCCACAAGTAGCATCGGAGCCGATGGGTTGGCGGACATCATCAGTAAACGGCTTGAGGAGCTCAAGGTTGCGGCCTAGTGCCGTGCAACCTGGTGCTTACAAGTCGTCTGCGTGAGTGCCAACTCCTATGAAGGAAAAATTGGGCCGCTTTGTGGTCAGCTCGGTGCCCATGAAGGGAGCGCTCAGGCCAGGTCAAAATCGTTCAAACATAGTCTTCTTTTGGCGGGGTACTTGAAAGGGTAGTGCCTTCAACATGTTGTGAATCATTTTCGGGTGGTCGTCTGACGCAGATGTCGCACTGGTCTCAGAGACAGAGGACCCCGCCGAACAGAGATCCATGCGGGTGTGCAGGTCGAATTTTCCTCCTGACTTGGCAAGCTTGAGACTTGAGGCTGCGGTTTCCGGCTGCATCTCAGAGGCCCAAACAGCCAATAGGCCATGGCCAGGCAAAGGGAAGGGCAAAGCGAAACGGAAGTGGGAAACGAATCTGACGAGGGGGCTAAGTTGTAAGCTGTCGCACGCTAATCGTAAGGTAAAGCTGGAATTATGCTGAGGCAAGCTTCCTTCCTGGTTTAAGAGGGTCTTTTGGTTGACACGGCTTCCGAGGGAACATGTGTTCATTGACCACCAAGCCAAACATGGTCGAGCCTCTTGCGCGTTTAGGAATGCCAAAAGATCGAGTACCCCAAGCCGGACGGGGTCTACTCCTTCGATCTGCTGGAGAACCTCGCCCGGAGCGGCCCGGCACGGGTCGAGTGCTGGGCAATCCGTTCCGGCCGCGGATCGGTGCTGAGGGCGGACACTTTTTTTTTGGGGCCGTGACACCTTTTTTGGAGTTGGCGCCCCGTACCCTTTTCCGGGTTTAAAGGGAAACCAAGGGGAAGCCACCATTCTGACCCACTTTGGTACCGTTGGGATTGGTTTTAAGGGACGCCAAAGGGAAAGGCCTCAATGTTCGGTATAGGGGAGGCAAAGGGAACACCATCATGGTGCCATTGGGGGCCCTCCAAGTGGGCCATCAAAACACCACTGCACTTCTTTCGGGTAAGTCCTTCACTCGGGTTCCTTCTGAGGGAGAAAATGGCCGTGATCCCCCTCCCCACTGAAGTTTTGACCTGGCGCGTTTGGAGTGTTTTTCTTGGAACCTTGGTGCCTTTCCGGGATGTTTTGAAGGGAGGTCCAGCATTTTCCTTCCGAGCCAGTTTATTGTCCGGTTGCGAAATAAACAATATAGAGTCGGGCAAAACGGCAAAACCATGTTCAAAACCGGAGAAGCGGAGGGGGTAGTCAAAGGGCCAGCAATGGGCATGTCAGGGAGCTTCGTGGGACTTTTATGCTTGATGTTCTCCTTCCCAAGGCTTTTTGATGGCAAAGAAGCAGCTGCGAGTTTTTGGCTGGCAGTTCCCTGTTTCTGTCCCGGGCCCTGTAAAAATCGAGAAAGTTGGGGATGTTCTATTGACAAAGAATGAAAAGCACATCACCTTTCAAAAGCTGGGGTGGCCCAAACGTGGTTCAAACCGACACCTTTGGGTCTCAACGGAGGAGTTGATGCGGTTTCCCATGGCCAGACTCCTTTCTTATCCTGGCCACTCTGGGAAGGAGGGTCGCTTGAGGTGGGGTGAATCACGAGCATGACCAGCCGGCCCATTTGAGGGTGAAGGAGGAGAGGCAGCACCGCGGCTGAGTGACACCCTCTGGAGTCCCGCCTGACATGGAACCTACAGGCTGGCTTTAGAACAACGGTCCGCACCAGGACCCATGTTGATGTCAGGTTCCATCTTAGATAAAAGAAATGCCTTTGTCGGGCTTGGACCGAGCCTTTTGAACCATTCCCAAATCTCGGGGTAGACACGTGCTTTAGTCTCCTTGGTTTTCCAGATTCGGGGCGAAGTTTGTACCTGTGCGGCAACGGAGCGGAAAGAGCAACATTTTTGGGCTGCAATGGGACCCCAGCAAAACGGAAACGAAAATGCGGAGGTCTTCTGAGGTGGACGCATTTGGTCTGTTGAAACACGCCTAGAACGCATTTCTTAGCAATTTTGTCGGGTCCACCACACCCACAGACAATTGAGTTCTGTTGGACATCGGGTGGTCCGAAAGCCCCGTTTTGGAAGGTTCAAAGGTTTCAGTTTTATGGTTCGTTTGGACAAATACAAAACCAACCGCAAGCTAGGGTTCTTTGGCTTTGTGGCTCCAAATAGCCTGAAAAGGATTGCGTATCGCTCGAGCTGGTCACTCGCCACCATTTCTTTGGGGCAACCCCTTTAAATCTCCAGAGAGTGATGTTGAGGATGCCGCTGAGAACCCAGGGTGTTGTGGGCATCCTCGGGCTTGGAAGGAGGCACAACTCACTCCCTGAGTTCCTGAAGTTTAACTTTGGAAGGCGATTGGAGTTGTAAACAAGCAGTTGCTTTTTCAGTAACACTCAGGAATTGACACAACATCTTGTAAGGTTCGGTCAACATGTCCAGTAGTCTGTGGTCCATTTCAGGTTCGGGACATGGGATTCTCGCTAAATTTTCACTGAACTGCCCATTTCCTTTAAAGCTAGGAGCAGGTTATTTTGTCAGGGGCTGACATGGTTCTACTTCCTGGTTTGATTGGTATACAAACCTTTGTTGCGTTAGAACCAAAGGTTCTGGCGCTCGGGTAACATGAGCGATGCATCATGCATGGCTGCATGCCCTTGCGAATGCGATCCATGCCTGATTATTGTTTTGATTATTGTAGGTGTTTGTTTTTCGGGTAAAACTCTAAACAGAGTAGGCACTTTTGGAGTTCCAATATTTGCACTCCATCCACTGTCGGAAAAGGAACCAAAGGATCCCCGGATTAGAAAACCCTGGGCTTGTGGGAAGCCGGATTCCTTTTGTGGGTGACACCGTGACACCCCCCAAAAAGGTACGATCGGTGTATTACTTCGGGGTTCCCATTACTATAGTCCCAATCCTTTTATAAACTTCTTCCACACTCCCTTTCAACAAGAACACGGCTTCAACCGCTACTGGTTTGACGGGTGTGTCTCGTTTTCTTCCCCAGACTGAGCTCCCCCTTCTTCCCTTTTTGCTTTTTTGGGGTCCCCTTTGTTTTCCACTAACCAGGCATTTATTATATTTTTTTGCCAGGGTCCGAATTCCAGCCTCGTTTTGGGGACCCTATCCGACCCTTCGGTCGGACTCCCTCCGGCGGTTTGGGGCGGGGCCGACGCCGCCGGATCTGAGGTCGGCGCCCCTGGAGGTGTCGCTGCCCACCTACGACGGCCCCGAGGGCCGCTTCTGCCCCGCCAAGGTCTACGAGCGCCGCGGCATCGGGGGGCAAATCGGGGGGCCGGGGCGGTTTGGAACAAATAGGTTTTTCGACCCAGTTTGGTGGGCTCTTGCGGGTTTGGGGGGGGGGGGAATTTAGGAGTCCTTGTTTTTGTCGGGCCTAGTTTTGTTGGGGCCTGGAAGCCAAAAGGTAAACTGTGTCGCAGCGAAAAGACACGTTTGGGCTTGAAAAAAGGGGTGGGGGTCCGACCGGGTTTCTGACTTTTGGAGGAAACCGGCGGATCAAACAGGGGGTAGTTTCAGGCGTTGTTCTGGGGAAGGAGGGGGTATGCTGGACACGTAAGGTTGGTTTTGACAACCTCCTTCTTAGGGCGTTGTTTTGTGGGGTGTGGGCCCACTAAGAGTCCATGTTGAGGGGGAGAGAGTTGAACAGAAGTAAATCCCTTGGAAGGGTCAACTGGCTCATGGTGCCAACGGTGTTTTTCTGTGGTGCAATGTTTGGGTGGACACGTGGCGATTTTGGCACAAGACTATTCCTGAGAGCTGTAGGAACTGGACGGAAGAACGGGGTTACCACCATGTGCATCCATGGCTGAGTTTCCGGAAGTGGCTGTGGCTCAAAACCGGTACCACAATGGAACCCTGGTAAGTGGAAACATGGACCAAAACCTGCGTAACCCCTCCTATTTCATTTTGAGCCACACCCAAGTTTGCTTGTTTGGGGCCTTTTTGTTCTCCTTCCGTGCGATCAAAGAAATGGGACTGGATGTTGGACAAACGAGGTTGAGTCTTTGATTCTCAAGCTCCTTTCTCTCCAGCTCAGGTATGTGCCGGACGAGGACAAGGGAGGCATGAAGCTGCAGATCAATGCGCAGAACTGCGTGCACTGCAAGTGTTGCTCCATCAAGACCCCGCAGGAGGGACAAGTTGGCTCCTGGGGACCGTGTACGGCCATGTTCGGTCGTGTCTTGTTTTTAGGGGACACCCCTCCAAAAAAAGACAGTCGTGTTCATACTGTATTCGTTTCCAGTTGCCCCTTCGGCCTCCCTTGTTTCGGGGGCGCACGCAACGGTTTCTTTCGAAGGTGCCTTTCGTGCCGCCTTTCTTGCTTGTGCTCAGGGAGCTGAGCCCCCAAAGAAGATACCGCTGAGTACTTGGTGTTATTCAAGCATGGTTTGTGCTCTGGGTATTTTTTCCTCGGCCCAACATGAAATCAACCGATTTTGCTCAGCAGAGACAGTAGGACCTACTTCTGGAAATGGTTTCTGAACCTTTCTGTCAGATCCCACAAAAGAACAACAAGCTAAAGGGGTTGCAATGTCTCAGCAACGCGAAGTGGGGGCTCCCAACCAAAAGGAACACCGCCATGTAATAAACACGGCCATCAACTCCCATCAACTCCCATCAACTCCCAACAACTCCCAACCAACAGGAGCACCGCCATGTTGGGTTTCCGCCCCCCTTCCAAAAACACACACACACAAACAAACACGCACCTGGTTTTCTCTTTGGGTTGGGCTGTCTCAGGAGTTCATTAACTGGACAGTGCCGGAGGGCGGCGGCGGCCCGCAATACCCGGCCATGTGAGACGTGCGGCGAGCACGCGCGGCGCTTTGAATCGCTGGTTCTTCTGGAGGTGCCCTCAATAGGCCCATCCAAAAGCTGAATCTCGTGTCCCATGGAGATCCAAAAAACGCTTTTTGGGTTTGGCAGCCTGAGCTGTGAAAATGTCAGGGAAAGGTTTGGGTGCCGCCTTATTTTGGGTGCAGAATGGCAAGTTACTGAATGGCAAGCCCATATCATGCGCGAAGCCACTTGACCTTGGCCCGTTTGTATATTCGGCAGAGCTCTAAATAGAGGACAAGTAGTCCTTCTCCCTTCTCAATCCGGCACTTCAAGCGCTGTGCGCTGCTCATTTTCTCAGGAGGTTATGGGTGAGGAGTACGAAGTCTGGGCGATTTGGTCGGCCCGGGACCCAATAAATCCCCAAACGGTCTCATAGGATCCGGTTCGGAACCGGTTTTTTCTTCAAGACAACATCTGGGAAGGACCCAGGGTTCCGAAGCCAAAAGCCACAGCCCGAAAGTGCGTTGTTTTTTTTTGAGGAAGGGCAGCCAACATGGGCATTCACAGCAGCCAGGAATCTTGGGGCGCACCATCCGTCCGTTATAGGGCCCCTAACAACCACTAGAGCATAGGGCAGTTGGCTTTGCCACGCTCGAGCTCGAGCCGCGCCAGTTGGGCCGGTTTGCGCTTCGTTTGAAACGGCAACTCGGGCCCAAGGTCCGACGGGCGGAGGTAGAAGATTCTAGAACTTCCCTTTCCCTTCAACCATCCCTCAGCCAACCGTTTCCCCTGCTCTTTGAGTCTTTTTGTGTTCAGATACAGTTGGAAGTTACCCCTAAGCTGAACGCTCTGCTTCCGGCTCGGCTGTGTCCGGGCCCCACTTGGGGCGCGCAATGTGCGGAGTAGCACGCCGAGCCGATGGCAAGGGAAAAGGAGCGGCGAGGTGTTGATCGCCGCTGATCGCTGCCGCTGAGTGCTAAAGCAAATCCCAGCCATTACCATATATATATATATATACACATACATACATAGCTATGTCCTACCTTTGGCTGTGAATTATGACGGGACCCCCCCTGAAGAGTGGCTGGTGGACATAAATCCCTTGACCCTTGAGCAGCAGAATTCGGGAAATCAGATTTTTCGGCGTGCCCTAAACACAGCCCCGTTGCTTTTTGAAGAACGTGAGCCAAGTGCCGATCGCCTACTTTGTTGCATTATTTTTTTGATCACTTGCGATCCTAAGGGGCGTTGCGACACAAGGAGCCCTGATTTCTCGGGCGAATTCGTGATGCTCCAAACGGGTTTCGTTCTAAGCGCATCGCAAAACAACCAACCTAGGCCCCAAAGTAACATGGAAGCCAAAACCGGGGTACCCCGAAGTTGATTCCTGCACTTTGCATTCGGCTTCGACTCGTAAAACTGCAGATGAAAGAGACACATTTTTCACTTCCTGCATCCAAGATCCGCTCCAGCCAACAGTCGACGAAGAACGCGTGGACCCACCGCTCAGCTTTTTCGGAAAGAACCCCACCACGGGATGTTGACCCTTTTTGTTAACATACATGTTCCCTTACGGATCAAACATGGCATTTTTGTGGCCACAGTTGTGGGACATTGGGTTTCAGGCTGCCACTTTGTGCGCGATTTCTTGGTGAAGTCCCAAAATAGAAAGTAGTCATATGGGCAGAAAATCCGGTTTCACAGAAAGCCTATTGTTCATAGCGATGCTCATATTGTGCTTTAATCGCAGACTCACATGGAATCCAAGAAGCCACAATAGGGGCTAAGTAATTGCTCCGAGTTCCTAATGTCGAGACGAAATCCATTTCGCGCCACCTAAGAAATCATGGAATGATTGGATTCCTCTGTAAATACTCACTTCCTTGAGTTTCTGGACTTTAGTCACTTTTTGGGTTTGGACCACTTGAGTGGTAAATAAAGAACCGCTGGGACTTCTTTTTTTTGCCGATCCATTCAACGTGCGAATGGAGTTCCATCCATGCCAGGGGTTTTCCTTTAAGATTACCCTTTCCATCCTAAGTTGGGGGTCCCCAACTTGACACCCCGAACTCCAGGAAAAAAACCGCGCCAAGAGCAATGGCTTGCTCACTGGTGCAGGGAATGACCGAGTCCGGGTGGTTGAACGAACCGAATTGTTTTTGGGCATTCCCAGGAAGGAAACCACCAGTATGGTTTTGGTCGGTGTCATTCCAATTCTCATTCCCTGCCTATTGACCCAGCTAGTTTGCAGCTTGCCTTCAGTTGGTGGTTTGGATTAATGGTTTTGGTGGTGTTCTGGAGGTTCCCATCCTTCAGCAAGTTCGGGGTAAAAAAATCGAAGTTCCAATCCACACCACCAACTAGGCTGGTTCTCAGCAGAATGAGGGAATGACCCCCATGGTTCCCATCCCTTGTGCTTTCCTAGGGGATCCCTTGGTTCATTCCCACCAAGCCAAGCCAACGAGCAGGGCTTACGATTTCTCAAATGTCAAATGAGGCGAGCTCTACCTGAGCCTTCCTGGTGGGCTCGGGGTCATCGTGGACAAGGAGCTTGAGGCGGGCCTCAGCGGGGGATGGCGTCTGTTGCGCCGTTGAGCATTCTGAACCTGTCTTTCTTTGAGAGTACTCGTGTTTTTTTGATGGGTTTGACGGAAAACCAAGGGAAGAACACCATTTTGGGGGCTCCAGTAAAAAAGAAGGGACACACCCGATTTGGGGCGTTCGTGACGTTTCCTTGGTGAAGTACACGTGCCCAGAAAGTCCTTTGACACGTGAAGGCCGACGGGCCAGTTGAAAAGGACAGAGATTTGCAAGTCAAGCTGGGCAAAACGTGTGGAACCCTTATTTCCATCTGTTTTTGGGAGGGAACTGGCAACAACATGATAGATGTTATGGGCTCCTGGCCTTCATGCTTTTCGGGGGAAACCTATTCAACAGGCATATTTTAGTTTCAAACGAAACAAGTTTGGAGTTTTTTAAGCCCACATCTTAGTACTAAAACACACACCACTCAGCAACCAGACATGTGTGTCTGTGTGTCTGTGTGTCTGTGTGTGTGTGTGTGCGTATGTGTGTGTGTGTGTGAGTGTGTGTGTGTTGGTGTGTGTGTGTGTGTGTTGGTGTTGGTGTTTGTGTTTGTGTTTGCGTTTGTGTTTGTGTTTGTGTGTGTGTGTGTGTGTCTCAGTGTGTCTTGTTTCTTTTTTTGTGCGTGTCTCTCTCTCTCTCTCTCTGTGTTTTGTTTTGTGCTCAGTCTTTTTTTTGGGTGCTTTTTGTGATTTGTTTTGTTTAGTATTGTTTTTTTTGTTGGTGCGTGTCTGTGTGTGTCTCTCTTCGTGTCTGGGGTTTGACCCCTTCTCCACACCGCCCGGGCCACGCGAGGCCTACGAGCGCGGGCTCAGGCAGCAAGAGCGGCTGGCCGCCCAGGAGCGTTCAACCGGTGATGTTTTGTCCGGTTCAACTGTGTAACCCAGCCATGTTTTTATAGATTTTAGATCTGTTTGGCAATCTTTTTGTAGGTTTTAGATCTGTTTAGCCATGTTTTTATAGGTTTTAGATCTGTTTGGTTGGCTTGGTTGGGTGTCCGAATGTAACCCACTTAGTGGGTTATTCAGGGTCCTGTTTCAATGCTGCCATGCTCGTGCTCAGCTGGACTATGTATTCTGACACCATGGCCTTCTCACCAGCATGAAATTGAGGGTGGAGTACGGTGAATCAAGACTGGTGGAGTTGGACGCGTGAATGAATTGCATGCTCCCCCGGCTCAGACAACCACTGATGTTGACTTTCGGCAGATTTCGGGACTGGTTGTTCAACCTCGAGCTCGTTTCCCCTGCTTTAACCAGTGTCACTTTTTGCGAGTCAGTTTGACCACCTGATATTTGGAACGAGAGTGAGATCTAGATCTCAGCTTTCTGGATCAGAGACGTGTTTTTTTTTTTTGTTTAAATGTATATGATTGGCATTATTTTTTCTAAATGTGCTTCGTGTTCATTCTCCCAAATATATTTGTTGGATGTTGGATTTGGGTTTTGATTTAAACGCCCTACATTAGTTTCCTGGATTGCAATAAAGAAAGCATGCATATCCACCTCCCAAAGCGAGCCCACCTTTGACCTTTTTGAGTTTTCTTTTTTTGGTCACGGAGAGGTGATCATTTTTTATTCCGCCGGGGCAGCTGAGATGCGTCACGTGAGAGGACCCGCGGCGTGCAAGTTTGATGCAGCTGGCGGAGGGTCAGCGATACCCCACCACTTTCAGCGCGGGAGCCCAGCGAGTGAGTCGCCGGTGGCAGGGTGGGGGGTGGGGTGGGGTCGCCTCAGATACGCTATGTCGTCGTTTCTTTTTTGTTCTTTCGGGGGGGGGAAACAAGCCCATTTGGAGCCTCGGCACTCCTCAGGTCCTGAGGTCGAATATTCTCCAGGGAGATGAATGCCACGGGCGCAAAAAGCTTCGCCAAACAACTCCAGTGATTTTTCAATAACGTCAACGTGGGGATCCTCAGCAACGAGCCGCCGAACAAACCAGAAAAAGGCCTTTGGATGTTCAGCAATTTCTGGTGCGTTTGGCTGTTGGTAGCGTTTGAGGGTTCTCTGAGTGGGAATCGGACAAATGGCGGTTTCCTTGCGGAGCCTCTTAAAATCCATCCAAATCATCCACCTTTTGAGGAACCCTTTGGTTGTTTGGAACTGGATGGCCAATGATCAAGTGACACCAAGTGGAGGCAACTCTTCATTGTGCGTTTGGCTTATTTTTTTCTTCTTCCTCAGCTACCTGCTGGACAGGGACATGGAATCACTGGGATGGTCACTGCTGACAGCCCGCTTGGGGTATCATAAGCCGATTCTACCAATTCAGCCAGGCTGGCTTTACGAGAAGCCGCAGTGCTTGGACTACGTCCACCACCAGGCGGGTCACCCTTGCAGGTGTGTTTGTGTGTCTGTGGGATTTGTTTTGCTGGGTTGTTTAAGATCAGGAATCTGCACTACTATAGCAAACCTGCATACTTGTCACGGCCTTCTTGCCCACATCTTCCCCGCCGATTACTAGCCGCAAGAGACATATTATGGTGGTGTGTTGATTTGGCAAGTCAGTTTGTGTGCTAGTGTTTGACAGGGGCACCAAGAACAACCGCGGCTGTTTTTAGGGGTTCCCCCATTTCAAGACAACCTCCAGCCTTGGCAGGAGAATCGTTGTGCAGCAGAAGTTCAACCTGAATATGTCTATGTATCCAGAACATGCCCAACTGTTGATTCCCCTCCAAAAAAACAACTGCCAAACAGCCGAATGGGGTTGGGGACAACAAAGAAGCACACGCCAACCCTGAACCAATACCAAATCAACCCTAAACTCACCCCAAAACGAACCTAAACCGACCCTAACCGAATACCAACTCTACACCGATCTCCAGGGCACCTGCGGGTGTTGCTACATGTTCGCGGCCCTGGACTCCTTGTCGGACCGGCACTGCATCGACACCACCAAGGCCATCGATTCGATGCGCTCCCGAATGGGGCTTGGGACGGAATCGAAGCTTTGCTCGCTGGATTTCGTGTGTGTTTTGCGCGTGAATTTCGGGGGAACATCTTTGTCCCGTTAATCCAAGGATGTTGCCAGCCCTAAGATCAACCAGACCTGGCAAAAAGAAACAGACCTCGTAAAACAAACAACACACACACACACACACACCTACCTTCCATCCAACCAGGATAGAATTGAACCTTTGCATGGACATTCTTACATGGGGATTTGTGTCCACCAACCATTGTGCATGGTATTCAGAGTGTCAAAGATAAACTAATCGTTTCAGGGCGCTTCCCAAAAATAGGGGGCGACCCAAAAAATACACGACACACACAAGTTTTCCCTTTGACTTCCCTTACAGCCAACCCCTAAGAGAAAGAGGGTATTATGCGTAGTGAACACATACCCGGGTCGGAACTGGGGCATGTTTGTTGGTGGACAGAACTAACTCGGGTTGGCAAGACACGTTTTGATGTTGAGTGCTTAAAAGCCAAGAGGCAGAAGTCTAGAGACAGTCCAAGCAATGGTGGGGGTCCACAGCCCTCGATTCAATGACATCTGAGTATGAACTTGATTGGGGAGCGCCCTCAGGAATGTTATTCCGCGTTTTGATGTGCATTGCGGGTCACCAGTTTGAAATTTATGCCCAACTGACGAAGTTACTTTTTTTTCGGACCTCCGCCAGCGCTTGATCCAAACCAGCAGTTGATTGGCCAGCTTGTTTAGCTGGGAATCCAGCGACTTTGTAAGGTCCCCTTTTGTATTTCCACCCATTGTTTGTGGAGAAGTTGACACCACCTGTTTTCCAGGGTATTCCAGGTTTGTAATCCATGGACCCTGTAAGGCAACTTGCATTCCTTTTTCAACCACCTGTTTTTCCCAGGGTTAACTTTTTGCTAGACGTGCAGAGTCACACCCTTGAGTCGAGGGGCCCCTGAAACACACCCCCTCTAAGAGTTGATTGGGGGTGTTTGTCTTTTTCAAGCATCCTTTTAGGGGCTTGAAAACCCAAATTTTATCAGACTTGGAGGTGTTTCAACTTGACCTTTTGACGAACATTGGGATCGGTGTGTTTGGGGTGGAGAAGTGAGGTCCCAGAACCAAAACAGATCAAGCCTTGTCTTCCCTTCAGGCTCGAAGCCTTCCCTTTAGACTGGGCAGCCCCAAAAAAGTCGCATCTAGAGCTGCTCGGAGCCTTTCAGAGGGTTTCTCGGCAGCTAGGATTTCGACCCTTCGCGGCGTTTTTTTGGGCACGAAAAGGGCAACCCTTCCCCATGCGCTCGGCCCGGGTTGCGGTTTGGGCGCAAAACGGATGAGGCCTCCAGCCTCGGTGTGGTGGAGCACCTCTCGGTGCAGATGGCCTTGCTTTGCGAGCCCCTAGGCGGGTTCCGAGTCAAAACCTGAGGAGAAGATCTACATGGTAATACTAGTCTTCACTGTTCTTGGCATGCTTTTTGTTTTTGGTTCTGTACATTTTTACTCGTGCCAAGAGTTGAAGAGTAATGAGAAAGATGGTGTGATGATGTTGCCATTGATAGTGCTGCTACTACCAGGACTACGACGACGACGACTACTAATACTACTACTACGACTACGACGACTACGACTACCACTTCTACTACTCCTACTACTACCACTACTACTACTACTACTACCACTACTACTTTCCGCTTCTAGTAGTACTACTACTAGTGCTACTACTACTACTACTACTACTACTGCTGCTGCTGCTGCTACTACTACTACTACTGCTATCATTGTACACATATATATATATATACATGCTACCCCCAAAGGATCCAGGCTTTAGTGCCTTTTGGGGATGATAAATCTAGAATCTCGAGATTTCAATGCTCCGGGCTCGGGAGGGCCTGGAAAGCCGCTGGAAACCACCAACAGAGGGCGCCGCAGAGGGCATCAAACGAAGCATGCGTCAGCCGCACAAAGCATGCGGAGGGCTGGGCATGTTAACAAGTCTTGAACTTGTTCAGTTGCTAAAGGTTTTTGTTTGTGTTGTTTTTTGTGTTTTCCTAGAACTGGGCGAAATGGTGGACAAAATTCGGTGAACATTCATGTCAACCAATCACTTTGAGGTGGCTCCTACTTATTGAACTTCATTGCCAGACAGTTTGGGAGTCGTGGGCTGCTCGAAGCCGGCAAGTCACGCCCCAAAAAACCCGTGTAGCAATCTCTCTCATGGGTCAACTTGCGCGCAGTCATCCAAATAGGGCCCCCAGTTTTCGGACATGTATTTGCTTCCACAAGCATCATCGTTCGTTTGCCGGGCGCATTTTTTGCATATCGATTTTGTGCAGAGAGGCATGTGGCAAACATGGCTTACACATCCCATATTCCGCAACCAAGTACCTTGGTCAACATGCACTTTGGGTTTTACATAGCAAGAAGAAAGCCATAGCGGCAAATAATCACAGTAAACATGAGCCTCCAATATCAATAGCTTATTAATTGGGGCGTGCCAGAGCCGAGCGGAAAGGAGTGATGACATTGAACTTTGCACGGGGCTGGGATTGTCAAGCAGATGGGGCCTTCCTATGTTTGAAAGGGCTCGCGCCAATCTATCATTAGGAAAGGATTACTTGTGAAATTGCGGTGTCAGTCGCTCTTAGGCAATATTTTAGATGCACCAACCGTGGATTCCTCGGATTCCAGCTCGTTTAGCTCTTGCCAATATGGCCATGGGTCAAAAACATCCGTACAGTGACCATCCCAATCCCCACTAGGCTAAAATGGGTGGCGCACCTACCCCAAAATGGTACCAAAACGGTTTTGATCCACAGCCATAGGAGGCATCAAAGATGTCCCTCCGGATCCCTCAATACAGGCCGGCAGTGCGCCGGCGGCTGGGCAGATGTGGGCTTCAACTACACCGTGTGCGACGGCCTGGGACATTTTCGGTTGGAAGAGGAGCTTGCAATACTTCCCTGCAAATTCACATATGTGCCATGGTCAAAAGACACCTTTACTTGGGGTTAACTGGGATGACCATCTAAGTTCTAGTAGGGATCCTTGATAACCATAATGAATCATGATGATTCCTATGAATGGAACCATGACCACAGGCCATACAATGAGTTTTGACCATGGCACATATGGTCAAAGCTCCCTTTTGCTTGGGCACTAGGGAATGTCGTTAGATCACAAAGAAAAGGGAACCAACCCAGCATATGTTGTTGGGCTTTTTTTGCAATGAATGGAAAGGAGCCCGCTGCTAGAGAACTTCGTTCTCCTCCTGTTTGCTTCGGGCAGGAATGGTTAACCAATCCCAACAAGGTACCCTCCAAAGAAACGGGAGGTGGTTTGTTTCGGTTTCCCTAACCATGCAACAAGTTCAAATAGGGGTTCTGGCTGTTCCCTTCTTTTTCAAGGAAACGCCTAAAGGCACTATAGACTCCGAACAAGATGGGTTTCCATTTGCTTTTCAGGTGGGTTTCCCCTATTCGGCGACAGACCCATTGGCTCATTCGGAGAGCGAGGTACTAACCTGTCCCCTGGCTCTTAGTTTCGAGCCACACCCAGGTTTGATGTTTGGACATTCATCCCACCTAACTGATATCCACCTCCCCTTTCTTGCAAAGACCCATTGGCTCTTTTTTCAGGGGTCATTATTTTGACGGTTTCTGCGGGTTATCAAAGCCAGAAATGGGGTTTGTTTCCCTTTAACCCACCACTTAGGGGCTGACTTTTCCTCTTCTTCTCCGCGGAGGTACCACGGGCTCCAACCCGCCTCCCTGTGGCCCTACGAGCGCAGCTGCCTCTCCGACTCCGAGTGTCAGTTCGGCAAGCAGTGCACGGACCCACAGCTCGGGGGGCGGGCCCCGGTGGTTGTTTCCGCCCTTTTCTGTGTTCCTTTGCTGTTCATTTGGCTTTGCCGACTTTCTGTGTTCCGTTTGGTTTTTTGTTGTAGGTTGTTTTGGCGTTTTTTTGGAGCTTTGTCTTGCTTGTCAGTTGTTTGCTGGTTTTCTTTTTTGCTTGTCGGCTTTTGCTTTATTCCTACTCTTCCTGCTTTTTGTGATTGTTTCATTTCCGCCGGTTGATGGCAGAAAGCAGGGCTTGAGGACCCAAATATGATTTGTTGATTGGCCAACAGCATGGCGCTGCAGGTTGATGCCCCCGTTCGAGCCAGTGATCCCCCCCGCTTTTGGTTCAAGTTGGCCCTTTCTACAAACCCTAGGGGCTTCCAATGAATGGCCAGGTTTTCGGTACTCCCATGAGCCGTTTCCCGAGGTAGCTCGTTTTTCCCTGCCAAGTTTTGAGGTGAGCTTCTTTTTGGCTTGCAAGCATATCCTTGCTCCCACGTTGCTATGGCAGCTGTGGGAGGGTACCTGGAAGATCAGTTTCCTCTTGGAGGGACCTCTTGTGAGATGCCATGGTAGTAGGAGAGAGGGCAACAGCCTGCTTCTTGGACATAACCTCCGTGGACATCGGATTTGAGTTTGCCAGGCCCGTTTGGTGTTCCAACCTTTCCAAGATTCCGAGCCACGCACGTAATAGCTCATGTTAACAGACAAACACATATATTGCAGCAGCCCAATTGCAATATGACACAGGTTATGTTATGTCCTACCATATCACAAGCGCATATATTGCAACAACTCACCTACAATAATGACACACATCATACCCCAACGTATCCTGCATCCTGCCCTCGTTTTGCATGGAGCGGCTTTTGGCTCGCAAAGGGTCCGGCCGATTTTTGCTCCATCGATCCGCTTCGGAGGCTTTTCGCCCTCCAGCTACGCGTGCCCGGGCTTCTTCGCCCAGGATGGGCAGGGGGGGACAGGGCGATGCTTTTCGGGTTGGCTTTCATCCGCCCGGCCCAGGTGAGCCGCGTCCTCAAACCCCGGGTAGATGAAGGTTAAGGGACATAAATAGCTGCGGATCGCCGTCTTCTTCATTCCTGAAGCATGGTTCTGGGATTACGACCATTTTAGTAACCGGGTTTTGATGACTCAGGCCGGGAGTTTCCTCGAAAACGTGAAAGCCGCTCCCTAAGGACACTTCGGCGCTTGGCGTTAGGCACCTTGGTGTGGAAAGGCAGTTTTCCGAGGTGAGACCACGCCAACTCACCTCGTGGATCAGCCTTCTTGTAGCACATGAGAGAGAATTGACCCACATGCCATCATACATGTACGCACTCGCAGTATGGGTGGACTTGATTTCTTTCATCTGCGCCACGTCTTGCCACTTACAAACTCACAACATGAGTCGAGTTATCTCTATTTCTTATTGTCCAACACATGTTTTAAAAACAACAAACTAAAACACATAGCAATTTGCATTTCTTTGAGGACGCCGTGGGTTTGGGTTCCCCCGTTTCGCACTTTGGGCTGTTCAGGACGAGCTGGACGAGGTCTCCACCTTCAGCGATGCCCTGCGCGCAGGGCACCCCAGGGTTACGGCACGCGCCAAGTCTCAGAAGACGGAGACTTGGGCCCCCAGTGCTGGGGAATCTGCGGAGAGAGAGAGACTTGGCTTCACTGGCACTTTGAAGGAAGGTCCCCCAACTAGGTGCCCTTTCTCACCCAGCTATTCTGGTTGGGAGGGTTCCCCTAGTAAAATAGACTACAGAAAAAAGGGTAGCCGTATTCTAACCTCCCTACTGGAGGACCTAGGATGGAACACATGATTTAGCCGTTGGTTCAGGCTTGCCGACTTGTGTGTTGGATTTGGATTCGAACCCCTAGTTCTTGGTGTAAATGGGAAACCACCCCACAACGCCACCAAACCGCCGGGAGAGTGAGTAAGGATCGGTTTGGCGTTTGGCCGCACTTTTCAGTGACTTGGCTCCAAATGCACTTTTCTTACTCGGCAAGTGGGTGCAAAAACCAATGCGGAGTTTTTTTCTATGGCACACCGGATCAAAATGTCGGGGTTGGAGCAAACTCCTTTTTGTGCATCAACTTTAAATGGCGATCCAAAAAGAACCGGCCTCATTTCAAAATTCGATCCCCTAATCGGATTGTTCGTATTTTTTTGATAAAAAAAAGACAAGGAAGCTCATCGGGCTTTCGGATGTATCCTTCAAAGAGCCCCCGGAAAAATTCGGTCGAACCGCTGGAGCCTCGCCCTCGAACTCGGCTGGCCGAAGGCCTTTGAGCCTTCGATCTTTCGATCTTTCGATCGGAGAGGTGGCGAAGTCCAAGTGCGAAAGCTCGAACCTCGAGGACCCCGACAACTGCAAGGCGACGTCTGCCGGGTTGGGTGGGAATCACAAGGGGGTTATGTATCCCAAGCTCTGTGATAGAAGGGAGCTTTCTTTTTAAATGCCGGGGTGGTCTTTGGGGGACCTTCTTCTTGTATCACAGAAGTGGGCATTTCCCACAGCCCTGGCCGGGCGAGTTGAACTCCAGAGCGGAGTTTTGGTGTTTGTTTGACCGAGGATTTCAGTGACGTTGGCCCTTGCCTTTTGGAAGACCTTATGGGTTGACCAAAGGCACCGGCCGAACGTAGCGGCTCGAGTTTCCCTCTTGCGTGAGGCGGAGTCATGTGGGTGTGGCTCAAAATTCAAGAGCTAGGGTTACGCAGGTTTTAGTCTTTGGTTCCGTTTACCAAGGAGCCATTTTGGCCACAGCCACAGCCACAGCCACAGCCACAGCCATGTGTTGGACCTCTCGTGTTCCGGGCCCCGAATTCTTGCGCGCGCGATGCGAACTTTTCGTCGGTCAGGTCTGGGCCGAGACGATGTTCGCCTACTCGCCCACCATGGTCTTCATGCCGGCTCGGGGCCCCGGTTGAGATGAAATCCGAGGGCGTGTTTTTGTTTTGTTTGTTGGAGGGGGGCGGTCGAAAAGGGCAAAGGGCACATAGGGAGGGACTTTTTGTGGGTGCATAGGAAAAGACGTGAAGGGGGAGAACAATTTCATTCGAGAGAAATCTCAAAAAATGTGATTGGGCGGTCGCAAAAAGCCGCTGTCGCGATGCATCATTTTTACTAGTGCTGGGGGGGGGGGGGAATGCCATGCACACTTAAACATCCAAGAGCCCTCAAAACAACAAACCCTTAAACCAGGTGGCCGCGCAAAACGGACCCCAATTGTCCATCATACAGGCGTGTGTGTGTGTGGCGTGCGTGTGCGTGTGCGTGTGCGTGTGCGTGCATGCGTGCGTTCGTGTGTGTGTGTGTGTGTGTGGGTGTGCTCCCTGCGGGGCGTTTCCTTTGTTGCTGTTTGGCCTTGTCCCAGCCATTTTTCTTCTTTTGTTTGGTTTCTTTGTTGCTTGTTTGGTTGATGCTGCTTCTTTCTTTGTTCCTTCCTTCCTTCCTTCGTTCCTTTTCTTTCTTTCTTTCTTTCTTTCTTTCTTTCTTTCTCCATTTCTTCTTTCTTTCTTTCTTTCTTCATTCGTTCGTTCGTTTGCTTCCTTCCTTGCTTGCTCTTCCGCTTTCTCGCCCCGCTCTCTTTTCGGCCGCCAGGAGACCTGCTTCTGTGCGGAGCTGGAAGACGACTGGGCCAAGCCCCGGGCCCAGCGGAAAAGAGAAACCTCGAGAAGGGAGGAGCCCCGCGGACAGGGAATTGTCCACGTAAAAATAAATAAAGCGTGCCATTTTTTTTTTTTGAAACAAACAAAAACACAGATTCATTCCGTGTCAATTTGGCTTTTGAAACAGATTCATTCGTGTACGTTAACTTGTCCACAATTTTTGTTTTTGAAAATAAGAGAAGAAACAAGTTCGTGTAACAAGAGCCTCGGCCACCGACCATATCTCTTTCTCTTTTCTTTTTTTCATAGGGGAGACATGGGGACTTTACTCATGTAGTTTGGCCATGGGTGCTGTTTGTTTTGATGCAGAAAGAGACTTCCAAAATGGTTTGGTGGATGCAGATAATGTGAATGATGTCCACTAAGGGATCCCCCTATTGAATTTCGTGCACAGCTAGCCGTACCCTGAAAAGTTGTAAGGGAAGCCAAAAGCAGGTTACCATGGTCGAAACAAGTTTAAACAGTTGCCTGGCCCGGATGAATTGCACACATACACTATTCTCGTAGAATCATGGCTTAATTGGGTTGTAAAGAAATCCAATGATTTGGGCCCCAGTGCCCCAAAGTTTGAGAGGAAAGCCCAATTTGGCTTTGAGACATCCCCAGCGTGGGGGCGCCCCCGCGAATTTGGGTCTCCCACGTCCGAGGTTCACGCGAAAGGACTCCGAGCCGCCTTGCGACCGGAGCCGGGAACCGAGTCAGCCGGTTCACAGGTCGCTGTTTGGAAAGGCCGCTGTAGATGAGTTTCCTCTTTTTATGCCTCTTGGTTTTTATGGTTTTGTTGATTTTTGCCGGGGCTGGAAAAAACAAGGTCTTTTGCTGCCATGCCGAGAGTTGTAGAGGTTAGAAGAGTTTCCGAATGGTAGTAATTTTGAGGGGAAATATAGGGAACCCCGAATCACCTGGCTTCGTGAATGAACAGGAAGATTCTCTTAAGAAAGGAAGTGAACTGGATAGTTCGGAGTCAGTCCTGAAAGTTGCTGCTGAGAGGCAGCGAGTTGTTCTTGACATAAATAAACCAATGCAAGAGCAAATATGCGAAGTCTTGATTGTTCTTGATGCTTAGTTAAGAAAATGAAACTCCCAACCAGTGGTTGCTAAAGGGTCATACCCAGACTTCCCAAGCAAAAGAAACCGTCAGCTAAGTCTGCACTATTCATTCCCTGAAGCTTGCTGATGCCAGCTAAGCATTCCTCTTATTCAAGAACTTTCGTTGGGAAACAGTGAATTCCCCAGTTGCCACATTGTAGCGAACACATACCCTTTATGAGCATCAGGCCTTTCAATTTCAAAGTCATTAAAGGGGTATGTCTTTTGAGGGAACACTTTCTGCAGAATTTCTGTTGGGGCTTCCCTCGTGTACAGACACGCCCGCATCCCAGGGTCTGGTCATATGGATGGCAGCGGGGTGCCATCCATTCTCATGGAGGCGAATCTCGCGAATCTTGGGATGGGCTGGGTCTTGCTGGGCTAAAGCATCCAAGAGCGCTGTAAAGGGACCTGATCTCGGGGGTTTGATGCCCTTGGGGTTTGAACCACCCTTCTTGGAAGAACCGCCGTGCTAGAAACCTAAGCCGAGTTTCTCGGATTGACGGTCCCAACCCAAGCCTCATGGCCACTTTTGCAGAGATTTTTGGGGATGCGTTTCATGGTGGAGGGTTTTTGTGTTGTTTCGACCGAGCCTCGCATGAGCCATTCAGTCAGGCGACCACTGGAGCTTGCTGCTGAGGACCAAAAGACCAAAACCCAGCATGGCGCTTGCAGAGGATGCCCATGTACCTCTCACTTGGGACATGCCTGGCCAACGGGCCTTCGTTCTGACAAACGAATTCCAGCTGAGCTACCACTAAAGAGGTTCATCTATGAAGGATTCCAGATGTTCCAGTTTGGCACATACGGAGTTTGGGGGTGGCTCAGGTGTCCAGCCAAGTCCAAAGATACGGAGCCATGATTGTTTGAAAGCCTGACACATTGAGCGACAGTGAATCTTGATTGCGTCTTACGCCAGGGAAGTGTTGGATCTGGCAAAACCGACAAACCCCTTCCCGGCTTTCGGGGAGGTTCTTTAGCACGCGCCTTGGACGGAGCAGCGCCAACCTGGCGCCAAAACTCGCAATGCCCGTGGCAAGACCCTTTGTATGTACCCAAGGCAGGTGAACCAGTCAAGTCAAGGCCTTAGGGTCCAAGCAAACTCAGCGATCCAAGCGGAAAATTGAGCGGAAAGCGAGTGGGATCCCAGTGCGGAACGCCGCAAAAGGATCGGTGGGATTCAAACATGAGCGTCAAAGCGGGTCCAGACCTCAAGTAAAGCGGATTCACACGCTTCAGACTTGATTTCGCTCAGTTGGGGAGCAAAGGGCCCGGCACCTCTGACAAAAAAAGCCGCTCTCGGACAGGGCCAAGCGCAGAAGAAGGACGACAAGGAAGAGGGGCGCGGGAGCCCGGATCAAGGGGTAGCAAGAACCACATTTCAACACGGGCCCTAAGACAGAGGACTCAGCCAGGGGGCTTGTCGGTCTGTCATGTGTGTGAGGGGACACTTTTTTTGGGTGGGTTAGTTGAAGAAGCCAAAGGGGGATTCCAAGCTCGTTGGGGGGTCCCCCTAAACCCAAACCCTTACAAACAATTGCACGCGGGGAATTTCAACCCCAAATCTCTTTTTTTTTCGAGTGCAAGAACTGAGGTTTGTCTCAACTTGGGCCGAGTGGAGAGGACTCTGGCTTTGTTGTGTAATGGTATACTCCCTGCTCTGAATACCCACTTTAGGGTATAATTCAACTGTGAAAGATTTCAACTCCTGACTAAAACAAGAGGGGCCCGTGGGAAGCCTTGTTTCGTCCGCAAACCACACCCCATCACGCACGTAAATGGGTATTCTGAGCATGTAGGGCGAGTCTTTCAGATTTATGGAGGCTTCTTCCACCCTAAAACACCAGCCCGAGAATTTGATTCTGGATTCCCATTGTGCCTTCAGGTTTTTTGGGTTTGGTCAAGTTCATGTTGTTCCGGCCACGGACGAACTGACTCAGAGCCCTCGAAGGCGAAGCTCTCTGACAAGCACCATCTTTGTCCACAGGGTTTGCCCCCCCCCCCCCCCCCGACATGTTCCCAGAGGCAGCCTCCGGTTTTGCCTTTCGTTGAGACGAACTTACTCCAAGATTTACCACGCATGATTCTTGGGGTTCCAGGTGAATCTGCTTCCCCAAAGGGAGTCAAGAAACAAATCCTGACCGAACAGACCTGGAGCTGTTTGGGCTTGGTCCAAAATAGGACGCCCCTTTCATCAACTGACAGGCTCGTTGCATGGGAAGGTCGTTTTGCTGGAAAAACCCAG
Organism: Effrenium voratum; assembly: GCA_963377175.1. Lineage (NCBI taxonomy): Eukaryota > Dinophyceae > Suessiales > Symbiodiniaceae > Effrenium > Effrenium voratum. The sequence continues at coordinate 144,999 of CAUJNA010003483.1, forward strand.
GTGTCGATGACCAACCCTGTGGTTTTGGGGCACCTTGTGCTAAACCATCTCCACACATCTGCAGCTAGAGAACGTTGGATCTCAGCAAAGTTCCACCAGGAACTGGGCAATTTTCGCTGATCTTGAGTGGCAGCAGGGTTCCACGGGTGGGGAGTCGCTTGGCGCGCCAAGTGCCTCGAGGTTCAACTTCTTCACGTGGCTCTTCGGACTCTTCGGTGGAGGTGGGGAGAAGGACAAGGAGTCAGAGAAGAAGGAGGCGCCCTCCCGTGCTTCGGTGTTCGTGTTCCGGGGTTGGGGCTGACCCTGCTGGGTTGCTGGGGGGAACCCCCAGGAATGCGAACAACCAGCGGAGGGCCAATGCGCCGCAAGGCCCGAGACGTTTGCTGAACGGAATGTTTGAAAGAGCCGTTCAATGAGAACCCACGACGCCTTCAGAACCTTGGCCGAGCTTTTTTTTTTGGAGCCAAGCAAGGATCAATCAGTTTCCTCTGTGGCAATGTACGCCATTGGGATCTGGTGTTTTGTTGTCTTCTTGGCCCTGGTTGGTTGGTTGGTTGGTTGGTTGGCTGGCAGCATCCCCGGCATCAGCAGCCTCACTGGGCTTCGGGGCCGTGTATTACCGTACGTTGCCGTACGCCATTGCACGCCTATGGATTGTAGAAATTGGAATCATTGGACGCCGCCAGTCACATCAACCAACTTTTGAGCCGTGGAGAACAATGATTGGAGCTTACCCAAATTCCCCAAGTCGAACGCCCACTGGAACACCACCACCAAACCTGATCTTCTTTTTGAAGGGTGCCCCACAGCTTCTCTTTCTATATTTAAGTCAAGCCAAAGGTGAGCCACCATCAACCCCCCGATACATGAAGGTTAGCAAGGGATGCTCCCAACCATAAATAGCTGCGGATCTCCGGCTTCTTAGTTCTTGATTTGCATGGTTCTGGGCAATTAGACCATTTCAGTAGTGGGTTTTGAGCAAGTGACCCAAGCCGGTTTCCCCGTTTTTCCCCGTTTACCCCAAGGCTTTTTGTTCAAAAGCCACAGGTGAAGCGCTCAGTTCCGCGCAGGCCGAGGTTTGGGACTCCAACATCCCAGGCGCGCGGCGGCGCGAAGGGACCTCCGTGGACTGTGCGCACCGCATTTTTGCGCAGGGCGCCGAAAAAAAGAGAGACTCATTTCGCGACCATTTGAAACCATGGCTGGCTTTTTCAACATCAATTTTGAAGGGAAGCCACAATTTACAAGTGGCAATGTTCAGGTGTATAATGCAAGGATCCCTGTTGTGACATGGGTATGTGTCAACAAAACCCACCAGGAATCGGACCGCAGGTTTTTTTCTTTGCTTCCATTTACTAGCATTCCATTTTGGGTACGCATTTTTGACCCACAGCCACATACATTGTGCATACCATGTATGTCTTCATGTTTCCCAATTGTATATAGAGCCAAATGTGCCTGTTCTCTGTTTTGCTGTCTATGCCCACGGCTATGCGAATGGTTGCGTGTGACAGGATCTGTCAACGGTGCTTGGCAGCAAAACAAAGCCCTTGCGAGGTCAGACAAAAATGCCCAGAAGCGACCAACCAATTGTTCGGTTCCAGGCATCCATGTTGTGGTCACGCTCAGACAGGGTTCCCTGGACAAACACTAAAGACATGAATTCGATTTGAATTGGCTTCAAAGACAATGTGTCAAATCACCCAGGGGTAGTGTTGGACCGCCTGGCAGAATCACATAGCAAGCAGCAGGTTCCGCTGGACGAGTGACTTAAAAAGCCATAGCCAAATAAATCAAGTACTCACGAAGAGAGGGGCATCTCAGCCCACAGCAAAGAATCACTGACAAGAAAGCAAAAAGCTTGGGCATCGGGTCGAGCCTTGTTTGGCCCCTTTGCAAGGAGCACAAAAAAAAAAGCCCCGCGACAATCTAGTTGATTAGCTATTCTCGTGGCAACTGGAAGGACCTCAAACAAACCGGCTTGGGCGCTGGAATCTGGAGATAACCCCCAGCAAGCGCCTCACCTCACACTGCGGACAAAGCACCCAAAATGAACAGTTTACCTAATTCTCTGCTCGAGAAAGGTCTTGTGAATCATCATTTTCATGCCTCATGCAGGTAATAAGAATAGCGGGCTTTCCTGCAATCAATTGGGGGATTCGGTCGTAGAGTCATGATGCCCAATGGTTCTTCTTTTCTATGGCTCTGAATCAGTATTAGATTCACAGCGCATCGAACAACAAGGGTCCCCACCTATTCTTCATGGTTTTGGACCATTTGATGGCTTCATCCACCTCTCCTTTCTGGGTTTTACCCAAAGATGGCTTCGTCCACCTCTCCTTTTTTGGTTTTTTAGCAGACCATTTTGTCCAAAGAATGGGGTTCCCGCCGATCCACCCGCTTTTGACAGCGCATGGCGCAAGTCATTTGGCGCTCGCAGGCGGTAAGTGGAGCGCCGCCGGGTGTCCAAGACTTTCAGGCGCAAAGGCTGAAGGCAGAACTTCCATTTGCGCTGTTGTTGCCCTTTTGTTGGGTTCTCCACTCAAAATGGTGTTTTTGGGTGCGCCTTAAGTAGCGGTACTCAAAAAGTGGTTGACTCGCTTTTGGTGTCCCTTCGTCCGTTGCTGAAATTATTTTATTTGTTTTGTTTCTCTTGTGGGTTTACAGAATCGATTTCACTAGTGGGCATATTTTCTCATCGTTTCCAGGCGGCTTAAGCAAATGGAAGACACCCCCTGATCGGGTGGCCCCTTTTCGGGGGCACCATATTCATAGGAGGGGTTTATTATTCCGGTGTCAGCAGAGCCGACCAGCCTGTACATCTTCGATGCCCGAGAAGAGGTGGATTCTGGCGATTACAAGGGTATCATGAAGCCGCGCGACGGATCTTATTGAAATGGTTCACCGGCAAGTCGTTTCGGGTTAGGGGCTTTTTGGTTGAGGTACGGCGCACACCACGCACCATTTTTCCGACAATCATCTAAGTGGACCGGGGGCCATTTCAAGAGCAGTGTATTCTTCCGAAATGCTTCTGTCAAGTTCATGCTGTTGCACAGAAAACCGAAGAAACAGAAGCTCAGAGAGGTGCCAGGAAGATGCCTGACCGGGCAAGGTCGGAAAGTGCGGGAAATAAAAACAGCAACTGACAATACGATTGGTAGTCTTTTGTTGGTTTCGGGGAATACAAGAAGGGTGGCACTCAAATTCCTCACAACATGGGGGAGGAGGCAGTTTTTCCAATGTCCTCGCGGCGGTTGTAATCTAGTGCGGGGCTCATATGACAATATCCTGTGCCAGGTGGAATGCGCAGCTCCAAAAGAACGCACATCAACTCAAATCATGCGTTTGATTTGGTTTGAGTGTCTGCTCCTTAATTTGTTGTTGCTCTTTGATTTGTTTGTTTGCTGTTTTCTCTTTGCCGTAGAAACTCGACCAATAAGGGCGAGAGTGAGTTTGACATCTGCTCCGTAATGCCGACTGGAGGGACACCCCCCGGTCAAAATCAACCTCACTAGTGAACATTTTGCAGCGTGCTCATTGCGATGAATCGGGGGCCAAAGAATTCCAAATAGTTTTAACACTACTGTGGAAGGACACAATCCCGCACTTTAGTAAGTGGTTTACCCATGTTTATCCTGCAATTCATAGGGGTTTCTCATTTTTCATCCATCCCAGCTGCTGCGAAGTGGATTTTGCCCATCCGCAGCATGACTTTGGGTTTGAAAGTATCCGGCCCGCATCGCCGAAATCCCGAAGTCGCCGGCCCCCAAAATTAATCAGAGGGATGAACAGTCCGGGAAGCGGCTTCGGCCTTGCCTATGAGCTCTTTGGGGTTGCCTCACAATGGGAGCCCCTTTTGGCTGCAAGGAGAGAGAGAGAGAGAGAGAGAGAGAGAGGCAAAAGGAATCTGTTGCAAAACCAATTGCGATTCCTTTTTTTGAACCCATGGATAACATATGTGGACCCGTTTCCGGTTTTCGGGGCCGGGCCTGGGACAGTTCCTAAGGCAAACAGCGCTCTTCTCTCAGGAAGTTGGCTTGTGATTTTTAGAGGGACCCCTTTTGGATGGTTTTAAGGCGAAAGGACATGGACATACACATTGTTGGGGGGGGGGGCTCCGATTCCTATTTTGACAAAACAATTGGTTTATACCCATGGGGTTGGTGACAGGCCTCTCCCCCAGCTGAGGATGACAAGGATGGCGCCTCCGGGACAACCAGAACCACCACCACCGTGGAGCGAACATTTTCGTCGGAAGCCGTCTGATGGGACACTGTCCTTTTTGAAGGGTCCCTTTGGGTAAGTTTAAAGGGACACCAAGTGGAACGACTCAATTTATATACATATATATATATATATGGGGGGAGTTCCCCATTTTGACTGAGGCAGCCCAAAGACGCCAGCCGGACGGCGATGGATTTGAATAGGAACGTTTTGAAAGCGGTTGGTGGATGGGAAGGATATCCACCAAAGAGTCCCTAGCTAGGATTCTCATGCTCAGATGGGATTCATGCAAAACCCGCCGAAGGGTAAGGCTTTATTTGGAATGGTTCTTAAGATTATTACGCAGTTTATAAACTACATTACATTTGTGGTTTATTGGGGAGTGGCTAACCCCTGCTGGGGAAGGGGGTGAATGGATCTCGGATGGGTTGGCTCAAGAGCTAGCACAAAACTAGCAAATCAGGATGTCCATTTTCCCTTCATGGGGATTGCCGTTTCAGAACCCTGGTGCTAATGCTTTTTGGAAGCTGCAGGTCAAGAGATGGAGTTTGGTTCATGCGGGATCCCGCACAGGCCTGTTGAATCTGCCCAACTCATTGGGAAGGCCACGGTTTTCAGTGGCATTCTGGGACCACATGGGGTCCGTTGTCCCTTGATTTCTGATTTGAGTCCACAACACCTTTGTAATCCATGGGTTTCATTTTTGTTCTTCGTTTCTTCCAACTGGCAACATGGGGTCCGTTGTCTATGGGTTTCAAAATTCAGAGTTTTCGAAATGCACTAGAGCTTGGACGCATCTCCTAGCGCTTCTCAAAAAAGATGGGAAACACCCGCCAGGCATGCCCAGCTTTCAGAACGTCTTGGGAAACACCCGTCATTTTGAGGCGTGAAACCCCGCGTTCCCTGGGTTTCCCCCCGGATTTTAGGCGTCACTTGGAACACATGGGTCATATGTCCGATTGTATGGTCCAACCACGCCTGGGTTGGCAGGGATGGTCAACCCCGGGATTTTTTACTCCTTACCAAGTGGGCCCAACATAGGGGGTGGCGGCTTTTCTTTGGGTCCCCAAAAACCCAAGCAACGAACGAGAAACCCGGCCAAAGCAAAATTGCAGGCTTGATTATCCCTTCGTCGTCAAGTAACTTGGTCTACCTAGGGAATTTCTGGTGGGTCCTATGGCACCGTGGACAGGAGGGTACCATGTCTCTCATTAAGCAGGGTTGACTCATGTGGGTCTGTTCTTTTGAAGGAACCCCGCCCCCACAAAAAGAACACAAGAACCACATTTGGCAAGCCACCGGTGAGGAGCCCCGCCAAAAAATGGCAACATTTGGGTGTGGCTCAAAATTAAACAGGAGGGGTTACGCAGGTTTTGGTCACTGTTTCCACTTACCAGGGTTCCATTTTATTTTGGTACCGGTTTTTTGAGCCACAGCCATTTCTGTTTTCTGGGCGGTTTCTCCGTTTGGCCCAACCAAAACTTTAGGGGGTCGGATCCGTACGCGAGAGCCAGGAGCAGTGCAACCGGGACCGGTGCCTTAGCGAGGCACAGCCCCACAAGTCCACCAGGCTGGCAGTCGGGGGGGGGACATCGGGACATCCTCACTTCCTGGGCTGAGGGACTTTTCAGCTTTTTGGGAAGGCAATGTTTGTCTCAGTTGTTCAGTGACACCAATTCCTTTTCCCCCTTCTTTTTGGTGGCCCCACTAAAAATGGTCTTCCCCCAACAAAGTTTCCAGGGTTACTGAACAACTGAGTAGTGGTAAATACAAAGTTCAGAGTTTAGGGATTTGAACCCGGAAACGGATTTTGGCGCTGGTTTTGGGCCTTTGCTCGCCACAATCCGCGGCGTAGTACCTTCGTTCCCTGTCAGAAAGCATCCGGCATCCCCTTGTCAGCTTCGGGGATGTGGGGCGGTAGATGCAGGACTGTAGATGTTTGGGGTTTTTGAGAAAAAAACACCAACTACATGGGTTCTAGTTTGCATAGGGCAACATGGCCCGTGGCACAATGGTGCGCCCGAAAGCGCAGATGGGTTGAATCAGCATGCAGGGGGGGTCGGCGCCCATGACGTTTTAGTTCACAAGGTTGCGTGCGCAAAGTGCTGCAGATGACTTTTAGCATCTTAAGCAGCGCCCTCTCCGGTTGTTTGAAAGATTGGTCGGCTTGTAGGCCTCGAACCCCTGGATGCCTGTCATCGGATTTGGTCGAATCTCATCTCCCTGTGGTCAAACACGACAGTTGGTGCAACACTTTTTGAGCATCCAGAATTATCCTGATCCTTCTTCAACCAACCATATGTACATATACATATATATATATATATACATATTTAACTGGAGCCAAAAGGAGGATGTTCAAACACTACAAGGGGTTGAATCGCGCAAGCCTGTTCAAACTCCTACTGGTGACGCTTGAGATTCGCATGTTGCCGTCGATGGCATATTTTTTTCCTTCAAAGGGACACTCCCCAAAATGGAAACTACCCCCTTGGCCTTCCATCAAAAGAAAGGGCCCAAATGGTACCATCAGATTGTGTTGCGTTGACAGGACTTGAAGCAGAGAGGGTCGTGTTGAGGTGTCAGTTGGGTGCAAATATTTTCCAAAAGGTAGCCTCCCTCTGGCGATTGTGGAAGTTGCAAGGAGAGTTTTGGAGTTTTGGGCCCCCTGTCCATTTCCACGATTTTTGGAACGAAGGTAACCCAAAAAGGGGGGTTCGATCCGCAACAGTTAAACACACGTGCACAGGGTGTTTTAGGGTTCGTGTGGGTCAGAGGGTGCCCTTTGGGGGAGGTTGCTTCTTCCTGAATACTATCCGGACTATTCGTCACTATTAGTCACCCGTCATTATTAGATTGCAGAGGGGTTCCCAAACTTCTCAGAGCCAGGCCGCTAGATGTGGGCACGGATTGAATAGGCAGCCAAAAGGAAGCCAACCATATTCCTTTCATTGACACGGGCCTTTGGGGCTTTTAGGCTTTTTTTTGTCTTTGGCGCTCGAAAAACAAACCCGAAAAACACACCAGCACGCAAAGCAACACCACGCGGCTGTGTGTCGGCAACTGGGAGTCGTTCCGCGAGAGCAGGAAGAGGTCCAATTAGGTGTTCTTTAGTCAAAAAACTGATGCCTCAAGTGTGTTGTGGGTTGTGGGTCTGTAGGGTTTTTCTCCTTTGACAGAAGGTTCAGGAATGGGCCTTGCAGCTTTCTCCAACCACATTTGTCGACATGTGTGGTGTTGGTTTCCTCTGACATGACTTCTTTGGATTGCAGCCAGGTATCACTACATCATCAACCACAAGGACACGCCGTGGCCGGTCAGGTCGCCGATGTTCGAGAACCTTTTTGGAACCCCAACAGCAGGGCCCGTGGATTCGAACCATTTCTCTTGAGCCGGAAGGGGGTCCAAAGTTTAGACCTGGCGACCGTGACCTTTCCGTTTTTCGGCAGCCCAGAAGAAAGAACAGGTATTCCCGGAACCAACCCCACAAACCCGGCGCCTTGGCCCAAAAAAAAGGAAGCCGCTCGGCTTCCAGCGGTATCGATCGGCCCGAGAACCAACCCCACGCTGTTGACCCGGAGGGCGTAGGCAAGTGGAAAGGGCGCTGAGCCCAAGGGGACTGTTCAGAGCAACTTATTTATGTTGTCCAGTATGTAGGGGACTCTTCAATATCATAGTTTATGTGTATACGTCTTTTTCGGGGCCCTTGTTTAATTACCACGCTGGGACTTCTTTTTCATGCGAACAACCAGCTTCAGCGCAGGATGTCTTCAAGATGGAGATCTACAACGACGGCCCCTTCTACACCAGCTTTTATGTCTATGAGGATCGGGCAGAAAGCTAAGATTTCTTTGGGGGGGGCTCCTTGAGGATGAGCCCAAGTGAGCCACAATCAAAGCCTGGGTAGATGAAGGTTAGTAAGGGGCAGTCCCAGCCGGAAATAGTTGCGGCCGCCTTCCTAATTCTTTACATGGGTCTGGGATTACGACCATTTTCGTACCGGGTTTTGAGCAAGTGTCTCAAGTGCCAAGCGGGCCGGAGCTGTTGCAGTGCTCGACAGTGGCATCTCGATTGGGGAGGCCCAAAAAACTCGGATGGGTGGCTTGTCGTTTTTTGAGGGTACCACAGTGTTGGCAGGTTGTAAAGGGAGACCAAGAGGAACACCACCCTTCTTGCGGGGGTGCCCGCGAGACTCTGAGACACATGGCTGTGGGTCAAAAATAGGTACCCAAAATGGAGCCCTGGTAAATGGGAACATGGACTAAAACCTGCGGTCCCCTGGTGGTTTAATTTTGACCCATACCCACATATTCCGCCAAGCAAAGTCACGAATCAGGCATTCCTTGCCGACAGAGGAGCAAAGCTTGGGTGTTTCAACTGGAATTGTTTTGGGATGGCGGGGTTTGCCTTTTGTGACGCCCCAAGCCCCTAAGGAATAACCAGAAAGCCGGTTGTTCAATGGCAGCCTTGCATTCCCTTTCTGCGTGGGCTTTCCACTAAAAATGGAATCAACCCCAGAAAGGATTAGTGCACCCTTTTCTACACGGGTCACTGGTGGGGGGACTGGGGTAAAGGGAGTCTCCTCACCTGATGTGTTGTCGGAAGTGGACACACCTTGCCATTGGCACTGCGGTGGTTTACCCATTATTTTGGGCTCTCCCAGTTTCCTTCTGATCTATGCAAGGTGGTAAAGCCACGTATTGGTTTCCTTGAAAGTTGGCATGATCTTTCTTTTGCGGTGTGTGTGTGTGTGTGTTTGCCCGTTGTCTGCTGTGTTTTTCGGTTTGAGTTCGAAGCAGTGCCCAGGTTTCTTGGCGCCACAGTTTTGCGGGGCCGGCTGGCAATTGTTTTCGGCTGAGTTTTTTTGGATTTGTGCGTGGGTCGGTTTTGGAGGTTTGGTTCAATTCGGCTTAGTTTTGGATTTGTGTGTGGGTCGGTTTTGTAGGTTTCGTTCTTTTTCCTCTTTTATTGTGGAGGTTTGTTTCCCGTTCGTTTTGCTTTTTTGTTGTGGAGGTTTTGCAGAAGAGCTCGGTTTCAGGACTTCACCTGGTTCTTCCAGCCACTGCCCGAGTCGAGCGACTCCAATCGACTCGCGCGTCATGAGTCGCTCCCAACCGCGAGGCTGTTTGGTTTGTTTCTCCAGGTTTGGTTTTGGTTTGTTTCTTTTGGTTTGGTGGCTGTGGCTTTGGCTTGGTTCGTTTGCCAGTTTTGGGCCTCTAGCTTTGGAAGGCCCTCCCACTGTCGCGCAGAAAAAGGGGCAAATATGGGAGGTGCGACGTGCCAGTGGCACGATGAACCCAAGTGGGTGTAGGCAAGCAGGGTTTGTCTTTTTGGTGTGTGTGTGTGTGGGGTGGGAGTGACATTTTACGAACATCTCGCTTGAGATTTCGCACATGCGCAGTATCTGATCAAACCAGACGACTATTAGACAGCCTCCTACGAGGCTTTGGCTGTCTGGAACACCCTCCGAAGCCCAAGGAGTGTAACCATGGGCGGAGTTTTTTTTCTTCTTTTTTTTTTCTTCGAGGCCACCCTTTTGTGGGGCTTGGCTTCTCCTATGAGACCAAACCAATAGTCAACTTTCCTCGAGCCTCGCCGGGGCTGACCAAACGCACCGACGTTGATGTCGTTTCGGGGTGTGGGTTGAACTGTTGAGCTACCTGGCATGGTTCAAAAAAAAAGAAAGGCCTCCTAAAAAGCAAGCAAACCATGGCAGTGTTTTAGGGTACCAGTTTGAAAGCGGAGACCAACAGTTTACGCAACAGTTGCCCGCTTTTTCGAAAACACCAAAGTGTTTCGGTAGAAACCCACAAGCTTTTTAGCTTCTTTCCAGGGCTCCAGAAAGCCGCCAGGGCCGCCAGGGGAAGGGATGGCTGCAAAGGGGAAAGGCGGAACACCCAGCCTCTCCGTTTGCCTCAAAAGGGAGTGCCGGTCTTTTGCCTGAGGTTCTGGCCAGAGCAGGCCTACAACTACCAGTGGGGCAGCATGCAGGCGGATTGCTGGAAGTTTGAGTGAAGAGTAAACTGCGGAAGGCAGAAGCCCCCAGCGCCCAGTTTCTTATTTGTATGTTGTCCCATTGATTCCATTTATTTGGGTGTTGTGGGCAACAATGGGAACCACCCTAAGCGAAATGGAAAATGGATCGAAGGGCTACCTTATGCTGGCAACTAGGATCCATTGGAATGTTTTCCGAGGATTTTGAATGCTACTTGGACTTACTGCTCACTTTCCAAGCCGGCTGGTCATCCACGTAACCGAGCACGGGCCGAGCCTATCTTTGTGTCCGGCCGGGTTTGGCGGAACCTGCTGGCCTGCGAAAGGTGCGGGACCCAACAAGATTCCGAAGGCATCCCGGACCACAGACCCACCAAACTTGGTGGCTCCCAGTTATCCGGTTCCTTAGCCTTTTTAGATCCTTTTAGTGTTTAGTGGTAGTTTAACCATTCCTAAGCCACTAAGAGTCAAGCTCACTTTTAGCGGGAGATCTGAAACCAGCCCAGCAAAATTGGTGATTTTCGTCTTCCCGGAGGCGTGGTTTGGAACAGGGGAAGGTGTGAGGTGGTCCCCTTCAGAGGGGGGAAGGTGTGAGCACCCATGACCCACAAAAAAGCAGCTGGGTTCATTAGATTCCCAGCAAAGGCGCGTTGACACTCCATGCCAAACAAGTTGGGTCCATCCGATTTTCCTTTCTAGTGCTTCCTCGTTTCCATATTCTTCGCGGCTCGGCCGATTTTTTTTTTTAGCATTGGGTAACGGCAGGAAGGTTCTGGCCCGGTTTCCTTCTACCCTGTGGCTTGACCGCTATTGGGCAACGGATTCTTAGACTTGAACTTTTTGGTTAAAATCAAGTTGGGTTTTCCATGAAACCTTCAAAGAGTGATACACTTTTTGCAGGGGGTCGTTACAGCAACCAAGGTGGTGTCAACTCTACATCAAGGAAGGGAAGTGTATGTATATATATATATATATGTATGCAGAATTCCGTTGTGTGCGGGGATGTTCTTTGAGGGTACGCTTTCCAGGTTGGTCTGAAGGGAGACAATGAGGATCAACGGGACCCCGGGCTTTCGTGTGCGACGGATCGCCAGGGCGGCCATGCCGTGGTGCTCATCGGCTGGGAGAGCAGCTGCACCTACCACGGGGACGCTGGGCCGTTGGGCCGGGCTGCGGGGGGAAGGTGCTGCGAGTCCGAAGCAGCCCCTCTTCGGCTTCGTCGGAAAGGGAACCCCCCGGTTTGAGACATTCGTGTTCTTTTGTTTTGCTTTTTTTTGGGGAGGGGGGGGGAGTTCGGAATTTCGAAGGGGGTCCGCAACCACAACCCGATCTTTGAATAACCCATCCCATGTCTCATTCCAAGGTCCTTGTCCAGTGATTCGCTTGACCCTTGCATTCCCATACCTATCAGGGACCTTGAGTTTGACCTGATGTGAGGTGAGGCAAGGCGAGCCATGCACGAGTGTCCCAGACCGAATGCCTCTGCCAGAGGCTCGGCAGGTTTCTACAGTTGTTCTGACGGTCGTTCTTTTGGCTGTCTATAACAATTATCAAAGATCACTACTGGGGTTGTTTTCTCTTTCAGCTACCACTCACTGGTGACTTTGTCGGTCCACGTAGTTTCTTGGTCTTGCTGAACTCAATGCTTCCTTGGCGAATTTCACTGCTGCGTGGACCAAACACGTGGGCAGTGAAAATCCCAAGGGCATTCCAGGCACGCCGTGGCGATCCATCCGTTCCGCTCCGGATCTCGGCTCGATGCGATGGCTTCGGCTAGCAGCGGGGTTGGTCTTCTGTGCGCAACTGTCTTCGCGCCGGGCTCGGGGCTTTGCTAGGTCCCCCAGTGCCCTTTTACCGTTTCTTTTTTGGGGGAGGGTTTTTTTCTACTAGAATGGACTACCGAAAAAAAGGGTACCCTTATTCATCTAACCTCTCTACTGGAGGACCTAGTTTGGGATCCACGGGGCCGGTTGCGGTTGCGGTTCGATTCGAGGCGGCACTCGGGAGTGTCCCTTAGGATGATGAGGTGCTCCCGGGCTGGAGCTTGACATCAAATCGCGTGCTTTTCGGCCTGGCTCCAAACTTGCTTTGTTTTGCCAGGATTCAAAAAGCCAGAGCCATATCCAATCCAGGGTCAGTAGTTTTGGGTTTGTTTCAGCCTGAAGCATGTGCTGAGCCCCCAGACCTGGGGAATTAAGGCTTCAACACCGGGAGTTTCACCCTATCTTGTTCCCGGTCCCGGTACGTTGAGGACTCGTCAGCCTCGTACTGCACATGGAGTAATTCGCCCAAACACGTGGGCCTATTGAGATTCTGGCAAGGGTTGCTTGTGCGAGATCAAGCACATGCCGGAGAGTGGTGGGGACTTCAAGCAGTTTGAAGTCTTCGTCTTGTTGCTCTTTTTGGCCCGAAGGCATCCCCCCACTTTGGATGCAATCAAGGGCACGCCGGCCAGTGCTGCAGTTGAAGAGAAAGTTGCCACCAAGCGTGGGGCCAGCAAGTTCTCAGTGACGAAGATTTGCAGCAAAGGGGCCCAGTAAAGGGAGCTCGTGATGAATGGCGAGTTCCTCTCGAGGACACCGTGTGGTCAGAGGACTTCATAATGTCGGCAATCATGTCATAGACTGGTGTCTTGGTTTATCTTTAAGGGAGACCAAAGGGAAGCAACTCATTTTGAAGGTTCACACTTTTTGATACATGTCCCCTGCCACCATTTTGGAAACTGGACTTGCAACCAGCAGGCAAGGCAACGTGTCCTTTGGGGAGCTATAATTCCTTTCATAGAGGTTTTTTTCCTTGTGGATGTTGTTTCTTATTCACGCGGATCAATCCACTGAATGAAGGTCACTCAGTACTTGCATTGCTTCAGTGCACATCAAACCTTTGCAAAAGGAGGGCGTGTCTTGTTTCACTCTTCGGGAGGGGCTCTACGGGTTGATGTTTCACTCTCTTCGCCCATGGTGTGTTCTAAATCTTCGTTTTTTTTGGATTTGGGTTGCCGCCTTCTCAACAGAGTTTACATATTCTCTTCGACGGTGAGATTTAGTGCCTTAGCTCTCAACGCCGAGACGTCGAGGGAGTGAGGCATTCAAGTTCCGCGCGCTGCCATCAAAGTCAGCTCTCTGCTGCCAAAAACGCACGAAGAATCACACACCAAACAAGACCGAAAGCGCGTTGTTGCTTGCTAGGTCCCCCAGTAGTGCCCCCTTTTACCCTTTTTTAGTAGGGAGGGTTCCCCTACTAAAGTAGACTACACAAAAAATGGTACCCTGATTCTAACCTCTCCACTGGGGGACCTAGTCAAAGTCAGCTCTCTTCTGCCAAAAACGCACAAAGAATCACACACCAAACAAGACCCAAAGCGCGCGCTGTTGCTTGGCTGCTTCTTTGGTACGGCCTGGGCATAGCCGCGACTCAGGTTTTACCATGCCTTCGATGCTCCAGGAGTGCTGGGATGTGCCTGGGGGCCCAAAGGATGCGGCGCACCACTGCCAGCAGATGAGAAACCCCGAAGCAGGCGGCCCATTGAAGGGGTTCCCTGACCAAGGTTATCAGACTCGGATTGAACGGGTTCTAGTAAACCGGGTCCGATTGAAGGTTTGCATCCGAGTTGGGAGCTCATCATCTTGTGCAAGGTCGCAAGGCGAGCTGGGAGTTTCCTGTGTTAGCTTGCACGGGACTTTTTTAACCTTGCGTTTTCATTCAAACAACCAAAAGGGAGTCCCGACTTTGTCGCCCTGAGCCGAACGATGAGCACAGAAGGCAATGCTCAGTCTTGGGGCCAGGTGAGCAGCTCACTTATCTGACCTGTTTGGGTAGATGCGGTTTCCTTTCGGCTTCCCTTTGAAGCCAACAAAGGGTTCCCCATTGAAACACCCAGATGTTTCTTGCTGGTCCTTTTCCCTTCGACCTTCATTGAATTTTCGGTTTTGACGACTTTGGAGCAATCCAATCACGGAAAGCCCTTGGATTCTTTGGCATTGGCTTCGGGTATCACTTGATATGTGTCCCATTGAGCACGAAACTCGGTGGTCTTCTTGCGCCGTTCGACCTCTGAACCGCATGGCAAACAAAATGCACCACGATGTCCACGGAATTCTGGTGCTACCTTCCCCATTCTTTCCAGGGATCCGGATCTTTCTAGAAAACCTCCGGAAACCCATGGAAACCGATCCGGTTTTCGAACAAAACGATGGTTGGAAAGAATGGAAACGGAATCGACCCCTTGAAAATTGGGTAGAAGGACTATGCCTGGTTCCCTTTAAAGGTTGGCATACTGCCATAGCCCCTGGTTCCCTAAAGGAAGACCAAAAGGAGGTTTGTCAATGAACAGCGGCTTGAACAAGAATGGTGCAAGCTTCTGCCGCGGCGGACAGGTGCCGGTCCATAGACATCGGTCTATGGCCAATGTGCGGGGGGATTTTGGGACTGAGCCCGTTCCATGGCCTCTACTCGCATTCCTTTCAAACTTAAACCACCTGTGTATTGCTCATCGAGTTTTTGCAATCAGCCTGTTGGTGAAGCCTTTATCACATTGCCGCAGACATGTTTTGCTGAAAGTTGTTGTCCAGTTGGCCCATGTCAAGTTCAGTTGATCTGTTCATACGGGCTGCACATAACAGTGCGCTTTTTGCTGGGGAAGTTCAAGCTTTTGAAGAAGGGCCCGTGCACATGAGGCTTCCGCGAACTATGCACTCGCAGAGATCGGGGGAGTTGTCGTGATGGAGGTGCTGTTGTTTCGCGGGACCCTTTGTTTTCAAGGGAAGACTCAAAGAGCAACATGTTTGGGGGTCCCGATTTCCAGACACCTCCGCCCACTCGTCTCAAGCA
Organism: Effrenium voratum; assembly: GCA_963377175.1. NCBI lineage: Eukaryota > Dinophyceae > Suessiales > Symbiodiniaceae > Effrenium > Effrenium voratum. The sequence goes on from CAUJNA010003483.1 coordinate 160,047, forward strand.
AGGGAACGGCCTACGCGTTCCATGGAGCCTCATCGACCGGGGGTGCGCGTTTGGAGCGGGGATGTGTTGTCCGGTCGGAGCGCTCTGAGGGATGCAGCCACTGCCTGGCCGGGAACCCGGGAAACCAAAAAAACAAAACGGGATTCCACCCCTTGCCTTGCGCCGCACGTGGCAAAGAGGCCTTGGGAAGGGGGTTGTCCCCCCCTTTTAATGGGGTTTGTCACTGTTGGATGGAACACCCCTCATTAATAGGACGCGGGGCAACATGACTTGCTTGCGAATCGACCTTACTTTTCGGTTTCGCTTGGTGTCCATTAGTCAGGGTTCTAGACAAACTTTTGGGGTTTTCAAAACTTTAGTTTGTAATACGAAACAAATCCTCGAGGACCAGTTCTGTTGCCGCTATGTTTTGGGGTCTGTCACACAGGCGAAGCTTTTTGGATCGTAAAGGGAACCTTGAATTCAAAACTTTTTGTTCAGCAACACCACATTTCCAGGTCCTTGCAAAGCCGAACACTAGGCGGAAATCATCAAACAGGCCCAACCCATCGCTGGTACATGTGGCCGTGTCTTTTTTGGGGTTTGTACCCCTGTTTGGGTTATTTAAATCTGTTCAGGGAGCCAAAGGGAAACCGACATCCATTTTTGGGGAGCTCCAAGTGCAGGAGTCAGGCAGGCAGTGCTGTTGGACATCTGCTGGTGTTACCTCAGAATCTTCTTCTCGACTCGGACCCCGGGTGTTTGTTTTTGCGTGGCAAGACTTGAGAGTCATCGCCCTCACTACCAATATACTCCCGGTGGCATACACCGCAAAGGTCTACCAGATCGGCGCTGGTCGTCCTTAGCGGCGCAGTGGCAACTGAAGATGCCAGAGGCACCCATGTTGGGTTTTTTGCTCCATGATCTTGGCAAGACCAAGGGCATGGCTGGAGAGGGGAGAAGCAGTGTCCATTGAAGATGGACTCCATTCGGCTTCAAAAAACATGGACAAGCAGGTATTGGCCAAATTAAACCATCAGGGGACCTGTCTCCATTCCCTTTTTGGGTCCCACAACCAAGCGGCATTGGGTCCTCTTCTTTTGGGACCAACTTATCTCTCTCCACTCTCTCTCGCTCTCTCTCTCTCTCTCTCTCTCTCTCTCTCTCTCTCTCTCTCTCTCTCTCTCTCTCTCTCTCTCTCTCTCTCTCTCTCTCTCTCTCTCTCTCTCTCTCTCTCTCTCTCTCTCTCTCTCTCTCTCTCTCTCTCTCTCTCTCGCCCTCTCTCTCCCGGTTTGCCGCCCTCGCTCCCTCCCTCTCCCTCTCCCTCTCCCTCTCCCTCTCTCTCTACTCCAGTTGGGTCCCATGCTCTCATGTACGTATATCAAGATACACCCCCCTCCTTCAGACATTTAGTTTCTAAATCCAAGTACTTCCTAACATCCTCCAGATTTCCCTCGAAGTCGTGGTTTGAAGGCGAAAACCACTCGCGTCATCTGGCAGCACTCAGCCCGCGTCCCCTCAGGCCAGTCCTTTCAAAGGAGCTCGTCGAGAAGCAGCTTGAGGCAATTGGGGCCCGGAGCTTGGAGGTCGCAGCAACTTGTCGAACGGACCCAGCCAAATGCGGACGTATTCGCAAATGGAGGACCCCCATATCAGTTGAGATCTGGAGATTTGACTCAAACCGAATCTGCGCCCTGGTGTTTTTGGTGCACTCTGGTTTGGCCGAGTTTCGTTAGTGACAGGAACCGTTCAGCCAACGGACTGAGTGGAAAATAACTCATCGACCCGTCCACACAGTGTTTTTCTGAGGGTACTTGTGTTTCGTGATTTTAAGGGGAAACCAAAAGGAAGAGCGCCCTTTTGCCCCAACTGTGGACTCCCACCAATCGGGTGTGGGTCAAAAATAGATACCCGGAATAGAGCCCTGGTAAATGGAAGTCCTTCTGCGACATAACCCAGGAAGTCCACAACCCCATTTCACTCACCTCAAAAGGGACAATTTGGGGGTAAAAACATAGGTGCCCTTTTTAGGTTTCAACATAGATGGTACTGGTTCAGATTGGTATGTGCCCGAAAATCCTGAAAGCACACCTTTCATGGCCCATTCTTTTCGGGGGACGCGCATGTGGACACCTATGTGTAGATCTATGGATGGACGAAATCCTGCACCTAACCCTAACCCTAGAATGTTGATTCACCTTTGTTCTCGTCCATCAGTATGGCCCCGAGCTTTTTCTCCAACGCGCCGAGTCGTTTCGCTCAGGCTCCCCCTGGCCTTGAGATGATGCGGTGCCTCGGTTTCTCGGGGGGGCTGCCGTGTTGGTTTTGGCGCCAAAAAAATCGCCTGGCAGACACTCTTGGGGGGTGGAGTGTCCTACCAAGAGCTTGGGTAGGATAAGACTTTTAAGCAAGGCCCAACCATTTTGAAGCAGATGAAATTTGTCGCTGTGGATTTGGTGGCAAGTCTCTCACGCGGGAACCGTACCAGAATGGATGGTTGCCTTTCAGTTGGCTTTTCAACCAATTCCAAAGAAGCCAGGCGCCATATGGCCCTGTCTTGTTTAGACTTTTTAGTGAACCCCCCAAAAATGTGGAGTTACTGTTAAACCAACCAGAAAAGGGGGTACCCTCAAAAAAGCACGAGCTACCCATATGTGTCACGCCTTTGGCTTTCAATCCCTGACAAGCGACTCTGTGCGGTCCCTGGCCCGGGCAACCGATGGCAGGGATTGGACCAGGCCAACTCGGAAGGGTTTGGCTGAAATGTTTGATTTTCCCCCGGTGGTTTTTTAAAGGGAGACGATTCCACCTGGACATCGTTTCTCATTTGCAGGGGGCGAATTCGCACGTGGATGGAGTTTGTTGGTCCCTTTGCTCAACGAGACGGGATCCCGTGGGATTTTTTCCCCGGAAAGCTCTGGGGTAGAGCAGCTCCCGACGGGTTTTGGGTTCCCGTGGATTTTTGTTGGGAGCGGCCGGATGCCAAGTCAAGAAATCAGCCTGACGAGCTGGACTGACGAGCACGGGATGGATTCCGACGCTTTTGGCCACGGAAATGGCTGCTGCTTCGGATGCGCTGAGTACTCCACTGGTGGATGCTGCAAGCACGCGTACGCCGCGAGCTACTGAGGATTATGGTTTCCAGTGGGATTCGTTGGTTCATTCCCAAACCTCTGTTGATTCCCTACTCAGAACTGACAATCAGCAAGAACATGTTATTTGCCCTGACCACTTGAAATACGACCCCCCCCCCCCTACTCAAAAAATACACAAATAACAACCAAGATACACCCAGGTAGCCCCGTTTCAACACCTTCCCCTAAAAAGAGCCAGCCCCGGCTCCCTCAGCAAAGCAAGAGCGGCCGCTCCAAGCCTCAAAACCAGCTCAGCTTGCTTTTTTTTCTTTTTTTTTCGGGGTACAAAATGAAGCATCACCCGTCCCTGAAGTCCCGTCCCTGAAGGTTCCACGAATCCAAAGCTTCCGCGCGCGCCCCCAGGTGCGGCTCAGAGGATGGAAAGGCTGCGACGGAGAGCACCGAGCTTGAGATGACCAGGTCCGTCGGGAAGATCCGTGGCGAGTCGGCTCATGTGCTTGTATTTGGAGGGCCTCCTCCGAGTTTTTGCAGTTGGTTCCCTTCAAACCACCAGGGCATATCCGGGCGGCGAGCCCGGGCCCCTTTGCAGGGAAGCTTACGTGGTCGAGGCTTGACATCTGCAGATGGAGGTTCTTGTTGTACGACATGGCAAGCCACTCCAACCGGTGTTGGAGGAACCATCAGGTAGAAACGTAGGCATGTGTCAACATAGGGGGACCCCGCAAATGGTGGCCTACTTGCTGTATAAACCAAACTGAAAAAGGTTACCCTCAAAAAGCACCTTCGACATAGAGTTGGAACGTCCAACTGGTGACGACGGCCAACTGGCCGGACAGCAACAACCCAGGGACAAAATCCTTGCCCCAGTAAACTCAGGGGGAAAACCCTACGTACATGTGTCCACCCGAAAACCGCATAAAACCATAAAACCAATGCCACGTGACGTTGCTCACAGGACACCTTCCGCAGTGTCGGAGACCTGCGAGGCTCGGCGATCCGCTCGATCCCATCCGATCGGATCGGATCGGCCGCGTGGGTTTTGGCCTTTGAAACGAAGTCGCTGCAGGGACCCTGGGAAAAACCTCCACGGCCGATCTTTGAGGGCTTCCCGGGCTCGATGTTTGTTGTTGGGAGGGTAGCGGCGGGAGGATTTACTCATTTTGGTGTTGCTTCCAGATTGAACCTGGCCACTTCAGGCTATTTTTCAGTGATTTCCCGAAAGTGCTCCCACGATGGTTCCATGGTACAGACAACTGCCTATCTTATGGCGAGCTCACCGATCGGGGGCCCAATGAACGAATATCCATGAGAGCAGCGATCAAAAATGATCAAAGCAATTTAAGTAAGGGAGCTGCAGAAATCAATCAGCGCGGAAGGTTTTCCGCAGGCCGCGGAAGCTTGCGGAAGGGCCGGCGGAAGTTGACTACGAAATTTGCACAGCGGAAGGGCGCGGAAGGGGAACATTTTTGGAGCGTCAAAAGTATCGAAATCAAGTCTCTTGCTCCCCAGGCCCAACAATTGTTTCTTCGGGCAAACAAAATCGTCTGTACCCCGGCCACAAAACCAAACGATTTTCACTGGCATGTTTGGCCGTCACCCCGCAAGAAGCGGCGCTGAGAAATCGAGCCTCTTCATTTCGCTTGCCCTCCGGGTAGGCTAGAGTGCTTTACCAACTGCACTGGCCGGTTGGGCAACATTTACTTGTCAGTTGAAGCGAAATGGTTTTTGCTCCCCGGGCCGACAAATCGTTTTAGTGCCCGGGCACTAAAACGATTTGTTCGGGCCGAACAAATCGTTTTAGCTCCCGGGCACTAAAACGATTTGTTCGGCCCGAACAAGTCGTTTTGGCACTCGAACAAATCGTGTTAGCTTCCCGGCACTAAAACGATTTGTTCGCCCGAACTAAAACGATTTGTTCGGGCCGAACAAATCGTTTTAGCTTCCGGGCACTAGATTTGTTCGGGCCGAACAACTCGTTTTAGCTCCCGGGCACTAAAACGATTTGTTCGGGCCGAACAAATCGGCTTAGCTCCCGGGCACTAAAACGATGTGTTCGGGCCGAACAAATCGTTTTAGCTCCCGGGCACTAAAACGATTTGTTCGGGCCGAACAAATCGTTTTAGCTCCCGGGCACAAAAACGATTTGTTCGGGCCGAACAAATCGTTTTAGCTCCCGGGCACTAAAACGATTTGTTCGGGCCGAACAAATCGTTTTTACTAAAACGGACCAGGCCTAAAATTTGCGTGGAGATTTGATCGTGGGGCTCAATTCGCGGAACGCTGGAGGAAGGGCGCGGAAGGTCGGCGGAAGGGTTCCGTGATTTGGGTGCCTTTTGTGTGATGTGTTGTTCTCGCTAGCCGCGGTGTGTCGTGAGGCTTCACGTTTGCGGTTGCAAATCTATTCGGATTCGCGTTTCAGCGTCGGTATGAGTATGGGACCCATAAACCATTTGCTACAGCCGTCTGGGCTCCACTGAGCTCCCGGACCTCCCAGGATACGAGGCAACAGTTGGAGGTTCAAGCCCCGTCAAGCTGCAGCCTTTCAGGGACAGCAAAAATTTGCCAGGCCCGCGTGAATCAATATTGCTGCAGTGATCCTGTTGGCAACGCTTTTCACGAAAGCAACGGGTGGTGGATGACAAACTCAATATCTAGTTGCGTTGGCTTGGCAAGAAAGAGACGCAAGCCGCGGAAGGCGCGGAAGGGAAATGAGAGCGCGGAAGCAAACACCAGCAGCGCGGAAGCGCGCGGAAGCACGCGGAAGCGCCAAATGATATCATCGCAATTTGGCCTATTGATTTTGATCACCGCTCATGAGGTCCTCTGGATCCATGTCCTATATCAGGTTTTGGACTTGCAAACTCAGGACCAGAATATTCAGCATTGTCTTCTCCCTTTGGTTTCTGCCCTTTGGCATCAGACATGGCCGTTTCCCGCGGTTTTTTTTCCGCGTTCCAGGAGCACCATGTAACTTGGAAGGCTTTTTGGTTGGTTTTAGCGCCTTGGTTTCCAGGGGCTTCAAAGCGGCTGTGGCCACTGCCAGCTGAAAGCTTTGGGGTCTCAGCCCAGATAGGGGTGGTGCGAGCACTAAAAAGAGCACCGCATGCTGTTGGGGATATTACCTGAGCTTCTTTTTTTATTTATTTTAGGGTAGACAAATTTCAATGAAACATCATCACTTGAGCTCTTCTCTGTGTTGGCCCCCGCTTTTCGCTCTCTTCTTTTTTTGCGGGCCAAGAAGAGCGGCCGGAAATAGCTTGGAGCGGGTTTTGCTTGGTTTCTGGTGTCCTGGTCTCCTTTGGTCCGTTGGTCTCTGAGCGCGCTGACAGCTCACCCAAAGAGGTATCAAGACGCGAGCCCAAACTCACAAGGGACACCGACCCATAACTTGGGGCAACAATCCTCAAAGCGGGAGAACGTCGTCACATGTCGTTCCTTCTGGAGCTCGCTGTTGCTAGGGCCCCTCGCCAAAATGGACCTGACAAGGGTATCCTCCAAAAAACAGACACGCCCATTTTGGTTGTCGTCTCTTTGAGGGTGCCTGTTTCGGGTTTCCAAGAAGACACCACCTAGATAGCCCAGTTGCGATCGCTTGTTTCAGTCCCTGTCGCGCTCGGTTGTCTTGGGGCAAAATGTGCATGGAGAAGAAATCAAAATCCGCGATCGCGACAAAAAAAAATCCGAGATCCAGGCCACCACTTGGGCTCTGCCCATGGCCATGGCTCCTCCGCGTCGGCTGCGTCGGGCACCGCGCACCGTCGCACCGCGCAGCGCCAGGAGGAGCTGATGCCGAGTATCGGCAGTTTCGGCCACCCGGAGCTCTGTGCGCCGCCCTGCGTCTACTTCGCATGGGGGCCCTGTGTCAAGGCGGGGGTCGATCTGGGGAATTCGGTCTGGGGGTCTGGGGGGCGGGTCTGGGGGGGAAGGAGGGGGGGAGTTTCGGGGAGGAGAAGCCTGAGGCCATGGGCTTGAGTCCCGTAAGTGACTTGAGTCACTTTTGAAGTTTGGGTTTGAACTATTTCGAGTGTAAACAAAGAGTTTAGACTTTGGCGAACTTTGTGTAACGCTCTGGTATTTTTGAAGGGTCCCTTATTGGGCACTGCTTAGGCAAACGAAAGGGGAAACCGGCTTTTGGGGCTCTCTATTTTATGACACACTGATTTCCCCGTTGGGTTTTTATCATCACCTTTTGGTTGCCCGATTCTTGGAAGCTGCCTCTAAATGGGGTGATGTTTTGGGAAATACCGGGAGCATAGCTCTGGGGTACAAGGAGACGTTTTTTTCCATGTAGGCCCTGAAACCCGCGGGGTCCATTTGGGTTTGTCTCACAGAGGGGAGCTGTTCAAGCAGGTGGTTTCCTTTTGGTTTCCCTCCCAACAGGCCACTCTGTTGAAAGAGACACTCATCTTTCTCTTTTTTCAGGTTTTGAAGCCATTGAACAAGTAGTGAAATTGGAGTGCATCGAGCGGTGGGCTTTTCCGAGAGGCGAGCGATTCGCTTGAGTTAGAGACGAACCAAATTTGTGTCCAACGCGAAACTGTTGCACCAGTTGTTCAGTGGGTTCCGCCCTTTTTCGAAGTCCCCGGCTCGTTTGGAACCACCTTTTGGGTGAAGCGCAACAACTTCTCGGGTTGTTAAAGTGCACTTCACCCAAAAGGGTTGCAATCTCCAAAAAGGGAGACTGGAATCTTCCCAAAACAATCTGTGGTTTTTGCGGGCTCCATGTTAATTGTGGGGGATATTAACATGGCTGGTCTTTAGTGCTGAGACCTTCTGGTTTCACAAATGGCTTTGCCATGAAACCGAACAAAAATGCAAAAAAGGTGATCGACCTTTGGGGATGCTCGCTTGACCGCAGCGCGACCTTTTTTTATCCAAAGCCTGATTTGGTCCATGTGTCAGGGTTCTACAGGTTGGCTTTTTCAAGGTCCTTTGGGCAAGGGAGTACCCCGCAACCTTGCTCTGATGATTTAGGCATCTGCAAATTCTACAGTTCCAAGACCTGAAAGAGCCCCAAGCAAAGGACTTTCTTTACCTTCCGTTTGCTTAAGAATATGTCTTATTTTCCCCTGTTGGTTTTAAACGAAATCTATTACTGCTGAACATATTTGCGGTTTTTTTCTTGAGAACGTATTCGCAAATGGACGTTGCCCTCATATTTAGAGTCTAGAGGTTCCAAGGGTAGCTCGCCAGAAGCTTGCTATGAGCTGAGCACTCTTGCCCATTTCGTGCCAGGGCGTCAAGTGCGGCTTTTGCCACCTGGCCCACCGCGAGAACATTGGCAAGCTTGACAAGAGGCCGGCCCTGCTTTCCAGTTTTCAGGTCTTCCGGTTGCTTGTGTTGTTTGAAATAAGGAACACAGTAGAAATTGTTGTTTCCTTTCGGTTTTCCTTTGCAACAGCCATTTCTCGAAATGGGAATCGGGCCCCGACAACGGTTGCTTTCCTTTTTTGGTTCAATTGATATTCACCATTGCCAGGCTTGACTTGTTTGTTTGACTTTTGCTATCTTGGGTTTCCAGCATTTAGCATTTCAACCAGCAAAAAGCGACAAGCAGAGACATCCACATTTGGCAACGGCCTCACTTCCGAATCGAGGGGTACGCGGAGATCAAGGGTGGGTTGTTTGGTTTCAAGGAAACACCTTGAGGACCGCAGCTTTATTGGCTACGCAGTTTCTCCTCTCCAGTCTGCTGGGGTTCCTTGCAAAAGTTGGTTTTGTGTTGCCACTGCCAGAAAGCCGCACCCCGTGAAGTGAGTGCCTTCAGTCGGAATGAGCTGTGGCCAGGGCGTTGAGGCCATTTGTTGCAAAACTGTTTGAAAAAGGCGGCCAGTTCAACGGTGATCGTTTAGCGAAGTAGGATACCTGAAGATGGGGGAGGTAGCAAGCTTTGAGTCGAGGAATGGGGGTTCACCATTGCCGTCCCTTTGGAAGTGGTTGCCATTTGGCTGTGAGGTCAGTATATAGCCGTGGGTGAACACCAATGGTACCATTTTGCACCACCCATTTTAGTCTATTTTAGTAGGGATTGGGATGTTCATGCCCATATTGGTGACGAGTCTGTTGGTTTTTTTTCCACCTCACCCCCCTCCACCCGACAGCCCACCCAGCCCCCTCCACCCGCCAAACCCCCGCCGCGGAAGGCAGAGGAAGACCTGCCAGAAGTTGGAAGAGGCGGCCTCGCATCCAGATCGGATCCGATTTGGCGAGGCTATGGGTCAAAATGGGTGTGGCTCAAAATTAAGCAGGAGGGGCAAACCGCAGGTTTTGCTCCATGCTTCCAGTTTCCAGGGTTCCATTCTTGGTACCGGTCTTTTGAGCCACAGCCAAATAGGGCCCCAAAATGGAACCCCGGTAAAGTGGAAAAGTGGATTTTAGAACCAGCGAAACCCGGGGTCTGGATTTTTGAGCCACGGCCAGCTCACAAAAAGGTTTCCTCGCGCAGGGGCCAGGCCCTGAAACGAAAAAACCCTCTTGGTGCCTACCTTGAGGTTGATGCCCAGAGATCCGACGTCGAAACGTTGGCGAAACGCCTGGGATCCAGAGGGCCAGCAAAGTCTGATCCCTCCGAAGGTCTCCGCGCCAAGTGCGGGCGCATCCCTTGAAATGAGGAGATAGACCTCTCTAAATCACTGTCTTGTCCAGCTGTGGAAATGATGTGTGTTCAAGGATTTTATTCTATTGTATTTGTTAGTAATTATTAGTATTCTGGAGTGTGAGTCCTCTTCTTCTAAGCATCTCCTGTGTCTGGATCTTTGATCCTGCCCCTGCCAGATCCTCTCCGCGCAAACTGCATGTCAGCTATGAAGCTGAATGTACAGCACTTGCAGGAATATTGGTGTCTTTTTTGGGGAACCCCCTGTTTGATGCTTTTTGAAGGGAAACCAAAAGGAAGCACCACCGTTGTGGGGTCCCGCCAAAAAAGACAAACCCATACGCGTTTATTATCAAGGGTTCCAGAGTCGTACCTTCCAAGTAACCCTGTTGCGACATGTCATATGCCTTTGTCCTTCCGGGTAGCCTTCTCCTAAATGGCTGGTTTTTCTTCGTTTTCCAAGGAACACGACGCGCCTATACATACCCCTTCCTTGGTTTGGTCGGGGGTTCGTTTTGGGAACGCGTTGAGCCTTTGCCGGCACAAAAGGCGTTGCCCGATCGGCAGGCAGAGATGATCGATCTGGTGCTACCTCACCTCCAGGCAGGCTGTTCAACGGTGCCCATGCAGGTTTCAGCATGGCCTTCAAGACAAACCTCCGTGTTTGAACATCAAGGCAATCCCTCATTGATATTACGGACTATGCAATTCCTGGTAAAAGGGGCTTGTCACCCATATGGTCCAGATGCCGAGCTTCACATCAAACCATTTTCCCCGGGCTCACAGGATCCTCACTGCTTCCTCGTTGCTGCTTTAGCGCTTCTTTGTGGCTCCCTCAACCTTGCCAGAAAATCCTGGGGGCACACCAACTGACAACAGGTAGTCCGCTGTTGGTCTTTGCAAGACATCGGGGCCCAAATCTCTCACAAATCCAGGCCCCGGGCTCGAAAAAGAAACGGAAGTCCAGTGCCCTTCGGGGAAAAGAAGAGGCGAGGACTGGTTCTCTCACTTGGGGTCGGAAGGCTCCACCGCGGCGAGTGCGGATCTCGCTATGCTGGGTTTACCTCACTGCCCAAGTTCCCTGGACTTTGTAGTTCTTGAGAAGGTCATTTTAGTGGTGATCAACACATTTGGGGACCTGGTGTTGGGCCAAGTGAGTGGATCTTCCTTTGACTTTTTCGGGAGCTGAGGATTTTCCCAACCTGCGAGGTGACTCAAAACGTGGAAACATGTTTGCACCGGGGGCATCGTCATGCACGAAAGCGCCGGAACCGCCGCCCTTCGGGGCTCGGGGCGGGGTGTTGGAGTTGAGGAGCGAGCGAAGCGGCTGGAGAGTATCAAGGAGTTGGACGCGGTGCCGGGGGGGGGGTTTCGGGGCTTGGGCGGGGTTGGGTGTGGGTTGGGGGGGTGGGGCTTCTCGGGTCCCACAGATGCGCCCGGCCCGATGGGGAACTAATGCTGCCATGGGCGCACCCCGCATGTTTGCAGTTGCCAGGGTTCCCTATATACTTCCCCAAACAAAGGCGCGATGTTAGCCATCAGCTGAAAATTAGTTACTGGCTTCCTGTGGGGTGATGTTTCTCTTGGATAGGCGATCGGGGCTGAAGAACACAACACGATCCTCTTTGTGGACATGGAGCCAAAAGATAAATGGACACTCATTCCGATGGGGTGCAGTTCTGGTTTTAATTTTCGATCTGAGTGAAACACTACCGGTGTCCGTTGAACAACTGTTGGGTGGGGTAGCAGCGCCGTGATTGTTTGCTGCTTTCAACCCCCATCCCACTGGGGTCAATTTGAGCAGGACCTGTTCTTCATCTGGAGTCTCACTGCATTTCTTTGCGCCGGCTCTGTCCGTTCTCTTGGTCTTGACTCAATCACATGCAGCCACACATGCAGGAAAGACGCTGCAGAGTTCTTGAAGGGGCCCAAACCTCACAAGGCAGCGGAAATCCGAGCACCCCTGGCACCTTCCATCCACACCTCACCTTCCAGTGTTCATCGCCCCAGAGGGAAACCTAAATCAGATAGATGCCCTCCCTCCCACCCACATTTCCCAAAAAAACCAGTGTTCAAAACATTTCTTAAAAAGAGGGAATCTAAAGGCCTAGCATGGCTGAAGTATAGTGACTAACAACTCACAAACATGAGCAGGGACAATTCTTGGCCATTTCCCATGAGGAGTTTTCTGAAAACGGTAAGTGGACCCCTTTTGGTTGCCCTTTCAGGACATGGAACCCTATTTTGAGAAGCCATTATTTGGTTCCATCTTTCGATTTGACGACCCCTTTTTTGTGTTTGGTTCTTTTTCTTCAGGGACACAAACAAAAACCCATTTTGGCTGCTCCCAAATTGGCTCGCGCGACTTTCCGCGAGCCGAGACTCTCGTTTGAGACCCAGGTACTGTCGGTGCTCTCGAGCCGTCGGGCAGAGTTGCCGCACCAGAAGAGCACCCTCACCTTGCGCAAGGTGGAGAAGCTGAGCTATGCGCCTCCGAATGCAACGTGAGCCACGTCCTCAAGACCCGATGAAGGTTAAGGGCCAATCCCAACGATAAATAGCTGCGGATTTCCGCCTTCTTCATTCTTTGCATGGTTCTGGGATTACGACCATTTTCATGCCGGGGTTTGATTATGACTCACGTGGTTTTTCCGCCTCGCGGAAAGGAACCCGTCAAGTTGCAGCCCATTTGGAGTCACCCAACTAAGGGGCTATGATTGTTTGTGTGAGTCTTGTGGGATAACTTAACCAAATGTGGGCAGGAGTCATTAACGGAGCAGGGGATCGGCGGAGTGAGCGGGGGTTTGAAGGAACGAAGAGAAAACGGACGCTTATTTTGAGGGGGCGGAGAGTCTGACGACTTGTTTAGAAACAACATGGATATAAGGAGATTTGAGATGCTTCAGATGTTCCTTTCGAGCATGTCGAAAAGGGCTCCTCCTTTTGAGATCTCTTTGCCACCCTCCTGGTGAACCACCCCCGTTTTTTTGTTATTGGTGAGGGTGCCACCTGTGAGAGGCATCCGGATGATAAGAACACATGAATCCAAGCTCCCCTCCCGGTAGCGTCATTGGTTTAACTCCAAATAGGAAAACAAGGCGGTTTGAATAAGCTGTTAAGCAACTCTTTAGTTAAACAAATAGCTTCAAACAGGTTTATGTCGGTTTAACTCAAAATAGGCCATAGCGTCAACTCAAGATTGGAGAAAGCTGTTCAGGAGATCTTTGGATTGGCAGATCTTGAGCGAAACTAGCCACAGGGCCGATGCCCTTCCTTGTTGCCTGAAGCCAAGCCCTTGCTCGATCGAGTCCAATGTCTGCGGTTTGGGACCCTAAGCATATCTGGGGTCCTTCTTTTCAGGTCGGACGGGTTTCCTTTTGGTTTCCCTTTGAAACCACAGAAGAGGATTTGCCCTCAAACATAGACACACCCACATTTCATCAAGGGACATTTCATTGCACAGCCCCCCTCTCTTGATCCAACTGAAATTGGCGCAAGGTGAACACCTCCGGTTTTTCAACGGCTCACTTTTTATGGCTCCAAGTTCCCCCTACCTCTCCGAAGAAGACGAACTCCGCCGTCTTTCGGAGAAAGCACATAAGCATCGCAACCCTCTTTCTCCGCGGCGGTCGGCAAAAACATCCACCGCATCTCTAGTTGTTGCGGCCTTTTGTTTTGTCTGCTCGTTTCCCTGCTTTTTTTTTCTGGTGTCCTTTGTTTTGCGTCCCGCATCATAAGTGTGCGTCCTCTGCTCGTTTCCCGTTTTTTGTTGTGTGTTTCCCGTTTTGTTGTTTTGTCCGCTTTTTTCTTCTGATCGTTTCCCGCTTCTTTTATTCCTCTTCTTTTTTTGTGTCCTTTGTTTCTCCGGCGAGAAGAAATGCCCCGCACGAGAGGTGCTGCGGCAGATGCCGTTCCAGGCGCTCCTGGGGCTGGTGCTTTCCAGGGACACCTTCGAGCCCAGCTTCCTGGACCGCGCCAGCCGACTCGCCGACTCGCCGCCGCGTTTTTGTTTGGCTTCAGGTCCCGAGTTTGGTTTCGGACTTGAAGGATTCTGTTTGGGTTTGGAGCCGTTTGAGTGGATCAAGAAGTTTAGTTACATGTTTTGTGGGGCCATCCCCAGGAAGTGAGATTCGTGTGACCAAAAGAACGGATTTGGGGGGGTTGGGGGGTTCCGGTTTGGATGGACATAGGGCTCCATCTTGGATTCGGTTTAAGAGGTTTTTGGGGGAAGCCCAGTTTGAATCGGCCCCCTCGAAGTACCTTGTTTGGGTTCCCAGCGTGTGAATTTTATTTTTGGTGAATTTTATCTTTGGCGAAATATGTGAGCTGCTTTTTGGCCACACATTCGTGGGAGGTAGTTGGGGGGGAGCTGCTGCGGCCCGCGTAGGCAAATCTGCTGGAGATGCATAGGCACCAAGCTGGAGAACATGTTGCGTTAGGTTCGCGTAGGCGTCACAGGGGTTTGGTGACCCCGATTGCTCTGGAAAACCCTGCTGGCCCCGTAGGCGTGCGTAAGCCGTCAACACCAAACTCCCTGCATGGCACATGATGCTTCACGTTGTGTTTATTGTTCCAAGATAGCTCGCGTTGCGTTGTAAACATGCCACAATACCAACATCCCATTGGTTGAAACGTTGTAACGGAAATGTACAAATCAAGCAAAGTGTGTGGGTTGCTCTTGTGCGAAGGGGCAGGAATAACATGTCCTGACTCTGCCTGCATTTGTTCTTGGTGATTGTCAAACGTTTGTGTCTTGGCTTACGTGTATGCAAACCGCATTTCTTGCAATGCAAACTGCCATCCCGGAAAGTTGGGAAGAAGGGCCCATTTTCCTGCCGCCCATTGGCGCCACACGTCACGAGGTGTCCCTTGCGTGCGAGTCGCGGATGGTCCGGACCCATCCAACCCATTTAGGTTCTTTTCAAGGGAGACTAAAAGGCCAACCATTTCCGGGGTTCGCTCACCCCTATTCACATATGCCCGGATGGCGAGTTGCTGTTTTTTGCCATGCACTTTACCCCAAAAACCAGCAGTGACTGAAAAAGGCGATCGCAACCTGGCTATTCACGTATGGTGTCTTTTTGAGGCTACCCCTTTTTTGGCTGGAGGGAAATTCGAATTCGGATTCCTCTTGCGATTTTCGAGGGTCTCTCAACTTCAAAGAAGACACACCTACATTGGAGCACTTCGAACCTGGTTGAACCCCCAAAACATCTATTTTCGTGCCAACACCGGCAAAGGTTCATTTTTTTTCCGGGGGCGGGGGGCTACCATATACATGTACACATATATATATATATACATATATATATATATATATATGTATATATATATATACACATTATGATGTTATATATATATATATATAGAGAAATACACATATATATAATACACGTATACATATATACATATATATATATATTATATTATATATTATATCTACACATGTTTATATACCCAGCCCCTTTGCAGGAAGATCTGACCTTGGCGTATGCCCAGCTGCGCGCCCGCTGCCCAACCAACCTGGGCGCCAAAGCGGCGCTTCACTGGCTGTAGGCGGACGCCTTCGGATCTCGGGGAAACGGGCAAAAGGGTCGTGGGAAGCGGAGCCAAGGGGAAAGACGCCGTGTTGTTTTCTTCTTTTTTCGTGGCGCGTGTTCTTTTTTTGTCTTTCTTCTGAGGCAGCACTTTTCTCGTAGAACAAAAAGACCCCGGCCCAACCCCTCCCACCCATCCAACCCATCTAAGCCATTTAGGTTGGTTTCAGGGGAGG
Source organism: Effrenium voratum (assembly GCA_963377175.1). NCBI lineage: Eukaryota > Dinophyceae > Suessiales > Symbiodiniaceae > Effrenium > Effrenium voratum. The sequence goes on from CAUJNA010003483.1 coordinate 175,489, forward strand.
CCAAAAGGCCAACCATGTGCGGGGTTCCTTCAACCCTATTCACATATGCCTGGATCGCCAGTTGCCGTTTTTTTTTTCACGCACTTTACCCCAAAAGACCAGCAGTGACTGAACAAAATGCGATCGCGACTGGGCTATCTAGGGTCGTGTTTTTTTTTCCCCTCCCCCTTTTTTTTCTTCTCGTGGTGCTTTTTTTGGGTTTGGGATGTCACAGCGCTAGTTGACAACAACACCCAAGACCTTAGGGAGGAAGTGCCTTTCTGCCAAAGCCGTTGCCAGAGTTTTGTCAGAGGTGAGGAAGAGCAGATGTTTTGCAGGTTCTTCGTCTTTTTGAAAGGATGTTTATCCGCTTTTCGGCATGGTTTGGCAGCTTTTGGGCAGGTTTTAGACCGTTTGTTTGTCAAGTCAAGTGAGCCACAATCAAAGCCTGGATGACAGACAGCATCGCTATCGCCAGCCACAATCAAAGCCCGGGTAGATGAAGCTTAGTAAGGGCCAATCCCAACCATAAATAGCTGCGGATCCCCGCCTTCTTTATTCTTGAAGCATGGCTCCGGGATTACGCCCATGTTCATACCGGCCTTTTGAGCAAGTGACTCAAGTGACTCAAACGTCACCGGCGGAAGGCGCCGGATTTTTTTTTCCAAACGCGTCGGCGCATGCGCTCGGCTGCACTTCCAGGACCCCGGGCCTTTAAAAGTTCGGGCGATTCCCTGCGGACGGCCGGCGCACTCTTCCGGCGCGGGGGCACGGAAGGAACAGTGCCAAAGTCGTGGATCGTCGAGGGCGTCAGTGGGGATTTCCATTGGGGGAGCCTTTGGACGTCAGTTGGGTGGAGACTCCTGTCCACCAAAGACGTTTGAGGTGGTTCCCTGTGCAAATTCAGGGCCATATGGGTGTGTCCAGCACTAGAATCAATATCAGTGTGTTTTCTTTTTTGAGGCCCCCAACCAAAAAGAAGGATTTCTCCCCTTTCCCGATGAAGCACCACCAAAAGGGGTACCCTCCACAGACACCGACTGTTTGTTTTCATCCAAGCTGTCAAAACCCAGTGAGCTCCTTGATCTGCCACGGGAATCGAGGACATGCAGCTGAAGAATTTGGCTCTGCCAATTCCTGAGAACCCTTGTTTTGGGGTCGTGTTTTTTAGGCTTAACCAACTTGCCATTTGATTTGCCAGTTTCTGTGCTACCAAGTAAATCCCCTTGATATCCTTTGAAGCCCTATGAATGTTTCGCCCATCAACAGTAGGGCCACTTTCTGTGATAGCAAGGGAGTCCCTCTCAGGATTTCGTTTGGAATTATTTAACTCCGCCTTATATTGGGTTGGATCTTTAAGCATTAACTTTTTGGAGACATGCGCTTTCCCAAGAGCCAGCAAGAGTTACTTTTTCAGGGGGCAATAGCCACATAGCAATGAGGACCCTTTTGTGGAGCACTCTCCAGGAAGTCAGGAGCGTCACGGCGCGGTCTATGTGGTGCTCAACTACAAAGTGTGTTCTCCCATGGAAATCCACTGGGCGTTTGGTTTGGTTTGCTTTGGTTTTCCTTCAGTTTCCCCGAATTCCCGTTTCAAAGTGGAGGGCTTTGGGGTGGAGGGGTTGTTCTGGAGTTCGCAACCGTTTGCAACCGCTCGCAATCGTTCGCAACAGTTCGCGAGGTGGCGGTAAGGCTGTGCCGTTGGGGAAGGTGCGCTATTTATGACTTGCAAGATCATGTTTTTCTTGCACGCGCGCGTGAATCATAGCTTTTGAGACTGTACAGGTGCAGTGTTTCGGTATGTTGTGCGTTTGACGCTCGATTTGCGATTCAAGGGTGGTTGTTTTGGGCATTTTCGTTGGCCATGTCGGGCAAGTGGCGTGGCTCGTTTTGGTGATTCAAAATCAAGAGGTCATTCTGGCGCCGCAGTCGCGTGGTACTCTTGGATACGCGTCATAACATTTCAAAGGTGGATTTCGTGACAGGCGCAGTACTTTGGACGATGGCAGACGCAGCGCTCCGGAGTTGGGTGTGCAGATCTCGCACAGCACTTCGGAGCTTGGCGTGCAGATTTCATGATAGGCGGAGCACTTTGGGTCTGGCGCAGCCGCGCAGCGATTAGGAGCTTGGCGCGGATGTTTTTGGGAGGTGTGGGGAGGGATGTCTTTGGGGCTGTCTTTGGCGAATGTGCGGTGGTATTGGGTAGTGTCTTGGGGGGTGCCTTTGCGATGAAATTTGGAATGTGCCATTGGATGACGGCTTTAGGGGGCTGTCTTTGGGGAGTGTTGTCTTGGGATGTCTTGGGTGACGTGTTTCGGGATGGCATTGGGATTGTGGGGGATGTCTTTGGCAGGTGTCTTGGGGGGATGCTTTTGAGGGTGTCTTTTGAGGTTGCATTTGCGCTGATGTCTTTGACGTTAGGAAATGTCTTACGGAGTCTCTTTGTGGTCTTATGAAGGTGTCTTGGCGGAATGCCTCAGGATGTCTCGTGCCATCGCTGTCGTGTGGTGGTCGTGTCAGTGCTTTTTGCCTGATGGGCTTGATAAGTTCTGAGGATGGCTGTCACTGGCGAGGCGCAGAAGGGCCTGAGGGGTCAGCGAGTGCAGTGGATTGCTCCTGACCATTTCTTGGTTGATTCGTGTTGGTGGGCAACCGGGCCCCTCAAGGAGGTTTTTTCAATAAACATCGTTTGACGTTCCAAGTGAAATTGGGGAGCAATTCACGGGTTGATGCCATGCAGATTTAGCCCAAGCTTCAAGGATCGATTTCTTGTCATCGAATCTACCCGGACATCGCAGCAGCAGCAGCCTGTTCTCCAGCCAATCGGGATTTTGGTAGATACAGACTTTGCTGAGGGGGAGCTCTCTAAGACGTATCCCCTAAAAATGTAGGGTTCCTCCAATGCCAAGCTTGCCGGAAATCGGATGGCACAGGGACTGCCCCGCGCGGCCCACGCCTGCGCCTCCCTCTGACGCAGGTATTCGCCGGTTGGGAAGCTATCGGAAGGCGGCTCCGTTGGGAGAGCGACCCGCGTTTCTGTTTCAATGTTTGCCCGGCAACGTGTGAAAACTTGGTTGCCACTTTGCCACTTTGATGCTTTGCTCGCCTGCATCTCCTGGCTTATGATTGTTCATGATTTCAACATGGGGGACTCCCCGTCACCATCTGCCACAGGGAAACCAAAAGGACACCCATGTTTCGGGGTTCCCCGTTGTGGGAAACAGCCATATATGCATGAACGCGTGGCATGTTTTGCTTCTCGCGTGGCGCCAAGACCGCCCATGTAGATCCTTCGCATTCAACTGAGGCGCACAGCAGGCAAGAAAGTGAGGCCTTTTTCGAGTTGAGGGTTGCACGATAGGACAGCCCTTGCCTCAATTTCCACCCCTCGGCTTACACCAGGCCGAGAAAAGGGTGGGCTTCAACACGAGCCTTTCCAAGCTGAAGCGGCGAGAGAACCACACCCACCACTCGCCAAAGGGGAGATGCCGACTTCAGCTTCTGCTTGTGTTGAGCCGCGGACAAAGACAACCTGCACAGTGCGCATGGAGTTGCTTTGACAACTTCGAGCCTTGAAATCTGCATGGCTTTGGTGCCAACATGCGCCCAACCGGCCAGTGCCCGTAACTCTGTATTGAGTGAATAGGCCAGGTCTCGATGAATTAATCCGCCGCGAGCGGCGGACACGACAAAACACCAGGACGGCAGAAGGGCATTCGTTTTTTCTTCTTCTTCTGCTAACGTTAGTTTTTCTTGGCGGCAAGACCGTCCCGTTTGGTGTGTAATGCCATTCGCGGACGAGCACTTCTTCTCCTGTGCCCATGCGCCTGGGCTGGTGGGTTCTGAGCGGCGGAGGTGCCTCACAAGTTGACGTCTGAGTGGTTTAGGGATGGACCATGGGTTTAGATGCTGCGAATCCACGAGAAATGAGCAAGGAAGACTGGCATTGTGGAGCCCTTCGAAATGCAGGGGTTGTTGGCGAAGCTGGAAATGCCTGGTAGAAACGGGTGTTCGGTTTTGCCGGTTGTCCTTTGTTCGGGGCCGTTTCGCCCCAAAGGGTCAAGCCTTTTTATGAGTTTTCAAAGCTACACTTGAGACTTTTGACCTTTACATGCGAAGGTGTCTCGAATCCAGCTGCGCGCTCCGAAGATCCAAAGACGTGCAAGGTCCTCAAACCTCGCACCTTTTCCGGGAAGCACCCAGCTAAAGACTGAGCCGGAACCACACCTAAGTGCGCTGAAGTCTTGGCACGTGCCGCGCATGCCCCAACACCTGGTGTTTTCCTCATCTTAGTCGATAGTTCGACCATGTTTCGTAGGGTTGAGATTTCCAGCATAAAGCGTAAACACATTGGTAGAACCAAACATGTTGTGGGCGCTGCTCCAAAGGGGAGCTTGCGGCTTAATTAAGCCTCGCCAGTGTCTCACCCAAAGCTTCTGCCGTGGATCGCTGAGCGCGTGCCCAGAGTCTCGATTCTAGATTTGGGATTTGGCCCATCACCGTGAACATGTATTATATATAGGAATATAAGTTTTACATATTTATACTTCCACAGCTGAAAGCTAAGGCGTCTCAGCCCAGAAATGGTTTGGGGGTGGCTCGGGGGAGCTCTGGAGTCAGGTTCAAGCAATGGCTCCGAAGGTTCGGGGATGGTCTGGTGCAAGGTTCAAGAAGGTTCCGGAGTTTGCAGGGAGGCCTGGCGCAGGCCAGGTGAAAGATTCAAGCAAGGTTCCGGAGGTTTCGCGAGGGTTGCGGGGACGCACAGGGCGGTGCAGGGTTCCGTGAGGATTCTACGAGCGGCCCAAAGACGCAAGAAACGGTTCCGAAGAGGGCTCCACGAGGGCGAGCGTGGTGCTGTTGGGGATATCACCATTTGCGAAGTAAGTTTGGGACTGTCGCGTGATAGACAGACCCAGCTTACTCTGCGTAAGACTCCGTCGGAAAAGTGGGAGAACATGAGCTATATATGTACCAGTCCCTGTGCCACGTACCCCCCCCCCCCCAATGGTATGGTCCCCCCACTCCCCCGCATCATCCGCATCTTGGGGATGATGCTGGCAATGCTGGGGATGCTGTCCAGTACCGTGCGAGCCCTGCAGCTTCGGTCCCAGACCCCCTTTCACCCCGTGAACCAACACCCCCGCACCTCTCGCAACATCCTACCCTAAACCAAACCACCCTTTAACCCCAACCCTAAGCCTAAATCAACCCAAACCCCAAACCCACCCGAAACCCACCGCAAACCAACCCTGAACCAACCCTAAAACCACCAACCCACCAAGCTCAACCAACTCCGAACCACACCCCAACCACCCAACCACCCAACCACCCCACCACCCCACCACCCCACCACCCCACCACCCCACCACCCCACCACCCCACCACCCCACCCCCCCACCACCCCACCACCCCACCACCCCACCACCCCACCACCCCACCACCCCACCACCCCACCACCCGGGGCTGGGTTGGCCCAACCCACCACCCCCCACCCCACCCGGGAGGGTTCCACGGCCTGGAACATATATAAGGTCCTTCACCTCGGAGCCTGTTTTCCTACTGCTGAAAGCTAAGGGGTCTCAGCCCAGATATGGTTTGGGGGTGGCTCGGGGGAGCAGTGGCTCCGAAGGTTCGGGGATGGTCTGGTGCAGGCCAGGTGTATGGTTCAAGGAAGGCTCCAGAGGTTCCAGGGTTGTGGTGCAGGCCAGGTGTAAGATTCAAGATTCCGGAGAGGCTGGGGTCTGGCCAGGTGCAGGCTTCAAGCAAGGTTCCGGAGGTTTCGCGAGGGTTGCGGGGACGCACAGGGCGGTGCAGGGTTCCGTGAGGATTCTACGAGCGGCCCAAAGACGCAAGAAACGGTTCCGAAGAGGGCTCCACGAGGGCGAGCGTGGTGCTGTTGGGGATATCACCATTTGCGAAGTAAGTTTGGGACTGTCACGTGATAGACAGACCCAGCTTACTCTGCGTAAGACTCCGTCGGAAAAGTGGGAGAACATGAGCTATATATAAGATCCTTCACCTCGGAGCCTGTTTTCCTCCTACTGCTGAAAGCTAAGGGGTCTCAGCCCAGATATGGTTTGGGGGTGGCTCGGGGGAGCAGTGGCTCCGAAGGTTCGGGGATGGTCTGGTGCAGGCCAGGTGTATGGTTCAAGGAAGGCTCCAGAGGTTCCAGGGTTGTGGCGCAGGCCAGGTGTAAGATTCAAGATTTTGGAGAGGCTGGGGTCTGGTGCAGGCCAGGTGCAGGCTTCAAGCAAGGGCCCGCCAACAGCTGAAAGCGATGGCAGCCCGGATGGGGTGGTCCGGGACGCTCAACGCAGGGTTCGCGAGGCTTGCGCAAGGGTTCCGAGAAGGTTCTGCGAGGGTTCCGCGAGGGTTGCGGGCATGCACGGGGCGGTTCCGACGGGTTCCAGGGATGCATGTGTTCGGGATATCACCTGAGCTTATTCTTTTTTCAAACGTTTGTGTGACCTACGTTTGAACTGGGCGCCACACTCCCCCACCATCCCTAGTTTTTCTTGGAGCGGGCCGGCCCCTATCAGGGAACCCGAGGAAAGAGTCTATTCCGACCAGCCGGATTCTAAGAGCTCGGGTCCCGAAGATTTGTCCTGTCTGGGTGTCCATGCCATGCAGGTTGAGTTCTCATAAGTCACCCAATGCCAAATGGGTGTCCATTTCAATTTGGAACCCTGTGGACATCATGAAAATGCGGATTCATGTCCACATTAAATGTTCACCGTCCCCAAAATCACCTGTCCTGCGGGGATCCTTTGACTCCTTGCGTATGTGATCCTGATGGGCCCAACAGAGTCCCTTAATGGGTACACTTGGACCAGTCAATGTGAAATTACCAGCTGATTTTGGAGGATCCTTTTTTTTTGGTAGAGCAGGCAGTTGGATGTATTTTTAAGGAGCTTTGTTTATTTCAGGCCCTTTGGCTACAAGTCAGTAAGGTGAAACAAGTTGTTTGGAAAGTCCAGCTGGTTCCCAGTCACGATGGATTGCACTAACTGTTTGAAGCGCTCAAAAATCTGGCTGCCTTTAGTCCAATACTGATTCAGAGCCATTGCAAGGGAGGCCACGGAGGGTTATGACCGCAAGGGTCCTTACCAGTAACTGAAAAAGGGTGAACCCTCCTGCCTTGTTGCTATTTAAAGGGAAAGCAACAGGACACCCTTGACATTTTCCGAGTTTTTGCAAAACTTGCAGTGTAGTGTGTTCTGACTCCAGTTAGCGCCAGGTTTTCTCCTTCTTTTTTTTGAAGAATGGACTTCGATCCTTTCTCCCTGAATGCTTGGGCACCGCTCGGCCACGCGGAGTCGCCCATCCACAATCGCCGTCTCCCAGGAGTGGGGGGGGTTCTTCGGCTCAAAAGCCACGTTTTTGTTTTTTTGAGCCACCTGTTGGATCAGCGCGCATGGTGGCAAGCCCAGCCATCTGGTTCCTTGGCATGTGAGCTTGTGGCTTTACTGGACGTTTCCGTTTAAACCAATAAAGGGTTGAACTTTCAACAGATCTGAGGACAGCCCAGTAAAGGATCCGACAACTTCTTTTCTTGCTGGCCCATTTTTAGTCAAGGTTCCCAACATAGCACGGTTTGGTGCAAAGACCCCCGTGGGACGACTTTCCTCTTTGAAAGGGGGTTGTGCACTTCCATGTTAGTTGGGAGGGTATTTCCGTTGGGCAAGTGACAAAGGGGACCAAAGTTGGGTCCTTTTGGCGGTTTTGGGTTCTCAACGTCAGCCTTTGGTGTTTTACTCAAAACGGTGACTGAAGGCGGGTGCCAGACACCTGAAAAAGGGAGATGGAAGGGGGCCTTAAGAATGAAAGGTTGCTTTAAACAGTTTGGTTTAAAGTTTAAGCCATGGTTGAAAGAGGTATCGCGGATGAAGAACCCTGCAGGAGTCGCTGACGACTGCCTGACCGGCCCTGACGCGGTGCGAATAACTGCGAGGTGTTGACGTTGGATCAATGCGGAGCCGAGTCGGTTTAACCGGAAGCCGAACTTGGCGCATGTCAGGTGTCATGGATCTTGTCGACTCTGTCCCCAAGAAGAATCAAAGGGCATGTTAAAGGGATAGGAGGGTGTGTGTGTGCGGAGTGGCAGAAAACCCTGCCACCATTCGATAACTTTTTCCACTGCAGGGGGGTCACCCGCAGTCACGACCGGTGACCCAACGAAGAGGGTCGTGACCTGCGCTGATATCTGACCTGATCAGTCAGACGTACCTGCCGAGATGGTTGTGTTGTTCTGAATGTCCTTTTGGTCCCCCCCCTGAACCGCCGTTGCTTCTGTGTGTCCCTGTTGAAGTAACTACAGGGAAGCCAAGTGACCTGCCAGCCGAAACTTATCCGACTTGAGACTTGTCAGTTGTACTCGAGACTCATCAGTTGTACTCGAGACTCATCAGTTGTACTCGAAAGATTAGATACCTCCATCTGGAGTCTAAGCGTGAACACCCCATTCGTGGGGGACCCTCGGGTGTACCCATCGTGTGACCCCGGGCCGGCACGCCGGAAAATTTGACCTCAACGTGCTTATCATAGAACAGCGGAATTTCACGTTTAAGCAGGAACGAGGTTTCACTACAGGGAAGACAGCCACCTCTTCATAGTAAAGTTTCACAATCCTGGATGTCGCTGCTGGCAGATTCCTTTGTGCCTTGCGTTGTGATGCCGTTTCCTTTCGCAAGGAGCATGTCGTCCGATTCACATGCTTGAATTATCCGAGTTGTGTGCAGCATGTACATGGTCTTGAGTTGTCGTTGATTGTGGTTTGTCGTTTGTATCCTTCCTCAAGGACGAGCTTTACCATTTCCGGACGTGTTGCTGTTTCGTCATGTCACGCCGGGATGATCGTGACAGATCCAGAACTCGGCGCAGACGGGATCGGAGTCCCTCCTCCCAGCCTCGCAAAGCACGCAGACGTGAACACAATGACAACCTGGTCTCGGATGGCATGGATTGGAACAACTTGGCCTCCTGGCAACACAATTCGGGCTACAACACTTCTAGTGCTTTTCCGGTGCCGCCAGGCAACTATCAATCGAACCCCTCCTCTACGCAGCAATTTCATCATACTCCGGTCAACTACATGATGCCGTTTCCTCCGGAGCCCACACCAGCTAAGTTCGTGACGCCCATGATGCCACCACAGGCCACTTCTTCCCAAGCTACACCATCGCCTGGATACCCAACTGCGCTACCAGTTCGACCTCAAAAAGCGTGGCTTACTCCACCGGATGATTGGAAACCTGGTGATGGCATGTTCGACATCAACCAGCTCTACAATTTTAGCCTGCCCATGACGATTGCCAACACCCCGCACAATACTCTACGTGACATGTCTGGCATGGACATCCGGGATGTTCGCCTGGTTCAGGTCATACACGGGGGCATTACCAACTGGCTACTGCGACCATTTGCTCACGGGAGATTCGTGACGTGGGAAGGATTTCGTACCCGCACCGAGGCCCTGCTTTGGAGTACCTGTTCAAAACTACTGCGACGATCACAGCAGCTCAACCTGCTTACTTTGGAAAAGGACCTTGCCAATTCGCTGGGGCTCAACCTTGACGACTTCAATCAGCGCATCAAGGTTCACGACCACTTGGCCAATCTGGTGCTTCAGTTTCTTCACCAACATCACGCGACTCTTGCGCCCTCTACCCAAGCAGAAGACATGCTCAAGAAGTTCAATGATCTACATCGAGCTCATGAGTTGCTCCAGGCTCAGTATTCGGCATCACAACGAGCTTCGTCTTCCCCGACGTTACCATCTCAGAAAGATGATGCAGAGTTGGTTACACCTTTGCAGAGCTGATGATCTCCGCAGTCTCACGCGCTCCCCGAAACGTACTCGAACAACATCAACCTCTGCTGAGCGGTATTCTCGGCGGCCTTTCACTGTGTTCACTTCGAAAAGGGCTACTCGTACAACACGGTCCAGAACTACGAGATGCAAGCATTACTGCCATGCCTTCCTACATCATGGACGGAAATGTCTTTCCCCTTGTGTGCGACGTCAACCAGGACATTTCCATTGCAGATGCGCGCGTCATCAGCGGCGGTGAATCATTGCCGCAGTACACTACATGCTTTGTTGATACATCTTGCCTTCATTTTGAAAAGTTGTTCTGCATTGCATTGCTTGCTGATTGTGCATGGCGTACATGTCGGTCATGGCATGATTGTTACACCGCAGATCCCTTGGCTTCATTTGCCCTTGCAATTGTGACATAGTGACTCATTCGGTTGTCATGTTGCCACGCTACTTCGAGTACCACATTGAGCGAGGCGTGGAATGGATTCGGGTTTACACACCGGGCATGTGGCAGCCTGTGGCTGAATCCACCTTGGGCCCAACTCCGGACTGCGCTTCTACATATCGTGAATGGCGCAGGGTCTACCACTTTGACGTGTACTTGCCCCGTGACAGCCCCGGAGGCACCACTGCGGACCCGAATGTTACGCCCGTCTCCTACGCGTCCTATTACATATGGCAATTCCGGGATTGGCACACGCGTGGTTATCAACGCCTTGGCGTCCCACGTCCATTCATTGGATCGACAGATTTCGTGTCTCATGGAGTTTCGTCCTCGTCGGCGTCTTCAGTTCCGGATGGCGCGTGGCGTGAACCTTCTCCCCCGCCGAGCTATGATCCCAATTTTGATTGGAACGAGTCTGATTGATGCTTGGATAGAACGTTGGTTAAAACATTGCGCTTGTTGAGTCTTCCAGCTTGAGTGCTTGCCTACGGCCTTTTGATTGATTACTTCCATTCATGTCAATGCTGCTGGAAACACGCGGTGACACTGAGCCTACTGCGTGCCAACATGGTCCGATTCGCTTGCTGCTTGGTCTTGAGTTGCCTTGTCTTGTGTTGTGCTATCTTCATGTCCATGCTTTCGCAGACTCCTTTTGTCTCATAGAGGCCTATTCGGTTGTTATGTTCAATTCGACAATATTTGGTACTGACAGATGGTCCGTCCCGCGCTACTTTGAGTACGACAACGTGAATGGCCCTGCAAACACAAGAGTTGAATGGATTCGAGTTTATGTACCAGGTCCGTGGCAACCTGTCGCCGACTCCACCTTGGGACCAGCTCCGGATAACACATCAACCTATCGGGAATGGCGCAGGTTCTACCACTTCGAAGTTTATTGGCCTCGTGACAGCACGGGAGGCACCACTCTGGATTCTTTCTCCCAGCCGGTCTCCTATGCACCCTTTTATACATGGCACACCAGAGGATACCAACGACTCGGGAATCCGCACCCGAACATTGCGCGGCCAGTTTTCCCTTCGGGATCGCCTGACCTCATGCACGCTGGATTGTCTTCTTCGTCAACATCCTTGATCTCAGGTGATAGCCTTCCTCACCTCCCTATGATCTTGAACTTCATTGGAGCGAGCGGCATCGACACCTGAGTCGCGTCTGGATACAAACTGCGGTGTTCGGCGCTGCACATGCTGTGAGTACTGGATTGGGTGTCTTGCGTTTGCTTGGCATGTTTGTTGATGCGTTGCATGAAGTGCTTGTTGTCTGCAGCCGTATACCTCTCGGTTGTGCGTCTAGGTTTTGAGTTGTCATGCCGTGGCTGGAGTGGTGCCCGGATCCTCAACAACCAGACGCTCAATGGGTTAAGATTTTTCATCCGGGATCATGGACACCACAAGATGAACGCGATGATCCGCCTCCACGCCACACATACAGGGAGTGGAAGGAGTTCTGTGCCCCAAACCTGGCTCATGCATTTGGTACAAGAGGGACTGGACCACTGAGGGCTACCGGCGTGTTGCTGCTCCTGAAGATGTTCCAGACTTCAATTCGATGTTTCCTCATCAACATAGCGTGGCCACGCAATGTTCGGCTCTGAGTATGACACCGCAGATGTTGAGTGCGATTCTCCGTTCTTCGGATGCTTCTGAATTCTCTGTTGAAGATCTTACTCGTCTTCAGGCTGGGATCTGTCAGCAACTGTCAGAACGCGCGCGTCACGCGTCCCACCATCCAGCACATGTGCGTGGAGTTGCACCACCCGAATCTATTGGGGTCGCTGATCTAAATACACCTGCGGGTCAATTAGGCAGCTTTACCAACAAGGCGCAGCCCATTTTCGAGCCAGGTGACGTGTAAACCGACGCATCTTGATCATGACATGAAAGAGTGTCACCTTTGCTCTTGCTTACTTGTGTGTTTACCGGTTGTGCATGGTTGTGCATTGTGACTGTTTCCTCGCCAGCTGGATCAGAGCCTGCGGTACGCCCTGTCCTTTACTTCAGCATGGACAGATGATGTGACTCAAACGTCGGCCAGAACTGACGAGCAGCACCCTTGGCTCGAATACTCCGTCTGGCAGGACCAGGAGTGGGTGCGGATCTACACTCCGGGTCAACTTCAACTGTGGCACCCGGATGAGGCAGCACCCGCCCTACCTGAGAACTCGTTTCGGGAGTGGAAACGGGCAACTGAGCATGTTGACGGAACTGGTGAATCCAGTCAAGCATGGACAATTCGAGACTGGCAACATCAAGGTTATCAACGGATTCTGTCTCGCTTGGAGTCCTTCTCCACCCATCATGGCCCTGATCCATCGCTTGCTGATGTACAACATCCGGACATCATCCGGGTCGAAGAGATGTTCACCTATGCCCCTCCCATTTCTGACGGTGATCGCCCGACGGCTTTGCAGCTTCCGCCTGTCTTCTATGGCGGCACACGTCTTGCTCATCTTGGAGATCTTTCGTCCCCGTCTTCTGAGCGGCCTCGTGCGGAGCGTGCAGTTTCGCGCTCTCCCCGACGCAGTGGATATTTTGGTACACGTTAGAATTGATGAGCCAATTGCGTGATCTTCCGGCTGGAACAAAAGATTTTCGCCCCTCACTGAGGGGCGTGTGTGTGCGGAGTGGCAGAAAACCCTGCCACCATTCGATAACTTTTTCCACTGCAGGGGGGTCACCCGCAGTCACGACCGGTGACCCAACGAAGAGGGTCGTGACCTGCGCTGATATCTGACCTGATCAGTCAGACGTACCTGCCGAGATGGTTGTGTTGTTCTGAATGTCCTTTTGGTCCCCCCCCTGAACCGCCGTTGCTTCTGTGTGTCCCTGTTGAAGTAACTACAGGGAAGCCACGTGACCTGCCAGCCGAAACTTATCCGACTTGAGACTTGTCAGTTGTACTGGAGACTCATCAGTTGTACTCGAGACTCATCAGTTGTACTCGAAAGATTAGAACCCTCCATCTGGAGTCTAAGTGTGTGTGTGTGTGTGTGTGTGTGATTTTTGTCCTTTTTGTCAGAGGGTCTGCGTATGAAGACGGAGTTGGACAAAAGTGGCCTGGTGTCGCTGCCCGGCTCGCGGGCTGAGGGAGTGGTTGGGTAGACCAAGTTTGCAAGTGCCCGCAGCATTCCCATTTTTGTGTGGTTTTTTTTGGTGAGTCTCTTTTGGGTAGAATCATTGAACATGTTTTCGGATTTTGGATTTAGGCCAAGTTTTACAGGATTGCCTTGGTCGTTCAGTCTGGAAACAGCGAAGGTCGCCATTCCGCGAAATGACCCCAGAAGGCAGACGAAGATCTACTTGTCGTTGTGTTGTTTCCATCCGATTCGGGCCATGTTTTGACTGGTATTTTTGGAAGGATCTGGCAAGGCCTTCGGCTACGCAGGGGGCCAATGTTAACCGGCTATTGGCCTATGTGGGGTTTTCGCTTTTCCTCTCTTCTCATCTGAGTTTTGGTGTTTGGTTTTCTTGAGGCGTGTTTTTTTCCCCCGTTGCTTTTCTCTCGATCTTCTTGTTCTGAGCTGGATTTAAACTGTTGGGAAAGCGTTGCGCGGGCAATCGCCGAGCAGTTTTGAGCATGTGCTCATTTGATCCGTTTTCCGTGTCGATCGGAAAAACTTCGGCGAAAGACTGCTCCAATTTTGTTACAGGTAGATGTTTGTGTGTCTATAATGTGCCTTTGTATGCGTTTACATGTGAAAGTATGTTGTGTGCGCATGTGTATGTGTATATATATATATGTTCTGTGAGCCCGACATTCCGCAAATTTGAACTGCCGGTGGGAGAGCCCAGCAGCGCTGCCGCTGTGAGCATCCAGCGCAACTTGCTGCCTTCTGTCGCCTTTCGGTCGAAGGATCTGGAAAGTCGCCTTCGGGTAGCCGCAGGGCACCGGAGTCTAAATCCGCCCGAAGCCGCGGCAGGCCGAAGGGGCGGACCGGATGTTTGGCCCGAATCATTCTCCGCAGGGCTGCGCCAGAGGTCTGTGCACGGCCAAAACCCCCCTGGACCATTTGAGAAAGGTGTTGTCGAGTTTGAGGAGGGCCTCGTTTTTTTGAAGCTTTATAAGCATCTCATTTCCAAAAGTCACTGGGGTTTTGGGGCGCAATTTCAGGTTGAGGGTGTTGTTTTCTTGAGTTCGCGGGAATTGCCGAGATGCCCGGGTGGCAACATCACCTATGTTGCCTCAAATGGGGTCCCTTGAACATCCTTAGCGCTGTTCAACGACAGGCCTTAATCCTCATCATCGTATGGCAAGTTCGGAGGAAAACACGAGCAATTCGCCAGGTCTTTTACTTAGGTGGGCCCGTGCCTGGCCGCAGTGAACAGCAGTCGACTCGCAAGATCTTGTCGTTGACCTGGCCGGACATGGCTGTGGGTCAAAGATGGGGACCCAAAAGGAGACCCTGGTACATGGAACCAAGGAAAGCATGTGGTTCCATTTTGACATATTTTGACCCATGCCGACATTGGTCGTCTTCGACATTTGTAAAGAGGGCGGGTGATAGATCCGAAACACGCACGGAGGGCTGCGCCAAGGAGCGTCGCACACCGTGCCTCTCGCGCGCTTGTGGGCGCCTTTGAAGACACGGTCCCGCTTAAGTTTTTTCGACCATGGTCCATGCGATCAGTTTGCAACCACTAGCGCCGAAAGGTCCACGAAATGATGTCCAGGTGGCTGCCCAAAGGCCTAAGCTTTGGTTCGGATTCCGTTTTTTTCTTGGGCGCCTTGGGCCCCAAGACTGTTTCGAGCGCTTCCGTTTCGGGGTTCAGACTTGGCCAGGCCGGAGAGTTTCCGGCTGTTTATCTCCTAAGTGGCTCACTTCCTGAGTGTTTGGAGTGGATTTGGTCGTCAAACAGTTTGGTCACCTTTTGGGTTTCTGAACTTTGGTCACCTGTTGGGTTTCTGAACTTTGGTCACCTGTTGGGTGTCTCGAAAAAAATGGTCGTCAAACAGTTGGGCCTCTTTTTGTGGGCCCTCCAGACTTTACCTGGATCGCCAGTTGTGATCGCTCTTTTCATGTACTTTACCACAAAGAACCAGCAACAGTGACTGAAAAAAGCGATCGCAACTTGGCTACCTAGGTAGTCACTTCTTGGGTGTCTGGACCATTTGGTCGTCAAGAAGTTGGGGACGCCACTCAGGACGTGAGGTGGAGATGGTTTCGTCAGACCACGAAGAATTGGCGACGATTTTTCTGACTTGCGAGATCTGTTTTTGGTGTTTCGCAAGAAAAACGTCGTGACCGGCAACTCATGGGCATTGTTCAGGTGACCTTTTCCGTGTACCGCAAATGGGTTTGTCTCAGAACCCTATAGGGGCACCTCGCAACATAGTTGGTCTCCTCGTTTCCTTTAATAGAAACCCAACATCGGCACCCTCAAATAAAGACACGCCGAAAACCTTCAGCGGTGCTGAATGTCCGCCAACAGAGGTTCCCAATGAAAGCTCATATCTCTGTGTGTGTGCGCGCCTCAAACCAGGCATCCCCTACAAAACTACGTTTCAAAGTACCCTCCCCAAATCAAACAAAAGCATGGCCACGTAACCAGCATTTCGGGCTGGCCCCGCACAGTGAATCCCGGGCCTTGCGCAGTGTACAGGAAGTTTTCTCCTCCGGACTCGTGGAGGAAACCAACCAACAAATCGCGAGCGAGACGTCGAAATGGCTGCGTTTTTGTGGGGTACCCTTTTGGGTTTCTTTAAGAGAACAGAACCCAACCGTGTTGGGGGCTTCATTCCTATTTTGGTACAAACCGCGAAAATATTTCGGGTCCCCCTTGAATCGGTTCGATTCGAAGGGCCGTCCTTGCTCGTAACCGGGCTAGTGGGGAGTTTTACCTTAAGTGGCTAAGCAAGCACACACACATTCTTCTCTGATGAACAGGACCATGGTTTCCAGTACCTCATTTGGCCCGTCCGTTTCCTGGGAAAACTCCAAACGTGCACAAATTGTTCTGGTTAGTTGAGTATGCTAACTGCCTTGTTACTCGCTATGAGGAACCCTAGTCCGCGAAAAGAACCCCCCCCCCCCCCGAAAATACACTAATAATTGAACCAAATCAATGCTATAGTAACGGAGTTGACTGCTTTTGGCCCATGCATTCAGCGAGGTCAAACCAGGTCTTGCCTCCCGAGCGCCAGGTTTCCTTTTGGGATTTGAATCCCGGGGCCATAGGCATTGCGCTTGAGGCCATTTGGCCGTGGGTCAAAACCGTTTTGGGATCCCATTGTGGGGGTTTTCGGTGCACCACCCATTTTAGTCTATGTTAGTGGGGATTAGAATGTTCACTGGGGGTACGGGCTTTTGACCCATGGCCATTTGGCTGTGCCAAATCAAAGGGTGGTTTTGGAGAACACGAGATTTTGGGGGTTGAAGGACACTGGAAACAAGAAAGAAACAACCGCCACGGCATTTTGCCCTGACAGACCCAGTTTTCCTTGCGAAGAGGCTCGGAAAGTTAGCGCCTACTGACTTCTCCTTTCACTGTTTCATGGGTGGTTCCCCACGTTGCTTGGTGGGTTTCCCACCAAAACTTGGAAACAGCCAACCAGCAGAAATTGCGGCTCCTGTTTTTGTCGTCACTTGTTTTTCCTCTTTTTACCCACCGGCCTCGCGGGGCTCGCAACGCTTCCGTGGGGTTCGCTCGCATCACCAGGACCGCATCGCCATTCCGGGCTCCGACGATCCGGTGAGGCGCGGCGCGAGGCAAGCCACAGGCAACCCTTTGATTCAATTTCTTTCTTTTCTGTTTTTTCGGGGATTTTGTCCTTGCCTACTTTGCAGGGAAACTGAATCACTGGGTTTCTGGCGGCAAATAATTAGAACAAGGGGATGGGATACTAGATTAATTTTGTGGTTGTTCGCTGTAAATTTTAATTTTGGGAAGCGATATCCCCCCTTTTCCAATCAGAAACCATTGTCACCAGCCCTGCGTTTTTTGGGCAATTGAACATGAAGGCATCAGCATGGTTCCCTTTGTGTACAAACTGACTGACCCTTCTTTGCGCTTGCCTACTTTTGCGGTCTTGCCAGAACCGCGCTCCCTTGAGAAGCTTATACTTCTGCCAGGAAACCAACAAGCAAGACCCCTCGAGAAAAACAAAAGCAACAAAAACAAAGCCCTGACAAGAATGTGTTGTACATGCCCAATACCTTCTGTTTGGGGAGGTGTTTTTTTCTTTTGTGTGAGTGTGTGGTGTTTTTGGTCGGTCTCCCTCGTTTGCATTTTCGGCGTTGTCGGATTTGATCTCTCCAATGCAAACGCTTTCCCTTGGCATTGGATGCCGAGAAGTTGCCGCGGCGTTCCTTGCATTCGCGCTATTTCGCAGGTGTAGTTGCCCTACTTTTCGAACTTCTCACAGGTGTGATGAATTGAGACCAGGTGACACGTGCACTTAGCAGAGGCAATCGCTAGGCAGAAAATGCAACCCAAAAACCAGTGGAAGTATAGCCAACTATGTGGCAAATGATTCATTGCCAATGACATTGATTGTTATGTTATTCTTTTCAGCAGGGTGGTGTAGCCAACCATGTGGCACATGATTAATTGCCAATGACATTGATTGTTGTGTTATTCTTTTCAGCAGGGTGGTATATCTCTGTGGTCATTTCCTAGCGAGGGCAGTGCCCCGAGCACGTACTTGTCATGCTTCAAGTAGCGTTGTGCAATTTCTCCGAATTGGATGCTTGCCCCTGCAAGCAGCTCTAAATCCAGGCTTCAAATTCGCTTGTCACACAATATATGGAACCGAGCCGGAAATACAATCAATCTAAGCTAAACACGTTTAGAATGTACTTTTAATGCACTAGACAACATGATGGGATTATGGAAAGTCTATGCTTATGCATTCTGCAGACTAGAAGCCAATGGCCGCACCATATTGTTAAGAGGACATTCTAAGTACATAGATACATATATGGAATGCAATAGACACATGCTGAAAGTTCTTCGCGGGCTACCTGTCAGGTTACTCAGGTGGGTGATCGCGGATCTTGAACGGGGCCCGCGTGGCAAAAGTCCCATAGAGACCCTTTGGCACATAGGTACTTTGCGCAAGGCTCAAATCCACGTCTTTGTGTGCGGTACCCTGCCCTTTTGGACGCCAACCATTTCTTCCACTTCAAGACAAATTGCTGGGTATTCTACGGGTTGGATCCCCATTCTTTTGAACCATGGTTCTTTTCGAAAACCGATCGCTGTTTCCCCATGTGTTTTTGCGGTTTTCTAGAAAGATCCGGTTCCCTTGAAAGAATGGAATTGGAAGCTACCCTTATAGAGGTATGAAATCTCTGGGACGCCAACCATGTCATATTCCATCTGAAGACAAACAATTATGGGACGCCAACCATTTCATATTCCATTTGAAGACATTTTCTGGGTATGTGTCAAGGTAGCGATTTTTGACCCCTGGCTTTGGGCAAACGCTTTCACCGCGTTCAGTCAGGCAGAACAGCGGCAGCAGTCGGCGGAGGACCAGCAAGGGCGAGCCCTGGGCCCCAGGAATTTCGCTTTGATTCGCCCGGGAGGCTTGGTTCGACCAAGAACTCCTATGGTTTCTCCATGCTTGGCGAAACAAAACCACAAAGCTTGCGGAGAATTGAGTGCAAACACCAGAACCAGGTTTACTTGGTGGCTCCCAGCCATCCGGTTCCTTAGCTTTTTTAGATCCTTTTAGTGTTTAGTGGTAGTTTCCATTTGACCCACTAACAGCTAGTCACTTTTCGCGGGGGATCTGAAAACGGGCAGCCCAGTTTAGATCTTTAATTCAACTCCGGCAGTTGCTTCTCAAGATCCACAAAACGGTTGGCTTCCTTGTGGCCTTGTGAAACCCGCTGGATCCCAGGCGTTTCAACCAAACTGATCCTTCAGTCGCCTGTTGGGTCGAAAAAACGGCTAGGACACCCCTGAAAGGTGTCATCCAAGGCTGAAGCACCCCGAGACCGTCTCGCGTTTTTTGTTTTTGCCAACATGGGATTTGGACATGTGCTGCGTGTTCCGTTTTTCTTTTTTTTTTCCTTTTTTTTTTCAGGACCTCGGAACCCCCCCCTCCCCCCTGCTGCCATGGACACTTGGAGCAAAAAATGCAGCCAAGAACCCTAAACAACCAATACCCCAAAATGAAGGCTGCAAAGTCGATCCCAAGTGTCCACCACAACCCCCCCTTTGCCGGACCCCCCTGTCTGGTCCCCCGCAAAAAATAAGGGAGGCCGAATCCGGATTCGAGGTGCTGGCACCTCCGCAACACATGGGGCGATGAGTGGGGCGACAAGGGGCGCCAGTCTCAGCGATGTCGCGAAAACCCCCGCCTGCCGATCCTGCCGGTGGTTTCTCTTTGGCGTGAAACGGTTTGCATGTTCAATTTGGATTTCCGCGGTTTCCCTTGCTTTGTAACTCTGCTTTTTGTGTCTTTTGCTTGGGATGCCACGTTGGTAGATTTAAGTGATTGAAATCTAAGTGGTTGCTGTTGGCATATCCCTATGTGTACCCACTGGGGCCTATACTATATTGGATTGGGGTGACTCAACCGGAGCTATTTCCGGATCATGGGACAACGATTGTGTAATGATTTTGTTTCTTGTGCATCCGCGAACAGAGAACCCACCAGACAGTCTTCCGTGACCTTTCCCTTCCATGTAGGTTTGATCCGTCTTGTGCCTTGAAGGCTCGAAGGATGTCCGAGGCGAAAGGAAACCCCTCTGAACTCCGTGCGAATGTGGCTGCTCAAACAATGGAACACCAGAGATGGCACCTTGGCAAATGGAAACAAAGACAAGAAGCTGCGCAATCCTAGGTCTGTGGACTTTGAGCACGAGTGATTGGGAAGGGAAACAAACCATTCAAAGACTGAAGCTCAAGAACGGTATCTGGTTACCTAGCATAAGCCAAGCGGGGTGTTGGGTTTTGCTAACCCGGCCGCAAGGTACTTCCGCTTCCTGGACGACATGCTCACAGGCCGCTCCAGGTTGTACCCTTGGCTCGAAACTATATGCACGGTTGTTGATGGGAAGCATTTTTCCCATTTTTGCTCATTGTGGTTTAGTGGTTGAAATCCAAATCCACTTAACTGCAAACATTTAAAAGTTTGCTCCCTTCCAACGTCAACCAAGTATATATATATATGTATATACAGACATATACACCCAATGCATATGTAAATATGCAGATAGCTTCTATGTAGCTGCGTTTCCACCTGGGGGCGGGGATGTGTTTCCCGAGTGAATTGGGGCCCTCAACCAAAACGGAATAGACCCAAAACAAAAACAAATCGACAAGGTCCCTGAGCATAACTTACATAGAGAACATAAGAATCACCTCACCTTACTCGAAGGAACCTATTCACAGTCCGAGGGTTGCTCCGAACCTCGAAAAAGATGACCAAACCACAAGAGTCAGAGTAGAATGTTGATATTGGCGTAAAATGGCGATGCTTCAACGGAGCTGGGATCGCATGGCAGAGATCCAAGGTGGCGGGAACTGATGTGTGCCTTATTTTGACGGTACCCCCTTTTGTTGGCGGTTTTACGGGGAAATAGAAGGACAAACACCATTTTGGCGGTCCCCAAAGAAAAAGAAGCAACGACACCAAACCAGGATTGTTCGGTTGTCACTTGCTGTGATACCAAGGGAACCCCTTCAAACCCTATGAGACCCTGTTTTCTGCCGGGATAAACCACCCATAGGTGCGAAAGGGATCTTGTCAGGCGAAGGTCATGGCTCAAGAATGGCTGCTCAAAGAAATGTACCAAAATGGCACCCTGGTAAATGGAACCAACGACGAAAACCATCGTAACCCTAGCTCTGCAAGTTTGAGCCACACCCGTGTATATACATATATGTATATGTATACACTGTACACATTTACACACGCATGTCGCCTTTTTCTTCGATTCCTTCCATTCTGCTTGAATTGAATAGCTTGCCCCTGTCCCTGCAGGATTCACTGCACATGGTCCACGATGTCTCAAAGTGGCTGGTGTCCTTTGGGTTTCCCTTCAAGAAATACCAGCGACAGGGGGCCATTAGAACCTCAAAAAGACCTACATCTTCTTCAAGCGCGCAGTGCCCTTGATCAGCTTTCCCTTTCTTATTGTGTCTTGGATTGGGTTGGGGATTGGAACCTTCCTTGAAGCCAAATGGAAAAGGTAACCAACGCCCAAACCACAGAGAATCACCACCACAGTCGAATATGTGTGTGTGTGCGCGTGCTTCTCGAAATAGGGTTCCCATGGTTGTCAGCCCCCCGCCCCTGGACCCCACGCAAAGAGGGCACCCCCCCCAAAAAAAAGGCACCCAAAGCAACACCATGAGCCCCCAGGCCTCGTTCGCGGCTATTCGCTTCTGGGAGCGGGCGGCCGCCTCTTGCCCTTGACCATAGGCAGATCCGAACTCCTTGGCTTTCCTGAGGTACATCCGGGGGAAGCTCGTGTGCTTTCCGGACGGGAGAAGGTTTGGGGGAGTCGATGGAACTGGAACTGGGTACCGGAATTTTCGGTAAGGGGCTTCCAAATTTTGGTCTTTTGAATGCTTTGTTAGGCTTCCAAATTCCGAGGGGTGCTCCTAAACGGTTTCTCCGCGCGAAGCCGCCGAGCCTCGCGCCCCGCCAGGTGCGGCCGGGTACTCGATGCACATCGCCTCCGCGGCGGCCGATGGGCCCAAGTCCGCCGGGAGCCCCAACGCGCAGCGAATCCTTCGCCGAGAGTCGTTGGTGTCTAGGTCTTCCAGTAGTGCCCTGTTACCGTTACTTTTTCTGGGGAGGGTCCGCCTACAGAAAAAAGTTGGTACCCTTACTCTAATCTCTCTACTGGACCTAGGTGCAGAGTCTGGATCCCCCCCGTTTTGGTGTCTTCGACCCGATTTTTTGGTTGTGCCGTCCTTTTTGCGAAGGTGATGTTTGAAGACCGCTGTTTTGGTTTTGGCATTTCTCCGTGATGGTACACATTTTGGGCCTGTGCGAAGGAAACGGAAGAGAAACCGGGCCGATTTGAGGGAGTGGCCTAGTTTGGCTGTGAATTGTCAAGACTCGTACTCAGTGCTTTTGTTGCTGACTGGCCCACCACGAATCGGTCTGAAATGGTTTTGCCCCGTTCTCTTGCAGAATCCACGCACATGTTTCGCATGTTCTTCCGGAACGATCCCCATTGAAGGGTTGATTCCTCATCCTCTTCACCATCTACACATTTTCCAGGATTCAAGACCGTTTTGTGAAGAGAAGGATCTTTGAATCGCACGAGACGGCTAGAACGTCGGGTTCCAGCGTTGCGCTTTTGGTTAGGGGTGGTTGCGCCTCTGTGCGGCAGAAGGAAACCTCAAGCCGCTGGAACCCTCGAGCTGCATCTGAGGTGACGGTCTAAGGCCGGGTGTCTCTGGACGGGAGGGCGTCTAAACGCCTGCGAGTATAACGGGGAGAATTGGATTCCGACGGAGGTTTTGAGACATCGCCATTTGGTTCTTCTTTCCATTCAGAGTTTACCATACAGTCGCCAGGCACCAGTTGGCTTCTAGTACTCACAGGCTTCATCTGGATGTTGTCCATCCACAGTATGTTTTGAGGACGTTCAAGTAGACGCAGAGCAGTTTTCTAGTCAGCGACACCTTCCATGGTCCATGGGGAACTGCAATCATGAGCATAGGTCGGCATGTGTCAAGTTAGGTCTCCGAAATGGCGGCTTTCCTTTTGGCTTCCCTTTGAAACCAATCTAAGAAAAGGGTACCCTCAAACAAATACGGACTCAGGTGTCCTTGTTGGGTGAGTTTGAAGATAGATGGCAGCATCAACTTGAGTTGTTCAATCCCGTGCCATTCATTTTCTAAAACAAGTGCAGGTTTCTCTCTTCAAAGGGACGCCCTCTCTATGAATCAATCAAGTTCAAAGGTTGTGCCACCAGAACCCTGGAACATACCCCTGAAGGAGAAGCCAAGAATCAGCGTAAATAAGGGGGAAGCAAGCCCTTACTTAGGCTTAACTGTCATATTATGTCTTTGGGTTTGGTCTGGAGGTCAGGATATGTTTTGAAACAACCCAAAGGTTTATGAACCTGTTCCCTACGGAAATCGCCCGTTGGATGGTTCCGTCCATGTCTCATTCGGAGATTCCAAGGTTCCTGCAGCAATCCCCCCCGACAAAGGTGGCAGACACTTGGGATCGGTGGCCAAACGAAGAAAGCCAACCAGGAAACTCTACAGGAAACTCAACGTGTTTTTGATGTGGCTTGAACCACTTTCCCTGGTAGAAATTTCCGGTCGCTGCTTGCTCGGGCTTGCAAGTGGCAAAAGGGCGTGCTTGGAGCTTACTAATCATAGGCTGATTCAACTGGGTTACAAGCTGCGTTAACAATCACTTTGTGCTCCTTCAAGTGCTGGCCATTATGCGCAGAGCACTGTTCAAGCGCACGGCCTGGATTTTTTCCGCTCACCAACAGACCCCAGGTATCATGAATCAGCAGGCATCGCCTTTTCGTGGGGTTTTGGGGAAGGGCAGGGCAGGCTGAGACCATGGATCAGTCTGGCCAACTTTGGTTGGTTGGATGATCCCTTTTTTGCAACATATCGACATGTTCTTTTTTCTGTGACATGTTCAAGGCCACGTCTCATGTGTTGCCGGAAGAGCACGGAAGAGCACACAAAGGTAGATCTTGATTCTTCGTTGTGTTTGCCTGCCTCCTGCCTGCTTGCCTGCCTGTCCGTCTGTCCGTCTGTAGAACCATACTCATAGGTGTCCTTTTTGGTTGTTTTGGCAGACAAATAGATGACCCTGGTTTACTTGGTGGTTTAATCATCTACCAGGGAAACCCATCTATTTCCATGACCATACTCGTTCTCATTTCAGAGTTTCAGGGAAACGGCTGTGGGTTTGCCTCGCCGCCGCCAGGCCGCGCAAGAGATGCCCTCTGAGCGAAGAGGGCGCTGACGCGCCGAGCCGAAACGCCGAAGTCACTTCCCCCATGTCTGGCCTTCATCGAGGGGGGAACATCATGTGAGAGGTATTTCAAAACACTGGACTTGTCTGACTCTGTGGAAGTGAGGGCGAACCAAAATGACTTCCGGGTGCTGAAATGAGTATGTTTTTATTTTGCCCCTGTTGGTTTTAAAGGGAATCTATCACTACTGGATATATTTTCTAGCAGTGGATCCCTTGGACCCGCTTCAAGGGCCGGCCAAGGGAAGACCCAAAGGAGAGCGAGGCCGATTTCGCACGTGCCGAGCGGGCGCAAAAGTTGAGCGGCGGGCTTTCGGGGTATGAATTCAAAGG